>VZTF01008251.1:3407966-3577325 GCA_013397755.1 Cnemophilus loriae | reverse complement strand
AAAAAAAAAAAAAAAGTATGCAAGCTGTTATTTAAAACAAATGTAAAAATGCTCTTTTCTTTCCTTTATTTTTCTTTTTCTGTAAAATACTGCAGTTTATAGTTATTTACAAATGTTAAGCTTTGGTACAAGCTGACCTTTCTATAGTGTGCTGCATTGGTAAATGAAAACAAAAAAAAAATGGGGCAAATGTTGGATTCTGTTCCTTGTAAATTGCCAGCATCAGCTTAAAAAAATACATGTTACATATCGTACCATTTTAAACTGTTCAACTTTCTTTGTACCTTCTGGCTGTATGCTTTCTCTTTTAACTTTTTATATTGTCATTTTATATTCTATTTCTGTGTATATAATGTAAAACCACACTTTTTGAATAAAATTTAGTTCCTGCAGCTTGATATAAATAGAGGAATTTTACTGGCACCTGCATCTTTCCAGATGCATGTACTTAAAGGAACTATCTGACAAAAAAAATAAATAAATAAAAATAAAGCAAGCAATGCACTATGAATTATACATTTTGATGTTTTATCATTAATATTGTACAGTACATTTTGGTTCACACAATTAAATCCACTGTTTTCTCAAGTGTAAAATAAACCCACATGCAGTTCTTGATTTACATACATTGTCATGTCGTCATTATATTGCCTTTGAGGTGTTATTCCAGCTATAAGAGGCATCGTTTATATAATCAGCCAGCAAAAATCTATTTGAAATCATCTCTCGTGATCTGTGTGCTGACGTGTCTCGCTCGAAGCCGTACTGCTGGTAACCTCTTGGAAGAGATTTGCAGCAGGTACGCACTGCAAAAGGTACGGAGCCAGAGCAGTGAGGGGCGTTCTGCTCCTCACTGGGGTACAACAGAAGCTGCAAAGGTTTTGGCCAAGTTAATTTCCTTGTGCTGTATGACTGTACCTGTAGCCATTTTCTGTGTGCGTTCAAAGGCCGTCTCCTCCCTCCCTCCCTTCTCTAGCGAAGCACCTTTTGATTTCAACAGTTCCATAGCCAGAGGCTGTGGCTCCTGCCCCTGCAGTCTGTTGGATGCTGTGGTGCTGCCTTTCTGGCAGCGGTGAAGACCTCAGAGGCTTTGACACCAGTTTTTACTTACCGTACAAGGAGGCAGACCTGTGTTTCTCTGTACTTTTTAAATATTGCATTTTGAGGTAAGCTGAGTGCTATCATATCAGGTGTTTCCCTTAATCTTTATTTCTGTTCTGTTGAATGCAGATGTCATTTAGAATGTAAAAGAGAGCTGTCAGAGCCTTCACTTCTCTATCTCCTGAGTGCTTTGACAGTTACAGTGTATGAAAGCCTGGGATCTGCTATCCATTACACTTTTTGGATGGGCTATTAAATACGAGGACCTAGGGGGGTTTGCTTTCACGTGGTATTAGTGATACTATTGTGTTATAGATACTTCTGTGTACATATGTATATTTCTGTTTCTTCTTCTCAGTTCTTCTGAAAGTAATTTAAATGTAAGATCTTTGCTTCCAAATACAGCATGGTTCAGCATTTAATCTTTACTTTAGCTACAACTCCAGAAAAATCCATGCACTGTTCTGTTCTCTGTAAAAGCCTAACAGGTCCAGGTCAGTTACATTTGCACGGTGTTTCTAAGTAGTGCAGGAAAGTGCCATGAGGGTTTTTTAAAATGTCCATTACTTTCTTCACTGCTAACTACCTATGTCCTTCAGGGGATCTAGCCATTTAGACATTTCAGTTCAATTACTGGATGATTATGTGCTTTGGGCCCAAGGGGTGGTGAGGAAGAAAAACAGTCAGGCCTATGGCCATAATACAGAGTCCTTAAATAATAACCCTTTGAAGTTTTGTTTACTTTCCCACAGGCCTGCAAACATGTGATTATAAAATATGCTGTAGTACATTGCAGTAGTGTGTGAAAAGGTTGAAAGGGCGAAATAATAGCTCTAAAGTGGGTTTGAATCTAATGTAAATCCATTAAAACTGATTTTGAAACACGGCATGTAAAGTGAGTTCTCAACACCAGGTGACTCCCTCGAGAGGTGTTTATGACATTGCTAAATCCGTTCAGTTCTGATAGCTTCAGAATTGGACAATCACTCATCATCTGTGCCACTGGCTGAAGAAAGTCCATTTAGAATAAACCAGCGGCTTTACCTGGTGCCTATGCTGATGTAACACTTTCTATGACTGAAATATGGAGTAGGTGAAAATTGGAGGGCTCTGATGGTTCACCTGCTTAAGAAAATGAAGTACAGTGACAGTACAATCTTTATTATATGAATTTTTGCCCCTTTAGTTTGAATATTGTGTTTCAGAAAATTTTTCTTTTTAAAAAAGAAATTGCACAGTTTAAAACAGTTGTTCTTTTTCCCAGACTTTGTTTTCAAGTTTATTTCTTCTCTATTTCAATAAGATTGCAACAAAAGTAAGTTTATGCTAGTCTATGAATAGCTTCTAAAGCTATTGGCTGGAAGAGACCACATAGCCTTTCAGGACTGATTTTGAAAAAAAGAAACTTGAGAGCTTTAAACCCCATCATAGTCTCTGTAAGCCTGTATACATGTTTTGTGATGTATGCAAAATCCAATGTGTCTGATTCTTTCCAAAGATGTATAAAGCTCATTTTTTTTCAGCATTACATTACTGGTGTTCACACCTTTGCTGGTATCTGTTCTCAGAGTGGAAGATCTTGGTTTGCTTATTTTTGCAGGTTTGATTTCTGCTTCGGTGCATTTTTCTATGTTGCTGTTTCAAAGCTGATGCAAACCACTGGAAATCTGGGAGATCTGTGTACTGATGACATTAGTCCTGAATGAAATAACCTTTTTTTTTTTTTAATAGCATTTAGTGGGTTATTCACTAATGTCTTCTGCAACATAACTTTGTTACAGCTTTCTCTGGATGGTTGCACTAGTAATAATGACACCAAATATAATCTGTCCTTTTTGTGGAAGCCACTAAAATGCAATTGCAATTAAGTATAAAGGCATAAAATAGACATATTATCTTGTGTTAGACTAATCAAGGCACAGTGCATCAGCTTTTGCTTGCATTTTCCAAAGCCATCTCAGATTTGAGCGTGTGATATTCTTTAAATAATATGGCAGGGGTCCTGGTAGGAGACCTCCAAGGAGAGGCCAGTTTCCATGTGGAGTGTTCTTGCAGCTCTGTAGGTGTTGGTCTCCTGGCTGATGCAGTACTGAGTTACTCTCCCAGCATGAAAGTAGCAGGAAGTGGGATTTCACCATCTGTTCACTGAAATTTAAAAGCAGGGTCCTTTTCTGTCTGTGGATGAGAACAGAATGCTAACCCAAATTTACTGGCCAGATACTAATCTATATAATATGATTTTTCCAAATTTTTGTTTTCCCTGCTCTTCTGATTGAGTTTCTTCTCGTAATGTTTCATGTGGCTTTGTCTAGTTTCTCTTCATAACTGTGTGTACTCAGCTTCATCCTACAGGTAGGTGGAGAGACCACATTTTGGGATGAAAGATGCTATTCTAAGTAGAAGGTAATATCATAGCTAAGTGAAAATATCCAAAACTGGATGTATTGTAAAAACAGAGAACATTTTACAAGTCTAAGATGATGCAGAATACCTGAGGTTAGTATAATTTATGAAATGTGCTCCTTTATCCCACATCTTCATTAGCTCTGTTTTTTGACTGGTGATATAGCAAAACTGATTTTAGAATGGTTTAGCACCAGGAGGTCAGGACTGCAAATACTGATACATGGCTATTATAGTTATTTTCAGACAACCAGTATTAGAATATGCAATGATTATAAAAGCTGTAGACCTTCCCACTGGAAATGAGAACCTTAAGTTGCTCTGTTGTGAAGATTCCTTATTTTTAAACACCTCTACAATTCTGTACAGTGATCTGCTGAATCAGAGTCAGTGAGGTCAAAATGCATCTAGTAAGTTTTATCCTAACTACTGTAGTTGTTACCTGGGGTTTTTTCCCCTTCCCTGTGAAAAATAAAAAGTTTGAATTTGATTAGTTGTAGCCAGGTTGTCAGGATTTGAATGCTTTTTACTTCTGGATAAACTTCATAGTGTAAAACATTCAGGGAAAATTAATTGTTAAAATTACAAGTTCTTTTTAAAGAAGCATTTCTCAGACTAAATTGTTCAGGGCACAATGTGTTGACCATCACTACAGCATAAATCTGAACCAATTTAATATAGTGAGGGCGTACTGTATTTCAGTCCAGAGTGGTTGTGTCAGCATTGTCTGAAGTTGCAGGTTAAAGCCTGACAGGTTCCTGACCAGGCTTGTCAGATGTAGGACACCTGTGGTTAAATGCCACATGGTCACTTGAGGAAGGAAGGTTGGAGCCTGGTTGCCTGCAACCCATCTGCTCTTGTAGGAGTCCAGAGCTGATTCATTTGCTCAGAACAGCATACATTATGAAATCTTAGAGGCTGGTGGGACACATTAGGCAAGTACAGGCCAACCTTCAGGGTCATGCAGGTTGAAGTCACCTCTCTTGGTACGCGACAACTTGTCCAAAGCTGCCTCTTTAAGAGCGTGTACAAACTGAAGTTTGTATTAGAGCTCGTCATGAACCACTAAAGCAGAATGGCACCTGTATTTCCTATCCAAAAATGACACCCATGATGATGGAATCTAGAAAGCAGCATGCTACAAGTTACATAGTCAGAAGAGTGCCCGAAGATCATGACCAGCAGCTAGAGGTGTAGCCACTAGAGCATGCTCTCGGGCAGTTCCTTAATCCCAGAGGGCTTGTCATCAGAACAAGTAGTTGAGTTCCGTGGAATATGATCTGGGATGGAAGATTCAATAGCTAAGAGCAAGCAGTTTCTTTCAAATAAGTTAACTAGTGTACTGGTAGGTGCTAAATCAGTTTGGCAAAATGTATTAACCTGCCAGCTGGCACTTCAGTCTCATTATATCATATTGTGTATCACCATGGTCAAAATCACCTCTTGACTTCCCTTTCAGTGAGGTCTAGATACTTAAGACTGAACAGTGATGAGACCAAATATCAGTCTTGCTGAATTACTTAAAGATTACTTAAAATTACAAGGTTTTGTATTTTTGAATGGCAGGATAGATTGCTTTATCATGGCAACGGGCATTGTCCTCAGGTACAGACAGACAGATTGGATCGGATGCCATTTGCCCCGTTCTGCAGCTAGTGGAGACCATTGCTGTAAGCTCCTGAAGATGGTCTCCAGCAGTGAAACCCAGCTGGGAAAAAAGAAGATTTCTGCCATTTTTTCCTCTGTCACCCAGGAACTGCACAGCATAGTGGGACATGCAAAGAAATTGTGGTTTAACCTGAGCATTTCTGAGGAGCAGTGTTCTGTCAAAACTGCCTTCTTCAAGTCCTGGTTAGGCTTAGCTCATCACTGCATGGTTCCAAAGTGTAACATCTTATTTGTTGTCATGGAAGCACTGCTACAGGTTCAGTGTCAAGAACATCATCTTCTCTGCATCATGTCTCCGCCCAGCCTCCAGCATAGCAAGGAAAACTGGCAGAGCGGCGCTGCAAGTCACTTTTGCTCTCCAAGGAGTTGGAGGGTGGACTGAGAGGGACAGGAACAGGACGGCAGGGGATTTTGATCTTCATAAAGCATTACAAAGTTTTATTTTTTCAGAAATGTCACTTCGTTCATATGTCTCTTCACTCTAGGTTAATCCACTATGTATGGCAATACAAGAAGTGGTTCTTAAAAATGCTACCCTTTGGTTTCAGCCTCTTTGGCATCTAATTTCTTAGTACTTACAAAGGTGAAGAAGTTGTGTAGTAGGTCACTTCTGTTCATCGCATGTTCCAGGTGAAACTAGACCCCTTGTAGGTAGGATGTGAGATTCATTAATGGCTTTTCTCATTGGTAAGTGACTGGTATGAGTCACTACATAGGTATTTTCATTCTGGACTCTATTTCTCAATTTAAACCAAACTACTTTGGAAGCAATTTAAGCCAAACTGGAAAAAGCCACTTTTATTTTCTAATAAGAAAATCTGCCCAGGGCTGCTGTGGTGGGGAAACGGTGATGTTACCAGTGTAACTGTAATGATTTAACTGGAAAATTCTGAGAGTAAACAAGCTTTAAGTTTATTAATGTGCAAATGCTGTCTCTAGAAAACACTTGCAGGTTCAAACACTGCCCACAATTGGTATATTACTTTGTAGTCCAAGGTCAAATGCACTCAGCATGTTTGCAGTGGGCATGCTATATTGATAATTACACATAGTAGTATCTGAGTGTGTAGCATGATGATAAAGCGTGGTTCAGGGAGGCACTGTATAGCACTGCGTGTCTTTATGTTCAAGGGAGAGTTGTGTTGTTGGCTGTCTCTAAAGTGCTACCTTGCTAAAGTTTGTAGCATTTAGCATTAACTGTCTGTTATTTCTTGTCACCACTTTTCTGTGGTGGGATAATGTGAAAAATTAGATAGCTTTGCTCTAAAAAAGGCAGCAGGTCTAGACTTAACATTGCACAGGGATCCTCCACCCAAGTTTTGGGAGCTGGTGAGTGTCACATTTCACATTTTTAAGTGTGCTTTGACAACTGAGAGTCTGGAAAAGTGCAAAGAAGAAATAGGACTTACGAATTACTAAGAATGGAGTCTAATGATCAGTAGCCATCAGATGGGTAAAAACAGCACAAAAAAAGAATTGAAGCTTGGACATCCACTGTGAGAAGAAGGACAAGGTGGGGAAAAGAAATAATAGAAGAATAATTGCTATTAGCAAGAGCAGATGTCAGGGATTTTCAAAGCTAGGACTGAGAGGGGTGAAAAGGGAAAGGCTGGAAGGCCTGTTTGCCTGTTAGGAGACAAAAGAGGACCTAGCAAGGTAAAGCTCAAAGGGGCTCTGTGCTGGGAGATATAAGCATGCCTGAGTGATGTTTGGGAACCTCTCTGACCTCCTGCAAAAAACATGGAATGAGGCTGAATTTGTCTCAGGGTTTTGTAGTGGACAGCTGAAATACTTAATGTAAAAACTTCACAGGACTGTCTGTTTAAAAGCTGGAGGGTCAAGGAGAAGGAGGCCGGATAAGGACGGCAGCCTGAGCAAAGACTTTGAGTGAAGTATGATGATGAGGGCCCTTGGTGTTGCATAAGATGGGGAGAGAAGCAGAGAGGAAAGCTTTTCATGGGGAAACCTTGATAGTTGTTTTGTTGCTGCTGGTTGGCTTTTTTCCCACTTCAGTGTTTCTAAGAGCAATAACTACATCAAATTTGTATTGTAATAGCAATCAGAGTCCAAGGGCCTGAGTGTGCTGGCTTCTGTAAAAACACACACTAACAGTAAGCTGCCACCTCATTTAAGACAAGGCATAAGAAGGGAGTGTAAAAGCCATCAGAAATAGGGGAGAAGATGGTGCAATTTCATAGGCTGCGCATGTACATAAATCGAGCGCTTGTGAGTCATTTAATTTTTAAAGACCTTATAATAGATGTGCTGCAGTCTCTACTGGCCATCCACCTAGCTGCTCGCAGTTGGCAACTTCACTATTGATATCTGGGCATCATTTTAAGTGAGCACTTAAGGTTGAGTATCAAGGGAAGGTATTTATAGTTTCAGCAGAGTGGGTTGATAGCTATTCCAGCCCCAGATGGGAATTGGGTTACATGACAGATCAGGCTGCCTTCCAATTTTATCCAATACTAGCGATAAGAGGAGGGGGGAGGGAGGACAGCTGCAACCGTATAGCCCTTCTAGGGTTAAAGATCCTAATGCTTTAAAGAGAATGTCTAAAAGAAAATTTCTTTCTGAAATAATTTATGGAAATGCCGTGCTCCCTTTGAAGGTTCCATGTCACTGCATGGCACTACGCAATGTTCTCTTTCTTCACCTGTCAGGCAAGGACCACCTCGAAGAGTCTCACTGCTGATTACTAGTTAATTGTCATTAATAAGTGACAACTGACATTATGGGGGCTTAATGCAGAGAGAACAGAAAAGAGCCACAGATATTCTAATGAGCTGACTCCTACGTGCCCTCTATTGTTGTCGAAAATGAGGAGCTGTCGTCATTGTTCAGGAGATGGGCTTCAATTGCTCTGGAAAAATATTCTCTTTTAATTTCTTTATGCATAGATAATTCCTGGTGCACTCTCTCTCCCTCTCTCCGTCTGTCTCTCTTGCTCTTTCTTTCTCTCTCATACACACACACACACACACACACAGAGACACACACACACCTTTCTGTGAGCACAGTTGAAACTTCCACTAATGATATACAATAAGTATTAAGATACAGTAAAGCTTTTTAAAGTATTGCAACCTAGGCACGCACACGTGAAAGCATATGTGTACACACATACATACAGACAGTCTACACATAAATGCAAATCAGCAAGATGTTTATTTAATTTTTAAAACCCAGGAGAGAAGTGGGCACAGACAACTTCTCTAAGGAAAAGAACCTAAAGGAGGTGGTCAAGACTATAGGAGCTGATGTATGATGTCAGGATTGAGGAAGTCCTCTTCTGTCCCTAGTATGAGGAATTTTGAAGTGATAGCAGTGAGCAAATACAGATTTCAGATACAGGTACCTAAAATTAGGTTCTTGCTCTTAATTTAAATAGTAGCTTAATGACTTAATGATTTTCAAAACTGTCAAACAGGCAGGAGATCCCTGGGAGGCGGTGGTGGCTGCGGATGCTCAACACTGCCTGCTGAAAGTCAAAACCATTCTTTGCACACTTTTGGAAAATCTCAGCCAGCAGAGGGCCAGAAATTTGGGGGAGATGATTTAATGAGGCATCAAACTCCTGGTTGCATTTTCTAAAGAGTAGGAGTTCTGCTTACACTAGACAAGCATGATCAATCCAGCATAAGCTTACTTCTGTGCAATGCCAGATGAAATATATCCATATACATAAAAGAGACTCTCTACCTTTGCAGATTAGGGATAAGCAGGGTTCTGAGGGTGCTGCTGACAACCACAAGCAGGAACCTTTCCAAAAGTCAAAAAATCACCCATGATTCTTGAGGTAAAAATTTATGTGAAACAAACGGAAGCCAGAATTGTTGTGATGATGCCAGCTTCTCCTACCAGTTTTGGAGCAACACAATCACCTGCATCAAATTTCTTAAGTATGAACAGTACTTGAGGTCTGAATTGTAGAAGAGGAATTTCCTATTTTTACCCATAAATATCCAAGAGTTTCCATTCTGCAACAATAAATTGCATGTCTGTACCGCTCTCTAACATTTAAGGCTGTGTGGGTTTGCCTGAGAGGTGGCTTATCCAGTGTCTTCCAACTACCTGCGCAAAGGAGAGAGCCCATCATTTTAAAGGGAAATTTCATTTTGATTGCATAGCTTGAGTTTAAAACTCAAGACTTACAGGAAAGAAAATGAAAATGAGATGTCTCTCATATTGTGCTCGCAGCGAAGATATTCATTAGCATTCTCTGTCTTTCTGCCTGCCAAGGCCCAAACAAAAGATATAGTCTGGAACAATGGCCTGAAATGAGGAACACAACCAAATCAGCTGTGCAGGAAGCCTGCCATTTCCCATGGTTTGGGGACCTGGAGCCAATATATAGTGCCCTGAGCAGATGTGTGGAAGTGGAAAATGTCTCAAATGACAGTAGGTAATTTTTTTTTTTTTTTATGCTGGGCTTCCCACTGTGAAGTCAACAGATACCATGTCTTACATTGCAATAGGGCAACTTGATGGGTCCTAATTCCCAGCTCTGTATGTGACTTTGGATATGACCTCTCTGTGACTGAATCTACCCGTCTTTTAAAGAGATGAGATAATGCCTGTGTGGCAGAGAAGACACATGCTGTAATCGGTGGTGAGAGTTTGTAATACTGCGTAGAAAGCACTTTTTGACATTGCAAGTGTCTTTTCAGTTACTGCACTGTCTTTAAAATTTCCTTTTGGAGAAGGCAGTTGAAAAGATCACAGTCCAAGCCATTTCACTTCCTGAGGCAAGAGGTCAGCTTGCTGCTCTTTGTGGTGCTCCTCTACCTTCTTATCCTCCGGGCTGGGAAGCTCCCCACTGCCCACCACCAGCCTCAGTCTAGGGTCACAGCTGCCAGGACAGTTTCATATCCAAATCTATCACAACATTTCTTGCCATCCTCATAATTCTTCCCTTCTTGCTTTCTTTCTAGTTTTAACAAAACAGTTTTGGCAGCTTCTGGAATTTCTCTGCCTGCTGGACCCCAGCAAATCTGATGCTAGACACTAGTGATGTCAGCTGAAGTTAGTATGTTGAGTGGAATGGGTAAAAGTTGGGGTCCTTGATAAACTGTGTTTAAATAAAACTGGGTGTGTTATTGCTTTTAAGACAATTTATCTTATAAATGCTACTGGAATGTAGGAAGAACTGATGGAGTCATTCCTGAGTGGAGTTGTTCCTTTTTTCATTGAGCGTCCCGAAGCATAGAGTTGGAAATTGTGCTCTGCCCTATGTACTTCTTCCCTCCCAAATGAAAGTCATTAACCTTATTTGCATTGCATCTGTGTAGTAGGAATTGTCACTCAAGACCTCTTAGACATTTTAGCAAACACTTCCAAATGACTGGGACACTGTCTTTGGTATTCTTCTTTCAATAATTTACAATCATTAAAATGACATCAGACTATCTTCAGTTCTGGCATTCTTTCCAGTCGCTGTCTCTCAGATGTCTATGTGGGATGGAGGTAAAGCTGGCTCTGTAATGATGGATGTCCCTTGCAGAAAGTGGTTTAGAATAATCCAGGACACACAACAAAGCCAGAACTGGAGATAGTCTTATCTCACATTTGGAGCTGTAAATTATTTAAGGGAGCGCTCCAGCTCCAGGAAACTGAGGTTACAGCAAATATTAAGCTTCCTGTATGGCTATTTTTCTTGTGTCAGGTGGTGTGGCACAGTTTATTCATAGGCATTCAGGGGCCATGGAAATAATCAGCAAATGAGGAAAATATTTCACTTTCTGTTGCTGTTTCTCATGAGAGATTTCTAGAGAACTGAGGCTTGAGGTTTAGGGCCCTTTGCTTTGAATTCAGATCCATAAAAATCCTCTTGATGGCTGGAAAATATTGCACCAAACTAATAGATGCACTGTCAATAGAGATTGCTGTGACTTCACAAAATGTTCCGAGTAACTACATATCATTTATAGATAATCACATGCAAGATGCTCCGATCCGGTAACTCTTATTAAATAGCTAACTCAGGAAACAACACGATGAAGTTGCAATGCATGAAGTGCTCAGTGATAGCTCGTGCAGTCTATCTTGCTTCAGCTGGCAGTGAAAGCTTAAACATGTTCCCTTCTTTCCACACACATCCTTGCTTGGTACGTAAAATATACAGCAAAAAAGAACTGGGATAACAAATACTGATACGCCCAGCTGATACCTAAGAGGAAATTTCTGAATTATCTTGGAGGGGGCTGCTTCAAGCAATAACAGCAGAGGAGGCAATGCCTCCTGCCCTCCATCCCTACCATCGGGGAAGAAGGAGCTCCTTCACAGGGCAGGGCAGGGCAGGGCAGGGCAGGGCAGGGCAGGGCAGGAGCTCCTTTAGCCCCTCTAAATTCCACACCTCTTTGCTACCTATCCTAACAGCTCTACAGAATAAACTAAAGCTGATCTTTCCCTCTCCCCCTTCCCCAAGACAGCAGTGAGGCCTCCAAAGACACGTAGCTGCTCCGTGAGGAAGAGACCCCCTCCATCTCTCATAGAGGGGCCCAATGCCTCCAGGACCCTTCAGTCACTGCAGAGCGTGTGGACATCCCCCATCTGCAAAGGAAGCACGATATCCTGCCTCCTTTACTAACTGACACAAGGACAAGGAGGAACATGAGGAAAGAAGGAAATTTGATTATTCACGTCAAAGCATTAATTTCTTGAATTTGGAGGCAGAAAAAGAGTGGCTTTTGTTCCCGTAACAACTCTTGCCTTTAGTTTCTTTTTAACATTACCCTGCTGGTAAGTAGGTAAAAAATCATACTCATTTGTGAAAAAGCATTTTTTGCATAGTGTATATAACAATATCAGGAGATAGGGGTAGAATTTCAAAGTGGTACTTTTCTTTGGTTCTTTCCCTTTCAATAGCTGTTGTTTTGATTACTCTGTGCCTTAGGCTATCATTAGAATCTTTTTGTGTGTGGAAGTATTAAGTCCATAAATATGAAAATAAGCCTGTAATTGACCCATGGACTGAATTTATTTCCATTAGATTCTTCTGCTAGTATAAAAAGCACAAACTGGAAGAGTGATATTTATGTGCATATGAAGCTCCCCAGCTCTGATGGTATATCATCTATTTGATAACAAGGTTATGCTCTTAAAGGGACTACTCAGCAAGACAGGGTGGGGAAAACAGGTGTCTTATTTTAGTTTTGAAAGCAAAACCGGGTACAGCCATAAAACACATGCACAGCACATACCATTATTTTGATTAATCGGACTGCTAGAGAACAGCTCATAATGAAAGCTGATCAGCATGTCCCAATCAGTCTCATTAGGTTCCTCTGCAGACACCTGGAGAAAGGCAGCCAGCAGAGGGTACTTTGAAGGCAAGAGGAGCTGAGTGATCTACCACGGAAAACACCGGGGTTGCCACACCTGCTCGTGTGCTGTAATGGAGCTTTACGGCACGCGGGGAGGTTTCTCAGCTGAATGGGACATAAAGCTCAGCTGCCTTCTGGGGAGGCCGTGTGCTGTTGCCGTGCCCTATGCATCATGCGTAATATTCCAGTTGTTGCCTCTGTTTGTGGCCACAGCTGTAGTTCTGCTGAGCTGCTACATAAAGTTTTCCAGGGATGCTGTTGGTTTTTTTCCTTCTGGATTTTTCCACCTTCCCACTGTGTGAAGCGACCATATGGCACAGCTATTACATCAGGACCTGCAGGCAATTCCCACTCAGGCAGTATACCAGAGCAGGGCTGAATGTCGAAGAAGAAAATGAAGGAGGGAGGGGAGAAGGTGGGCGAGACTACTTCCAAGAACAAGAATCACAGAATATTCAGGGCTTGTGTCATGAGACAGGCACCTGCCCCTCGCCCCCGTGAGCGCTGTTATCGTCTGCCACAGACTGCTCTCTCCAGGATGAGGGTACAGTTTGTCACCAAGGTCAGCTTTGCAGCTCACAGGCTCCTCAGTGCCCTGGCCTTGCTCAGGGAGTGACTCTGGGCAGCCTCCTCTGGCTGCCATTTGGCAGGCTTATGGAAAGGCATGGCATGGAACGGATATACGTGTTCCTAGATAATTTACACCCCCACTCCCTCCCAGTCTACCACTTTTTTTCTGCGTATGCTGGGGACTGACCAATAATATAGGCCCAAAGTGAATCATATAATTAAACAAAGTATAATTGAGAAATTGAGGATTTGTTTGTCTGACTTCAATCTAAATTTGTATCAAGAGGGTTAAAAGTGGAGAGGTCTTTCAAGAGCCTTCCCATTTATTTCTCTTAGTAGCTGTGGCGACCATTATTAGCACTGCTTTGAATTAATGGTCAATTGTCCTATCATAGTTTAAGAAATATGATGGGCTGTGAGACCAATCCCAAACAAGATTCTGAGTACATAACATATCTAATTAAAAAGAAAGGAATTAAATGGTGGCAAATAAAATTGGTACCTTATCTCTAGCCAGTGCTGCAAAAAAATAGACAGGAGTCTTGATCGTGAAGCTCTTCCTCCATCAAGCATGTCTCTGTGGTACAGGTTATAAGCACGACCCTATAAAAATTACCTGGAATATCATTATGTCCTTGACCATGTGTTTTTCTCCAAGTGAGACTTTCTTGACGTTATGTGGATTCTCATTACTTCACAGGTAAAAGTGTCTGTGTACTCACATCTGCATGTAGTACACATTTCCTGTCCATGGATGCAGTCCATTCACAAATGATGTTCAACCAGTATTGAGAGGGAGGAGCACCTTCAGCATTGCTGACTTTTTGCAATTCTTAGCAGATAAATAATAATATTAGCTAGATGTTGACAGCATCTTTTTTGTTTTTAAATGCTGTGTGGTACTGTGACCAAGTGTAAAGAAACCACTGCTCCACTTTGTAGACCTCAAAAACCAGAGCAGAACGCCCGACCTCACCATTGGAAACACAGTAACCATCAGCCTGGCACAAGCCAGCTTCAACTACACCCATCAGGAACCCAAGCACTGGAACCCTCTCAACTCCACTTCAGGTCAGGGTGTGACAGAACAACAGGCTCCTGTTGGCTGGGCGGGTGTGCTCCTGGCCAGAGTGGGCAGCTGCACACCCAGACTTGTAACCACGCATGGGGGTGTAGAAATATAGATGGTGTTTTAACAACAGCCACAAAGTTCTTGTGGATGTTCAAGCTATCAGAGCAAAGCGGCTTGTTAGTGCACAGCAGCTTCTGGTTTTGTTGACAGTCACAATTTCATTGCGAAATTTGCAATACCTGACATTGTTATTCATATTCTAGTGCTTGTAGCCAGGTGATTAGGGAAGACACACATGTAAGTAAAGTTTCTAGCCCTTGGATTTGCTGATAGAAGTTTTAAGATGTCACCCAAAAGCTTAGTTGCAGTGAAGAAAATCAATCCTCTTTTCAAAGTCTCATAGTTACTGTCAGGCATTTGTTGGTTCCCTATTTTCAAACTGTTGTTTCATAATGTTTCTGCATTGGTCTCAGTTCATCATGCTGGAGTCATGACCAGATGGTTATTTGGATGCAGTACAGCCAGCATCACAAGAGGAACACCAAGGGGGTAAGAGCAGGAAATAGTCCTCCAGATAAAAAACAGCAAAATCAGTGGAGTCAAGACCTTCCCTTTTGTTGGTTACACCCAAGGAAAAAGGGGGGCCCAAAGACCTGCTAAACCCACTGGAAGGTGTCCAGCACTTAAGCCACAGCAGAGACAATGGCACGTTTCTGGGCAGGAAGAGAAGCCAGGGGAAGACTCGCCTGCAGTCAGAAAGGGCAAGAGCATCACAGATATTGTGCAGTCCTAATGGTGGGGGAAGGGACATGCCCTCTCAGCGGTCGTCAGCAGCAGGGTGCGAGGAGAAGGCGCAAGAGGTTTTCTGGGCCACTCTGCATTGCTCCTCTGAGACTGCAGACGGAGAAGAACAAGAGTGGGAGCTGGAGTGGTCTGTAGATAGTTAGCTTGCTACAGCAAGGGGCACCATGTTTAGCGCTGAGTGGAAGAAGTAGCCACAGAACTCCCATTAACAATAACGCAATTGCGTATGTGATTTCTATTCACTGTACTGAAAATTTACCCCTAAGGGTCCACATAAATTTGAGCTGTTGACCATGTGAAATGTTCTTTTATGGGCAATAAGGACACTGAGAGGCAGATACATGTTTTCCTAAGCTCTGGCCACATACCAGTATTTGTCTGCATAATGCTTCCATTTTTCTTCCCATATTCTTCATACAATGCACACATTGCTTATAGAGAGCAGGCAAAAAATGGTTTTAACAACAGCATACTTTGTTATTAAATTAGGCCTTGGAACTATAATTCCCCATCTCTGTATTTTGATGAGAAACCCTCTACAATGTTATCAAACTAATATATTGTAGCAAATTTTATATCTTCAGTCTCTGCCATGTATAATATGAACTGTATGAGAAAGAGCTAACTTGCTAGAGAAATTTTTTTTTCTCTCTCTATTTCTAAGAAACAGTTTCCTGGCAGGTCGAGTATTCATGCTGCTGAATCTTACCTTTTATTTGATTATGTAAATAGAAAGGGACTATATTTTGGTTCATCTTGGCAAAATTTAATTTGTAGTTGGTGCCTAAAACTTTTGAAACCACCCCCCCAAGATTAGCAATTGTCAATAATGCTATGTATTCTCACTCCCTCTCTTTCTCTACCACTTTCTTTCTTTCCTTTTCTCTCTTCCCCCACCTTTTTTTTTTCTTTGTGGTGTTATCAGGCTGTCTTTCAAATAACTAGAGCAGAGTTTTGCAAAGGAGGTATATGTCCTCTCAGCAGACATGTTCAGCATTTTGAACTCTAGGATCGTAAACAATGGACATAAGCATATTTTAAAATGAAACTTGGAGTAATTTATCTTAATTTAAAACTGACTATTCCTGCTCAGGCTCTTTTTTATTTTCTTTTGGAATACTACGCATATAAATCCTCTACAATCTCCTGGTAATTCATATTAATACACTTGGGGAAATGGTTTGGATTCAAAACAAATGTTCTCGCAAATGTAGTTATCTCATCCTCCTCATTTCTTAGATCTTCAAATCCAGCTAGTTTAACCGTTTAACACCAGGAAGCAGTAATGGATTTTCCCTGCAATGCTTGGGAGAGGCTATCTAGTCCCAGAGAGCAGAATTGTCTTCCTGCATTCACCTGAACTCCACCAAAGGGACACATAGTGGTGCCTGCAGGCATGGGGAGAGCAGGGAATGGCAGGAGTTACAGCAGGAATATGCAGGACTCTTAGACTTTGCTTATCTTGTGGGCTTATTTCACTTTCACTAGCTCCAGGCAAATGTATAGTAGTAGCAGAGAAGCCAGGTAGTGAGCAGTTAGGGAGCCTAAACCCAAGCTGCAGCGAGACTGACCTCTTAGAAGAGCAATTTTCAGTTTCCTTGACTAACACCTTTCTTGTTTTCCTGGTGCTTCTTCTTCCTGTTCGTCTTCACTTGGGAGGAAAATAATGCAGAATGCATTTCTCCTTCCTAAGACAACTCGTGGTGCACTAGACAAGCTGACCACACAGCTGCAATTGCTGATCAGGATATCTGTTTTATCCTGAACCTGGAAAGGAGTTTGGAAAGCGTCATCCTGCCTTTATTTCTTTTGCTTTTCCTTTCACGCCCCGCACTGTACTAAACATAATAAATCCAGAAATCACATGCTCTGAAACAGTGCAACAATGAGGTGTGCACATGATCTCATTCTGTATAAACCCTTTTACTTGAAAATTAAACTTTAATTGAAAAATAGGTCTCTGAAGAAATCCCCAGCCAGTGTCTGCCCAATTACAGCAATGTAGCTGTTACAATGGAAAGCTGTTAATGTTAGCTGCAGTCCATGTGGTATGTGGAATATGTTTCAGATTTAACATCAGCATTCAAGGCCATGACTATGTTTTGATGCTCTAAGCAGGAGATTTTATGCATTTAACATCAATTTTATGCATTATAGATCTTGCTGTACCTGAGCACGGAAGTAACCATATGATTCTGTGTTATTCATTCCGAATTAACTGTGAACAAAATATTTGCATCAACTATTCATACAGTGGCTGCTTTTGTTATGTGTCTCTAGGAAGCAACTAAGTGACTCGGTGTCTCATTTGATTGGCTTTTAAGCAGAAGGCTTTACAGGTACTACAAGCCACGAAAAGAAAGCGCTTGGTCTGGTAGCTGCATTGACTCCCTGACAAAACCCTACATTACTGCTCACATCAGTGTGGTGGAGGCAGTTTCATCTGTGATCTCTTGTTTGTCTCTTGAGCGAAATGAAGCTAACATGCTGAGAGCTGTCTTCGGCTAGTCACGCTTTGGCATGTATGTGTGGGTTGTTTTTGTGGTCATAAAATTTTGAGTGGTGTAGAGCAGCGAGTGTGTTAGAATGATACCTGATAACAATGCTGCATCTTTATGATGTGTCAGGCTCTGTCTGATAAATCCTCTTGCTTTCCTTTCTCTTCCTCAGGATGTTTTAACTTCCAGAGGAGACACTGATTTTTAATGTAGGGGTGGGGGTGAAACCACTCAGCATATGCCAGGAGCAATGTCGTACCCCGAATTAAAGCAATCCATAAGGTAAGCAGGGGTTGTAGCAACATGGGAGCTTTTCAAAACAACCGTAGGCACCTTTTTTACATTTTGCTATTTCCAGGCCAGTTGGAAATTAAAAAAAAAAAAAAAATTGAAAACAATTTAGTCATCAGCACCTGGATGTTCATGGCACCTCCCACCCTCACCCCCCCTGAAATTTCATAAGATTGTAATATGCATATTTAGAGAGCTCCATCACTGCAGCTCCAAAGTGGCTGTTACAATATTGATGTTGTTTTACAGTCAGTTGTAAGTTATAGTTTAGGGCAAGATATAAAAACAGGACGCAACTGAGTGATTTAGAAGGAAGAAGGGAGGAACTTCCAGGAAATGGCTTTGCTTTGCTCCTTTGTAGGAGCAAAAGGAGGCAAAGACTGAGTCCAAAGGTGAAGATCAGAGCAGCAGAAATATGAGTGGGTAGGAAAGTAGGCACATTTTTTATCAGAAGGGTTGTGAAAACATCGTCCACAATTAGTTTGGGACCACAAAGTTTGTTTTTCAAAGCCGCCCATTCTGTGAAGAAAACCAGTTGCCACAGTGTGCAGGCAACCTGCTAGAAGGATGAATGGAAAACAGCTCAGTGTTGGTGATGCAGGAGCACAGAAATAACCTTGCTTCCCGCTATGGGTAGAGGGACGTCTTCAGGTGCAATCACAGGTTAGGGAATGAGTAAATTGGGCTATCCCTCAGCTCTGCTGTTTATTTCTGGGAAATTCATCAGTTTCTCATTCTTTCCTATTCACAATAAGCAAAAGCCCACCTTGCTCCCACACTGGCTGAACACTTTCCAGCTTTAATGCCACCCTAATGCTCTGCTGTATGCTGCAGCAGGTCCATTTGTGGTGGTCACAGCTTCCTTTGGGCTTACGAGGACATGAAAGAAAAACATTGCCTGAGCCTTTTCAGTAAGATGAGTCTCATAGACAAAGAGCCAGCATGGGAGCCACCTTAGACACAATCCCCCAACCCCTTTTTTGTGTGCTTGGAGGTGTTTTGGAGTAACGTGTTCCTCTGTTGATTCACTCTTCTTGAAGACAGGCAGGAATGCTTCTTTCAGACGGAAGTGACAAAGAAAACTGTTATACTTTCTTTTCCAAAGTACTTGTAAAAGGGAGCTTTCCTAATGCTGAGGCGTGTGCTTTTAGAACTTTGGGATTTTAGATGTACAAGAGCAGGTCTTTTTCATTGGGAGTGTGGTCAGGATCGCTCAGGAAGTGCAAAGGCTGTTGCTTCCACACCATGTCTGCAGTGCTCTCAAAACGTCAGAAGTGGAGCTGCATGTATCTGGAGTTTTCCAGCCATCCACATACGCACTTAGATGCTGCTGACTTGTCTCTCATCTTCTCCCTCCATACTCCTGCCAAGCGGAAATGTCTTGCAGTTGTCTCTTCTATGGATCAGTCTATGCTGAAGGTTTCCAGCACAAAGCAATCTGTGACAGGCTGTGCGGTGCGATCACTGCAGGCAGCCTGACTTCACATTAAATGCAATTCTTTCCGTAATTCTTGTTGCTTATTAACGCATTGGAGGCCTGATCCTGATTCCTTTGAAGGCGATGACACACCTCCCACTGAACATAGCGGGAGGTGAAGGGCAGCCTTTGCTGCTTGACAGAAACAAAACGTTATGGTACTAGAGTTGCTTGAGAAGTGTAAATACAGTGGTCCTTAAAAGTGGCGTTTTACTCTCCACCTTAATTTTCTCTTTTTAAAGCTACACCTCCTAATTACAGTGTAATTTTACAAAACTATGGAGCTGTTCTCTCCTGGGCCTGCATTTTGTGAGCCTGGCACGTGGCCCCCCAAGCACCCACAGCTGGGCAGGTGGTGCCTCCATGGTCAATGGCAGTGTGTGGAGCCTGGCTGAGAACCATGTCTCCTGCCTTCTCTGGTGCCACCACAAGAGAGCTGCACCTCTGCCCTCTCTCCTCAGCAGCCCTTTCATCCCCCACTACCCCCAGCCCTCCTTTGCACCCCTAGGGTTTGCTTTCTGGGCGGGCAGCCTGCCCTCCTGGTGTTGCAATCCCCTCCTGGAAGCAGAACTGGGGCTGTAACTCGAGCGAGCGCCCAGCCCCGAAAGCTGCCTGCCTGCCTCGCTTGGGCTTCAGCCTGCCGCCACCTCACCTATCGAGCTAAATTTCCCATTACAACTTGAATTTAAATATTCTAATAAATTTGTTTTAGAAACTCTTACAGCTCCCTTGTGCCATTTGCAGGGAAACACTCTCTGGGTTTTTTTCTGGGAGATGGAGATTTCTTTGTGCTTGGGGTGACTGATTGAATTTTACCTGCGCTAAATTATATTTGCACATTCTAGTAATTGCAAAGGGCCACACAGAGAAACAAAGCATTGACTGCCGTTGTACTGGGATTTCCCAGATGTATAATTTCAAATTGATATGAAAAAAACCCTTGCAATGCATTAATAATAGCAGAAAATGTAACTCGGTTGGCCAAGGGTGAACAGAGGCTTTTTTTCTTCTGAGCTGCAAAACAAGCTATAGACCTCAGGTGACTAGCATTTATTGTTAGAATGGGTTTTCTATCGCATTCCTTCTGAAATACGAAATAAAGATTTATACTGAACAACTTTGTTGTATATAACAGATCTGGATCATACCTGGGAAGCAGTGTGGGTTTCTTTTTTTTTTTTTTTTTGAAGTGAAAGCAAAAGGCTTTTGTCTAATTTAAAGGCACTTTGGTTATTCAGTCTTTTGGCAGGTCACCTGTCCTTTTTCCATGGCTCAATATTATCTCGTGGTTGGAATTGTGACATTGAAAAAGAAATCTTTGGCAAAGAGCACATACTTTTTAAGTCATGTTGGAGTGAACCAAGAAGGAGGGGGAATGATACTCAATGAAGATACCAGTGGGGTACTTACAAATTTATTAATAAAGCATGAAGATTAGCTTTCTAAAGGTGTAGGCTTTTAAAAAGTGTCGGTTTTCCCAGTCTCCACAAAATCAAAGGAGGCTGAAAGTCCTGATATATATTTAATAATAACAATAGTACATCTAACGTGTTATAATAAAGTGTTAGATGCATACAGCTCTGCCTGGCTAACTTTAAGGTGGTCTCTCATGGGCTTGGAGCATACATGTATGTTGAGCACAAATAAGTCACTGAAATGATGCCAAGGGAAAAAGGTGCTGGCTTGGACAGAAATGGACACAAAAACTACAAGCACATCAGTCTGAACAGGAGCCTCAATGTCTGGCCAAGAAGCAGTGGTACTTTCTAAAGGAAGAGAGCCCACTGACAAACGTTGGCCTTGCAATACCACTGCTTTGGGGGTCGGATTTGCTGCTGTGGCCAGTCTCTGTCCTCCATGGAGCACACTATGAGCAGCTGCTTAAGGTCTCCTTTATGGGCATTCCCGGTGCATCTTGCCAGCCTGCATCACATCACTGCATTCCTCCTTGGAGTTTACGAAGCCAGCACTGCAGCCTGGCTGATGGGATGTTTTGCAGGACCCTGTCTGAAAGGCTGCTCTAAGGATGGGAGAAGGACCCTCTGCTTGTGCGTGTTACCACTCCTGCCCGCTGCAGATTTCCCAAGGTGAACGCTGCTGAGCAGCAGGTCTCAGTGCCTGATTGCTGCTGCTGCTCTAATGCAGCCAGGACAGAGCTGGATCTCTGATTCTCAAGAAGGGTACGCACTGTTTTCTTGTGCTGTGTTGTATTTTTTAGCACAATACTACCAGAAACAATTACAAACCTTTTTTATCACTCCCATTTTCAATGCTGTGAGCAATTTTAACTGGAAGCCCCCTCCTTGTCTGTGCCTTATAAGCACTTCTGCCTTTCCATTGAAACACTGGGAGTACACAGCTCAACTATCACTGCCTTCATGCTTTTGCAAATTTTAATGCATTATTAATAATTTTGTAACATATTTCTTCAAGCTCTTTAGCAGAAAATGTTATTTCAGTGCTGCCTCTGATAAGAGTCTTAGTCACCATGTGCACTATTTCCAAGCTACCACACAACCTGAGCTTTTAATTTGTTCCCCCTGTTCAAACACAGGAAGGACCTTCTGAGAATAATATTCCTCATTATCTGATTGCTTTTGTGAATAGTTTCCTGCGTTTCTAGGTATGCTTATCATCATATCATAGACAGTACAGATGGGAGACCTATTAACTAATCTAGTGCATGCTCCCCCTCTTACCCTCACAATGAGACATCATTTAATTTATGGAACATATTCCCGTCCAGATAAATCCATATTCGTGCTTTGGAAAAAAAAAATAACAACAATTCCAGGAAAAAACCCCACCAAAAAATCACCACCAAAAGAGATGTTTCCATAATTGCTGAAGAAAGCAATCCGTCACCTGTCTCAGGTCACCTCCGCCTATCCACAAATGCCTTTGCAAAAGCAGGGTCCAGAAAGGTGACCAGAGGAGATGCTGGGTGGAATAAGAGGGTCTCACTCCCTCTCTTGCCTTTGCTGTAGGGTGCACAAGGAAAAAGACCCAATTAGCTGAAAATTGCTAGCAGGTAAATGATCTTTACTGTGGGCCCAGAAGCTGCCAGATGATGGTGTAAGGAGATGCCAAAAGGTAGTCGCAAAAGGATCTGAGAAGAAAAGGAGATTGACAATTTTTGACTGAAAATGTATTTGTTGAAAAATAGTGAGCTGACAAAACCGAAATACTTCAGAATAACATTTCAACTTCTTCAGAATGTCCTGATTTTTCATAAAAAATGTGAAATAGAAAATGCCTATATAATTTTCTGCAAGTGTTAACATTTTTTCAATTGACAAATCAATTTTTTCTCTCAATTTTATAATTGGATCCTATTTTATTTCCACCAAAATTCTGAAGAGGTAAAAACAGAAAAAGTGTGTGGGAGGAAACGATGCTGGCAATTTCCCCCCCTTTTTTTTTTAATACATTCTTTCTGGGAAAAAAAAAAAAAAAAAAAGCTTTGTACCTTTGTATTTCAAAATGTTGTGTTCAGACACTGCATAAAGATGCTCAGGCAGCACTAAAATCTTTTGTTTCTTTTTAATACCATGTATTCATGCACATATTGGTATGTATTATATGTAATCTAATAAGTACATGCGGTCTTTAATAATGGCAGAGACAAATTGCCTCATGAATGGTTGTTCATACCCTATCTTCTGTTGAACAGGAGTGAAGAGGATTTCATTTGCCCTCCTCAGAAAGTGAGGGGGAGGCAAAAATGCCCCAGTGCCCTGGGGCTGCTTGCAGGGCACTCAGTGGGGTTGAGGGCAGAGCCCATCCCCACTAGCCCACTGTCTGGGAGTGGCCAGTGTCAGACTAGCAGAAAAGATAGTTTTGTGGGTTTGGGGTGGTATTTATGCCATTCAGGCAGTTACCAGGGCGAGAGTCCATCTCTCTGTCTGTAATGTGTGTGAGCTGAGGCAGTGTCAGGAGGAGGGTAGTGGGACGGCTTGGTTGAGATGGCAGCACTTCTGCTACACTGGTTGTTGTTGCTTGGTAAGGAAGCAGAAAAGGATTAAAAAATTAATACTGGTGAGGTTTGGCCACTCAGTGCTTCACGAGAGAGGATTCCTTCTTATGTTTAATGCTGCAACATCTTCAAGTCTTTACAGGGAGAAAAAACCTGTCATTTTTGAGGTGTATTTTTCTTTTTGGAAGCTTCAGAGTTCCATGTTTCAGACAAATGAACCATTTTTAACAACCTGGAGCGTGAGCCTGCAGATTCTATACATGGTGGCCACACAGCCGATGAAAGGAAAGAGTGCTGGGCTATCACTGTGGTTCTCCAGCTCTAAGCATTTTGTCACATCTAGTCTGCTCCAGCGTATCAGTTTTTGTAGTCAGGGGACAAAGGGGAACTGTCAGTCTCAGATAACTGGCTTTGCTATATCCTAAAGGCTAGTGCCTGTTTTCTTCTGTCTTTTCCGTAGCTCAAAAGCCCACCTGCAGACCTTTGCCTGTTCTCTGCTGACATTGCTGGAGAAGAGCAGCCCTTGTGCTGTCTCCCCTGTGGATGTGCTTCCTGCTCTTTCATTATCAGTGCAGAGCCCATTTCCACAAGCCCCATGTCCACGCTGCCAGCCTGGCGTGGGCAGCTTGGACACAGATTGGCGAAAGCCAGGGTTATCCCCATGGGGCTCGAGCGTTGTCAGGGCAGTGGGGAGCGTGTAGCCCTGGCAGGAGCACCCCAGGATGGGGCAGTGGGTGGCTGCCAGCTCCAGCAGTGCCACGGCATGGCGGGGACATGGGAAGCAGCTTGGTACAAAGCAGAGGGGTGGACAGAGGCAGGCAGTGCTCCAAGGGGTGGGAGGGAAATCTCCCGTTAACCAAGAAATTGTTTGTTGTAAAAAGCATTTCCCTGTCTCGGCCAGGTGCAGATGATAGATAAAGTGATATTTGTAAAACAATATTCATTTCTGGTGATGGATTCTTCTAGGTCAGGGAAAAAAGTGGGTATTGCAAGGATAAAGGGAGGACAAGGGGGAGAGAGAAGGGAAAACAGTGCCGGTGGTGAGGTTTAGCCTGCAAATCTCTGTGGCTGGCAGTGACTACTGCAGCAACAGCTACAGTGAGAATACATTGCACTTTTTTGTTGACTTTTCAGTTTTTTAATTACTAGCAAGTTGGTAATGGCATGCAGAATCAGATTCTGCTTCCTTTCACACTCCAGACACTCATGTTTTGACCACAGGGCCATAAAATTATCAAAGGAAAATATTATTGGCTGTAACCACCTCAGTAATATTTTTACAACTCCTGATTGACCACAAATCTATATTTAATAAGAAAAACAAAGCAAACACACACCCCATTCACTTCAGCTGGTGCTATACATTTAACTAGGGAAACACATTCATTTTATAGGGAGGCAGGAATTGCAGACCGTGCCTAGGAAAATATGCTTATTATATCCATGACTGGAAAAAAATATAAATTTTCCTTTTAGGTATTTTCATAAGTTGTCTCAGGCTTTATCAGCTCAACTGGCCTCCTGATAAATTATTGCAAATATTGTACTCTACATACTCATTGTAGTGGCACATTAGAGAGACACTTTTATGTTTTGAGTACCTTACACAACATAATTCAGAAATTAAGTCTTGACTGGTTTAAAAATCACTTCTTCAGGGATTTGGATTCCCGAGGAAGCATAACACAGCCTGAAAGAGTCTTGTCTTCTCCTCTCAGGTTTCAAGACAGGGAGGTCCTTCTTTTCATGCTTCTAGAGAGCTGTGAAGGAAAACTGAGATAGCTTTGAACATTGAGGAAAACACTTGCAGCCACCGGGAAGATACCCAGAGGTAGAGCAGGGGCTTATGTTTTCTGTCTGGACCTTCAAAAGAAAATATATTCCCTGAAGAATTAGCCCTGGCCTGGATGCTCTTGGTTCCCACTCGATCCACTACAGGCACTTGGGTTTATAGAGGGTGCAACCTCGATGGTCTCAAGGCGGCAAGAGCAGGAGTGCACCTGGGGCTGTTTTACTGCGAGGTGTGGGACCTCTCTGGGTCTGGGTGCAGGAAAGATCCCGGCTGCCAGCATGCCCACTGGATGGCATGCCTGCCACGCCTCCCCCTTGCTCCTGGCGACACAAAGCACAGCGGGGTGAGCTCCTGCTGCTCCTGGCTGCATGGAAGCAGAGTGTACAGGGTGGTGCCAGAGCAGGAGGGCATTGCCACCATGGCTTGTGATCAGAGGAGGTGAGGGCAGCTTGCTGCAGTGACGAGGTGTGTGCTGGAGACTGCAAGAAAAGGGATGTCCTGGGCCATAGGTACAGCTGTGCACCCAGCAGGTTTCCTGGCTGTGGACTGGAGTGTCTGAATCAGGATGAACGACACAAAGCATGGTGTGATTTTTGCCTGATGCAGGATGCATGGACTGGAAACTGCTCGGGACATTGCGGAAGAGTGAACACCCTGGAGAAGTTGTGACAACTATGTCATGCCATGCACACAAGGGAGGCTGTGCCAGCCCAAGGCTAAGTTCATTCAGGTCACATCTATGGTTAGGAAATTTGATGTTGACAAGTTAACAGATAGCACCTTGCAATTGTTTTTGCTGCCAATAGACCTGAAATTATAGAAGCCACACATAGCAGCTGACAGGAAGTGGCAATTGGCTCCCAAGCATCCACAATTTGCTTCTGCCCAGGCAAAAATACATGTCCACTGAAAAGGATGCTGCTCCATCATCGCACAGCGCTAGGTCAGCCACTGGATAGCAGTATGGAATCCAGTGTCTTGGACAGATGGGTGTCTCCACGAACAAGCAGGAGCCTTATTCCTAGCACCTCATTTGCTCATTAGCATCTTGCCTCCTCCGGATGGATTTCAGGAATCCAGATCACTTTCCAGCAAAAGAAAAGTTGCACGATAGAAAAAGCCAGCAGTAGATGCAACCTTTACATCTACTTAGAAGGTAGGCAGGACTCTGGCATACCAGATCTTGCAGAGAGGATCAGGTTTTCTCCGGAAATGGGTCTGCCAGTACTCACTTTGGTATCACAACCTCTCTTCTATTGGTACTGGTCTGTGTCCAGGTGAGTGGTGCTGATGAGGACTCCAGGTGCATTCACATCTTTACAGAGCCAGAGCCCCTGGGTTGCCTGACAGCTCTCCTTCCAGTGGGAGAGGGATCAGCAAGATGAGTGTGACAGTACATCACTGGAACCAGTAAAGGAGCTGATGCTGGGATTTGTCATACACTGGCCATTGCAGACAAGTGCCTTTGCTGCTGCTGGGCTCACATTTCCTGCTGCTGTTCTTCTTATGGACACTCCATCCATTTGGTCTCCATTTGCCTGCTTCTGTCACTGCCGTCCCATGTCCTGTGCCTCCTTTTCCTTCCAGTAATGATCTGCTGGTCTGATGGGTCCCTCTGAAAGCAGGTCACTTCTGTATCTTGTGGGATGATGTTTGTGCCACAGCTTATGTGAGAGTATTTCTCTGTCGAGTCAGAAGGCCCAGCTAAAGGAGTGGAAAATCATATTGCTGTTTTCTGCCTGCATGCAGGAAAAATGAAATCTCTCTCATTTTTCATTCTGTAGCACAGCAAAGCCAAAAGTTGCTACTTTTATCTAAAGCTATGCACATAACTGACTTTTCAGTTGGCTGGCTGCATTGCAATATTGGAGGGAAAAAGTCTTTCTTCTTGTTCTGAAGAAACTTTCTATTTTCTTAGGCAAATAGAAAAAAATCTGAAAAATTTAATTTGTGGCCAAGTAAAACATTTCATTTGACTTAAAACAAACATTTTCTTCACTATAAAATGAGAATTCACAGCGTTTTCTTTTTATGAAGGAAACCAAAATTTTTCTTTTTTGGATAGAGTAAAAATTTTCCAGTAAAAAGTACTCCATGATTAACTTTTATCTATGGAATATGCTTCAATCCTTACTCTCTTCCTTGCTTTTGGAACTTTGGCTTGACAGGAGCTCAATGAAGACTCCAACAGGAGGAATGCAGCTCCGTCCTGAAGCAGGAACCAAACACGAGAAATGCACATCAACCTCCCTCCGCTCGGATATCTCATTGCATGCCTTTGAACAATTTGACTGTGAATAAAATTACCTTGCAAAGTGTAAGGGGAGTGTATGACAGAAACAAAATTAAAGGCACATGTTTATGAACAGCTCCTGGTCCTTCCTCAGTTTATGTGCTGAAAATATTTTTGTGTTCTGTTTCATGACTTGGACAGTGTTAAAAGCACTGAAGCACTTTTATTCACACATCATCAACTTGTAGGAAGAAAATAAAAAATAACAGTGCCAGCAACTTTGATACCATATATGTGACAAATACTGTGATGCAATTAAAAAAGTGCTGTAAAGTATGTCTTGCTGGACCTTCCAATTAACCACCAAGACAAGCCCAGCACTTCCTATTGCTGAAAATCAGAATAACTGAATAACTGAGGCCTCTGAATGTGTCCTTTGAAGAGCAAGTGTTGTGCCCTCTGATGATAATTTTACTCTGACCTGCATTTAAGTTCATCTGCACTTAGTACCTCTTAAAACAATATTTTCATGTTTTGTCATTTCATAAAGGCCAAAGGAGCTCAGCTGCTGCAACTTTTCCTAAGGTGTGTTACTCTGATATACTGTGCCATAAATGTTAAATACAAATGTGTAGATATGTCTGCTGTGAGGAAAGGCTGAGAGAGTTTGGATTGTTCAGCCTAGAGAAGAGAAGAGAAGAGAAGAGAAGAGAAGAGAAGAGAAGAGAAGAGAAGAGAAGAGAAGAGAAGAGAAGAGAAGAGAAGAGAAGAGAAGAGAAGAGAAGAGAAGAGAAGAGAAGAGAAGAGAAGAGAAGAGAAGAGAAGAGAAGAGAAGAGAAGAGAAGAGAAGAGAAGAGAAGAGAAGAGAAGAGAAGAGAAGAGAAGAGAAGAGAAGAGAAGAGAAGAGAAGAGAAGAGAAGAGAAGAGAAGAGAAGAGAAGAGAAGAGAAGAGAAGAGAAGAGAAGAGAAGAGAAGAGAAGAGAAGAGAAGAGAAGAGAAGAGAAGAGAAGAGAAGAGAAGAGAAGAGAAGAGAAGAGAAGAGAAGAGAAGAGAAGAGAAGAGAAGAGAAGAGAAGAGAAGAGAAGAGAAGAGAAGAGAAGAGAAGAGAAGAGAAGAGAAGAGAAGAGAAGAGAAGAGAAGAGAAGAGAAGAGAAGAGAAGAGAAGAGAAGAGAAGAGAAGAGAAGAGAAGAGAAGAGAAGAGAAGAGAAGAGAAGAGAAGAGAAGAGAAGAGAAGAGAAGAGAAGAGAAGAGAAGAGAAGAGAAGAGAAGAGAAGAGAAGAGAAGAGAAGAGAAGAGAAGAGAAGAGAAGAGAAGAGAAGAGAAGAGAAGAGAAGAGAAGAGAAGAGAAGAGAAGAGAAGAGAAGAGAAGAGAAGAGAAGAGAAGAGAAGAGAAGAGAAGAGAAGAGAAGAGAAGAGAAGAGAAGACTCTGGGGAGAGTCTTTCAGTACCTAAAGGGGACCTACCTAAAGAGAGATGGATGGGACTTTTTCCAAAGGCATGTTGTGATAGGACAAGAGGGAATGGCTTTAAGCTGGAAGAAGGCAGGTTCAGATTAGATATTAGGAAGAAATTCTTGACTGTGAGAGTGGTGAGGGACTGGAACAGATTGCCCAGAGAAGTGGTGGATGCCCAATCCCTGGAAACATTCAAGGCCAGGGTGGATAGGACTCTGAGAAACCTGATCTTGTTGAAGATGTCCTTGCCCATGGCAGGCAATTTGGACTAGATGACCTTCCAACACAAGGTTGCTTCCAACTCAAAGCATTCTATGATTCTATTTGAATATAAAGGTCTTCTACATGGTGAGAGCCACAAAAGATCTTATAGTTAAGTCTGGTTTTGTGCTGGAATCTTGTTTCTCTTCTACAGCTGCATGTGTAGCCCTCCAAGAGATTTTCCTTGTCCCAGCTTCCTGGGGGCCAAACCACACAGTGGGCTCAGGACACACCTGTTGTACACGGACATGGGCTGCGGTGCCCCTGTATCCAGCTCCCTTTGACACTGCCTGCACTGCATCTCTGTGAGATCAATAAAATGGAAATGTCATCTCTTCATCACCACGAAGGCGAGGCTGGTATTAAGTTTCAGCAGTCGATGTTTGCAGCGACAGAAATTGATACACATTCCCTGTGTTATTGCAAGGCTCGAAGCTGTTTGCAGCTGTGTCTTTATCAGAAATTCTTGCCTATCTGCCTCTGTCAAAGGCTTCTAAATTACTTTATATTTGTAGCTTTTGAGCAGCTGGATCTCTCTGCTCATATCCTTTAATTTGTTGAAATGCAGCAACAGCATTGTGGCCGAGGTAGCATGCTTGAAAAATTGTTTTACTTATGAAAGTGTAGCCTACTCTGACCAGTTCTGAAAGTAAGATGGGACTAAGCACTGACTGACCAGAATACAAGGCAAGGGCAGCTTCAACTTTCTCCCTAAATCTTCATCCTACCATGCAGCCCCATTCCTCTGTGTACAAGCTCCCACATGCCTACTTGAAAAGCATTAGTCACCAGTCTGGGGACAGCAGTAACACCAGGAGCCTCAGGTGCCCAGTTCATCAGCTGTAACCTCAGGCAGCTACGGGAAGAGAGTCATTGTCAGTAGCTTGTTCACAAACCACCAGCTGAAACAGATTCACACAAATCTTTTGTCAAACAAGTTGGAATAACAAATGCACTTACAAAAAAAGCAAAGAATTCATTAACGGAAAAAGAGGCTAAATTAGCTGAATAAATAATTCACTGCAAATTCCTCAATTCTGTTTCACACCAAACATTTACATTAAACTTCTAATTCTTCAACACGCTGGAGGATTAAAGCCAATTGAAACCTATGTCTATTACTGAAAGTAATAGTCCAAACCTTATCACTGTGGGAAGACTTACAGCTAGGTCTTATACAATTATGGTTTTTCACCATTCATACCCCAGTTCAGGAGACTACTTCAGCACATGCTTAAGTGAAGAGCACATTTATCTATTTTATCTCTTCTGATGGCTCTGTGAGGAGATGTAGCTCTTGCTCAGGTAAATATGCTTAAGAAGGGAGTTAACCTGTGTTTCAGGATAAATGGAAATGCCACAAAATTTTGAGGGAGTTTTTCCAGGCACAAAACCCTCACAAACTGAGGGCACAGGACCACTTTATCAAAGTCTTAAGCAACAAAATATTAAAGTCTTTGGTACTTGGGGACACCGTGCATAGCCAGGAGCCTCCTTAACCGTTGCCTCGAAAAGAGATGTGTTTGGAGGATGGTTGGGTGGGAAGCACCGGTTAACAAAATGCTGTGGTGGTGGTGGTGCTGCCCAGTGGAGCTCCTCAGCAGGTGCTCAGGTGTTAGAAAAAGTTCTCACACCCTGTGGCTCTTTGCTCTCCATGGCCTCCGTGTTTCACGAGGAGCAGTGCACTGGCTGAGCAGTGGCGTTTCTGATCGCTGGGGCCAATTCTGCTGTATCGCCATCACAGCATTGATTAAGCAGCTACAGTACAGCACTGCGAAACCGACGGGAACGCAGTACTCCGAAGTTACAGCTCACTACTGCTTCCAGTCACCTCCACAGATAGCAATAGAAAGTGCAATCAATGAATTGGGATTTCATCAGCAAGATTTAATGTCAGTCATTGTCTGCAGTAGCCCTGAGGTTTTAAACACCACCCCGTGACCCCTCATCATGTCTTGGATACAGAGGCCTTGGCCGAAACAGCCATCTCTGGTCAGGGATTTGTTTACGATCAAAGATGAGTTTGTTTTTGCCATTACAGAATTCCCAGTGTGTATGTATCTTCTCTTTGTCTCTGCCATTCAGAACAGTCTCCATTTCTTGTTAATTTATAAACAGTGCAATGAAATCAAATGAGACTCCCGTAGGGCTTTCTTTTTATTGTAAACATGGTAATGCTCAGTGAAAACACGGAGGTATTTCAGCTACTAAACCCAGCAGGAAAAATAATAGTTTTGGGGAGGTGGTGGCAAGTAAAATACCACACTTTTTTTGAAGTAGCATCTAAAATACTTAGTTATTTTCTAAGCATCTGGCATGTTTGTTTTCCCCCAGGAAGGATTTTCTGGCCATATCAAGAGGGAGATCTCAGGTAAGCTTCTCTGCGCACAATATATACTAAATATAATTCTTCCTTATTTTGTGGAGGGAAAAAAAATCAAACAGATGGTAGTTGAGACCTTGTTTCATCTTTTGGACATGTGAAATATTATGCTGAGTGTCTCTTTTGGGCACTCCAGATAAAATGATGGGATTAAAATGTGCTTAAACACTCTGCAAAGTTCTGCTCCGTCCCATCATTAGATGGAACAGCAAATTCAATTTTTTTCAAAACTGGAAGAAAAGCTTTTCAAATATCTTCTGCTGCAACTGAGTGACTGTTTCCTGGTTAAAAAAGGCTAAAAACCAGGAATTAATTACACCAAATGCATAAATTCCAATAGAAATAATTTCTGTTTCTAGACATGGGACATTGCTCTTTATTATTTTTATGATGTTGCAGAACTACTGAGGTTATAACGTACATTAAAAGTAGGCGCCAAGCTTTCTTAAATTAAAGGGTTGGCTGTGCCCATGTCTGCGATGAGTCAGTATCAGTTGCTGTGTGTGCCCAGTGCCTGTGCACCTGAGAGGGTACCGTGGATCTCTCCTCACTCCATGAAGCAGAAGCATATTTTTTTGTAAAGTAGAGCAATGTGGCAGCAATACAATTGTTCTGCTGGGTGAATCCTTAAACAAAGTGAGATAGAGAGAACTGATAGACTTATATTTAAAGTCTATAAAAAGTTAACAACCTCTTCTCAATAATTATGTATCTATAAAAAATAAAGATGATACAGGGCCAAAACTTAATGGCATTTATGTTAATGTGATACTGAGCATTCAGAGGCAGTAGATATCTGCAAAAGTGGGTCACATATAGCTTAGGAGCTTTATGTTGTATATTCTATTCAGCATGTGTCTGCTCAAATAAGTTTTTTGTGTGTAAACTGAGCAAGTCACCTCTAGTATTGCACTGCTTCTGTGCATGCTGCCTGTGTTTCTGTGAAAGCAAGGAGGACTGAAAGCCCCCATTTGTTGCTGGCTGATACTAATTTGTTTAATATTCAAGTGAGGACACATCTCCTGGTTCTATGTCCTTTTATTTGCCTTCGTTCACATAAAATCCCACTGCCTACCCAGGATGGGAGCAAATGAAAGTGAGGACATAATTCCAGATGATACCAGTTCATTGTTGCTTTATACTGGTTTTACAGCAGGCTGGTTTCAGTGTGTTGCCCTGCTTTGCTGTTACTATGGGTGAGAACCTCCATGTCTGTGTGACTGAAGGACTAAAAAGTAATCTCTGCAGAGGCCAGAGTGAAGACGTATTGTGGGATGAGGGAAAAATACAAAGACCTTTGGGAATCCAGAGAAGTGTGTTCCCCTCTATTTTTTTAACTGTAAACTCTGGTCCTAATTTCCTTGCTGCTTTTATGGAAAATTCAAAGTTATATCAGGCATTAAAATGACAAATTGGCTGATTTTGTCTGTTGTTATAAATACGGAGCACTATTTGCTTGTCAGGCAGCTTCATAATTAGCAGCGGTCTATGTGGTATCAAGGCAAGAGATCATCAGATCAAGTTTCATGTTTATTCCACAGCCAGCATCTTCCCTATTGCTAATGAAAGTGTCTCCCAGGGACTGGCATATCTGAGCCTGGCAGCTATGTAACATCACTCTTTGAGCTTGGCTTCCATTCCAACCCTCATTCTCACTTGGTTTTTGATCATATCCTGTACTTATAAATGTATCCTTTTATGAAATATGTTTTCAATAGTGCTTTTTAAGGCAATGGAAAACAATATGTTTTCTAGTCATTTTTGTTCCTGGTAGGTGTAAGTGTGTTTTTGTGGGGTGTGTGTTTACACTATCCTGAAGCATGGTCAGGTTTGTTCTTTTGTATGGACAGGGCGTGTATGTTCATGAAGACAGCAAAAGCCATCAGGTTCGTGGTAGCTCACAGTTTGCCTTCTGCTTCTTGCCAAAACTGGATGATTCTAGTTGGGGAAAGTAAAATGTCTCTGAAAAGACATGATTTAATGAGGAAAAGACTTGCAAATAATGCAAAGATGGAAATGGGATTCCTTAAGAGATTCCGTGCTTTCATTCACTAAAATTTCCCCTGCAGAAAATCTCCTCTTCTTACTTTTTCCCAGTCCAGCCTTCATATTGTTGTTGTGACTGTTTCTGTATGATGTGAAGAAGCTGATGGTTCAGTATAAGAAATAAGATCACAGGACTTTTGATACTGGAGCACTGGATCAGTTGTCATGTCATGACATACATATTCATAACCTAGCAGGCCTTGTAGTCGATTTATGCATAAGAGACTGATAAGAAAAAAATTGATTTATGATGATCTCAAAAACATGGTCTCCCAAGATGTATTCTGCAGCTTTGAGACCTACAGTTTAGGCTCTATTAATTTTACAGTGCTGTCTGGAATTATCCATCTGTTTAAAGGTTAACTGTCTTTACACTTTTGAAATGGGTAGTTCTGTTTTGGTTCTTGCTTTGTTCATGCCACTGATTTATAAATTATTAAATCTATCACTGCACAAAAAGACTGAAATTGGTTGCCAGATTACAACATCTACTTATTTCAAACTTTCTTTAGCAACTTCCTGATATTATCTTAAATACTCCCTGTTGAATGCTAGGAGGAGGGGAAATGTTGAGCCCAATGGCATGTGTTGTACAATGAGCTTCCTGCAAGAAAACACCATTATTATTATCACACAAATATTGCCCAGGGGAGCACAAAGCCTTCAACACAGCACTGTACCAGACAAACCCTAGCACGTGGTCACACAGTGAGAAAAGTGGCAGGGTCACCTGGTTGAGAAAGAGCTACAGATGAGACCCATAGAGTTTGATCTTTTATTTTTTGAGTGAAGCAGTCAGGCTATAATGTTTGGGCTTTTATTTTTTCCTTTTAGTTGTGTTATTTTTCTGTTAGGGCGGCTGAGCTGGTTACTGTTTTGGAAAGCTGTTGTTGGAGGGAAACTGGGGAGAAGTGGGAACGGTGATGTGCTTGGACGGGTTCTAAGTCCACGTGCCTCCCAGCAGGCACCCACCATCCCTTGCTGGACACTCTGACTGTTGTCTGGAGTGAGCAGCAGTGTGGCAAATGACTGAGGTCCATGGTGCCACTCACACAGCCTATTACTGCGTGAGAACAGGTTGGCTTTATGATACTTGTTGACAGTATTTAACCCATAGGTGACAATCACAAAGTTCTCACATCTTCTGCAGAGCACCCTTCTGCCTATGCTCTTCAGCAGCTGGGCAGTTGCTTTCATTTTTGGCATGTGAGCATTTGAAAAGACAATCCAAGAACATACAGCTAGCAGAGCAAAGTGTCTGAATTTTCACAGAATTTTCTTTTGTGTTGCATTTGCATGCACATCTCTGGGTTTCTGTGCCGCAGCTCCTTGTTGTCGGTGCTATCTGAGCACGCTGATCCATTGTGAAAGGTGCCTAACACCATCTTGGGTAACTGCTGGGCAGCGACAGTTTTATGGAAGTTATAATGTCTTGTCTTGCGTTTGTGTATATTTGTTTGTACAAAATCTTGCAGATATATCAGAGATTTTTTTCTGCAGAGCTAAGCTTTAAAAAAATCATGCTATTAATTTTCTAAGTTGATTTTGGACTCTTAATTAACTTTGGCTGCAGCGTACAAGCTCCAGCAGAAACTTCCTTTCTCAAAGCACAGGAGACCTATCCTTACATTCCCTGCTGCTTTTGGACAGATTCTAACCCAGGAGAGCCATTTTGCTTGTCTTTCTTGCTGGATCAGCAAAAGCAGAAATATCGCCTGTGCAGTTCTCTTGTATATAGAACGAGTAGCTCAGCTTTAGCATAGTTCTGTGAGAAGACTATTTCGTGGAAAAAAAATGTGCCTTGCAGTATTATTCCATCCCACAGCTTGAGAAAAACTGCACGAGCATTCATCATCTGATGATAGTCAGCCATGGGTGAAGAAGTTTGTTACACAGACTGATAAATGCTGAGCAACTACTGTTTCCAGAAAGTAGTGTTCAGAGGTTCATACACTTAATATTCAGATATTTGGCATTTGCATGTGTAAAACTGTAGGAATTCCCAAGAGAATACTGAATAAATACCTTATGATCTAGTCCATTAACTTCAATGGAAAGGTCAGCTCTAGAACTATTAGAAAATAGCATTTTGCCCATATACAATTTGTTTTTCTTTCATTTAAAATTGAAAATGGACAGGCTTTTTCTAAAGATGTTCTATTGTTAAACTAAATTATTTTAGTTTGTGTTGGAAATTGAAGTTCTCGGGTTTGAAGTTCTTGCCTTTACAATGTAAAGTTGAAAATTTCTACATAAAAAGACACTTTATGTGAAATAAATTATTTAAATGAACTCCTAATTTTCCAGTGAAAGCCCAATTATGCTGGAAAATTTTTAACCATTTTCTCAAGAGTAGAATCCTCAAGAGAAATGAAATATAGCTGGTATATTCTCACAGAATCATAAAACCTATCCAAAGTTAGAGGACGCCTCAAGAGTTCACTTAATTTACTTCTCATAGTATACAACGTTACAGGCAGAAAAAAGATAATGGTTCAAATGATAGTAATGAAGAGTTTAAATTATTATTAGCAATATATTTTAAACAAGCATTGATTTCCAAACCACTGGCAAATAATTGTTTCAGTGTAACTCTTAACGTCTGACTTCTACCCGAATCATTTGTGTGATTTTTAAATTTTTCTTTTTATTATTATTTTTTAAATTTTTTTTTGGTTAATTTTTCTTTTCTCTTGTGCTCAGAGATTCCAGTTAGGAGCAGGGTCCTGTTGTGCCAAAGCGTGTAGGAATACAGGACTTAGCAAGAAGTGAAGGGCAGAGTGATGGGCACGTCATCTGAAGAATCCCATCTCAAAAGCCTCCCTAGAGATCACACTTGTTCACAGAAGATTTCCAGTGCACACTTAAATATGCTTTTGTCAATGAACCACGTTCTTTTTGAACCACATGTTCTTTTCTCATTTGTAATTTCAGTTTTACCAAAGATTGCACACCATGGGTTGAGCTTGCCAATGTGTAACATCCATGAATGTAAAACGTCAGTCTACAAATTACCAATCTCTTCCTGAAGTGCTATGGTTTGTGAGCAGACAGGGTTTTGCTTTTTAAGCAAGAGGCAAATAAGTGAGACGCCGTTGTAGCAGATAATTGCTAAAACCAAACCTCATGGCTGTGATTGCAGGAGCTGTTGTGATAAATACAGGTAAAAATTGCAAGTCTGAAAATAAAAATGCATTTATTCAACAGCTTTCTGTGGCCACAATGTAATTGAAAAGGATGCTGAGATCTCATTACTACTGAAAAGGTCTCCTCACTATGTGGATATGTGGACGTAAAGCAATAGAGGAGAGCTGAACGTTGCAAACACTGACCTGCTTCCCTTGACTCTTGATTAGTCTGGGGATGAGGAAGATCTGCACACCCATCTGGCAATCGCTTGTAAATATCGACTTCTAGGGAGCAATGCCATCCTGCCAGCTCGCAGCGGTGCCTTCCTTTGTTCCTGCCGGATTGTGGCACTACAGATAACGGCTGCCCTGCACATGAAAAGTTTCATCATTCATTTAAGGAGCTTCAGGTACTTAAGGCACAGCTCATTTGCCCAAACCAAGGTATCTAGGACCATCTGAGACACCCTGGGCATCCTTCTGGTCCCTCAGCTGCCAGGTTTGCTGTTGGCTAGGTCTCCCACAGGTCCCTTGTCATATCTCCCAGTTACCATGTGGATACTTAGGAAATCTCTAACTGAAGGAGCTACTTTTGTCCAGGCAACTAAATGACGCCCTTTTGTATCTGTGTCTGAGAGCACAGCTACCACACAATGATAGAGCCATGGGCAGTCAGACACTTGCCCGACAAGCACTCCAAGAAATTTAGAAGCATTGGGGGAAAGCTTCTTGCAGTATTATCTTGGTGGAAGCACCCCAAAAACTAAGGGAATTCAAGACAAATAGTGCTGAACCTCATGCCAGTGGTAAATACTTGAGACACTCCTTTAATGATTTTGGAAGCTGCAGTATTTTGCAGAATGAGATTTGACCCTTCAGAGATGAGCTTGCTCTTGACAGGTTCCACTAAAAGAGCAGAAAGCCGAAAACAAAAGCCAAAGGAAAAATTATCAGCTTTCCTAGTAGGGAAGGCAGTGCCGCGAGCACGGCTAGAAGATTGCAGGAGGGAGACAGAGATGAAGAGGTGTGTGCACGTTCAGTAAAGTGTAAGGCCTTGTCTGACATTCTCATGCTTCTCCTGAAGGTCTGTAGAGCTCTCAGACCAACATCCTACTGTGAAAAGTGCAGAGTTAAAGTTTTTCAAGTTAGCAAGTGAGAGGTGCGATCAGAAACCAATAACCACTCCCAGCCCAGACCAGCTGTTTGTGTGGGAGGGTGGGTACAGAGAGAGAGAGACAATTTTGGCTCTAATGTCAAGAAACGTGCCAAATCTATTTCTCCTGTGTCTGGACTCCAGAAAGTGCTTATGAAAGAGCAAGGAGGACAAGCTGCACTTGTGGTGTGGTTCTCCCCGGGCTGCCATTAAGCTGCCCTTGGGGATGGATGGCTGGAAAAGAAATCATGACTGAGTGAGTGGCATTAGCCTTGAAATAATTCCTTACAACTTGTATCCTTTCCTGCTTTCAGATAATGCCTGTGAAACACGCACACCAATAACAATTTCATTTGTCTGGGAAGTACTTGGAATTATAGCTGCAAGCATCAGCAAACAGCGCTGGTGACCATGAGCCATTTCCCCTCTGCCTCAGATGCCTGGCTGAAGTCTTGCTGTTCCTTCATTTGCCTGCCGGTGAGGGGCCTGGGGAGTGGCAGGTCACCTCAAGCGCTTGCTGCTGCCCTGAATTTGGACACAGCAGCTGTGATGGCACCAGTTACCCACCATCAGTGGGCAGCCTGAGCACGGCCCTCAGCACTTGTGACACAAGCCAGCCTGCTGCTCCTGCTACCTCTGCTCTTGGGTCGCTTGCACAGCATTTTGAGTCCAGATACGCGTAGGCAGCGCTTTGATAATAGTTGGTAATAAACAGGCGTGGGCTCAGCTGAAGTCTTATCCTATCACTCTTTCAGTTACTTTACACTAAAGTCTTAGTAGCTGATGTAAGAAAGCTGATGGTCAAAATAAGTTTGACTTGGGGCGAAAAGGAATTAGGAGGAAACAGAAAACATGGAATTTCCTCACTGAAGCAGCTGACAGCCAACCTGTTATGACACCATTTACTAACAATAGTGCTAGGGGTAGTGACATATCTGAGGATATTTTTTCCAATCCTTTCACCTTCCCCCTGCTCCTACTCCCTCTTTCTGTTCAAAAAGATGTTTTCGTGCTGGATGCTGGTTCAAAACCTCTCAGAACTTGCTGGGCATGTTTTTTTGTTAAGTGCCAGGTGGTGAAATAAAAAAAGACAAGCACACAGAGACTTTTTGTTACTGTGATTAATTTTCACATTCTTACAGCTCCTGATCCCGGCTGCATCCTGATGTGGAAGATTCAGCATTTAAATAGCATTCATGGGTTACTATTGATCAGGGGGGGTGGGGGGGGAGTGCATTTATTCCTCCCGGATTACTCCTTCTCCTGCTATGTAATTATTTGTTTCCACTTGTAGTGGTTTTTGTTATTTAGTGTTTAAAAGTAGTTTAATTAATCTCTTCTGTTGTTGTTGTTGTTTTGAAAATGTGACAGACACTCATGAGATAGATAATGGATTGATAAAGAACACTTGAGGGGACCCTGGAGTGCTCATCATTTGCTAGGTAGGGTATGTTAAACATAATACTGGTAAGATCAAGCCCTCCAGGACAAAAAATGAAAGAGGCATTTAATTGGAACACTTAGCAATCACAAAACCAAGACAGAGGTTAAATTGTTTTGAGCAAGAGAAATTAATACATTAAAGGTTACATTTCCAACTGTGAGGCTGCAGAGCCAGGCTCTTATGCAGTGTCAGAATTACATAAGGCAGAAGAAATGGCTCTGAAATGATTGTGGAATCATTAACAAAAGCCAAGGCAGAGTAAGACATTTCCCAGCAGGAGGGTGTGAAGAAGAATAAAGACATGGAGAGAGCTCATTAAGAATGAATTGCAGACCATAAACATTTGAAACCACTAAGTGTGGAGTTCTATCTGTTATCTAATGACTCAGAAATTATAAAACTAGCAATGACTTTCAGAAAAGGAGTTGACTTTGCAGGAGGTTGTTTGCCATTATGAAAAAAAGGTAATTTTTTTTTCTAGTTGGGGGAAAAAAATAAAAATCCTTCATCTTTGTAAATCAGCACAATTTAAGCAACTTCAGCTATACCCCAGAGAGATTTCCTTCTGTATAATTACACATTGTCTCAGATTTAGTAACAAGGATGTTGAAATGGAGGAACTGCATAGAGGATGAAGGAAGAGACAAGAGGTTCATTTCTTACTGTCTGACTGCAAATGATTAACCTCTTCATCTTTGAAAAGATCTAGCAAGTACTGAGATCTCCCTAATTAGCAGGAATTTCATTTTCCTCATTTTGATTAAGGTCTAGACCAGTCTTTTCCTGATAAACAAATGATAGTCAAAGAAACAAGGGTGAATTAAACACGCTGGCCAAACTCGGTTTGGTTTATATGATGCAGCCTCAGCAGATCTACACAGACCACAGAAGGTGGCAGACTATCTGGTACAAGAAGCTAATTTTTTAATAAAAAAAACATATGACCCAACCATTACAACGAGTTACCAGGGCATTCCTCCAATCTTCCCAAATGGGAGTGTTTTCTGTGGGTTGGGTTTATACCGAACAGGTTTCCAAACGAAGCATCCTATAGGATGAGTTGAGGGAGGAATAGGACAAGGAGCAAACAAGCAGGTTTAAAGAGTTGCATGAAAGAAATCCCCAGGGGGAAAAGAAGTTAGAGGTTTAGGGAGAAGAACTGTAAGGAAAATGAACACTACAGGTTGCTAACAGGTTACGGAAGAGTTACAAAACCAGATCAGCTTGGTCTACCCTAAATTCTTTTGGTTTTTAGTTCTCAGCTGATATGAAAATCTTGCACTATCCTAGACAAAACATTTCACTATCTTTAATCATTCTCTGTTTAAGATTTGGTCTACTCTGAAATAAAAGGTATCTTCAAGGAAAATCTGTCATTCCTTAGCTGTTAAGATTTAAGAATAGCAAGGTAAAATTTTAACAAATTACCCCTTTATTTAAAAAAAAGAAAAATTGCTGAGGAACAGACATTCATCCACAAAATCATCATAAATTCATGAGTGTCATGGTCTACCTGTATTTGCATTTTTAGGCAAATAAAAGTGGCAAGCCAAAGTGCTATCCCATTCTGGTGTGAAAATGGAGAATGACAGGCTCTGGGAGAAGGCAGGCAGCAAGGTGGGATGACTGTAGAAAGGTCAATGGCAGAATTAGCTTTCATACTGTAGGCACAAAAACTTCTCATTTGAGGTGGGTGCAAAGCTGGTTAAATGCATGCAAGGTCCATTTAATGGATCCAGCTTATAAAATTGGCTGCTACTTTCTGACCAGCATTTATTTTGATGGTTGAATGACTTACGGTTCCAATTCAAAGCAGTTAGATGTCTAAGTCGGAGGCTATGCCTGTACAAAATATTTCTCCTTTGTTAGCTTTCATTTGTACCTGTATTTTAAAAGTACACATGTCTAAACAGGAATAAGAGCTATGAATAATCTAGGTGAGCTGAATTTGTCTAAATTTGCTGGTTGGACAAGCTGGGTTTTGTTCTCTCCTCTGAGAAGGGAGCTGACCCACCATTGCTGGCACCTTCAACTGCGAATGGGCTCAGAGCTGGAGGTGACATTGAGGTGTCAGTCACAGCCCTGCTGTGTACTGGCCCGAATAGAAAATACCCTGTCTACAGCAAGGACCTGGCCTGGGGATTTTGCTGCCAGAGAGAGTGTTCCCTGTGCCATCCCAAAGCCACTCACGTGGTGAAATGTCAGTAGATATTTTTCTGCTCCTAATACTTTGCTCCCCTTGGCAAGTACCACATCCACCTGTGTCATTAGAGAGACAGACCCTCTTGCAGTGACACGGAAAAAAGAAAAAAATAAAAGGCAGGGAGGAATTTTATTAGCTTAAAATAGAGGCAAATGTTGTGGGACAAATTCGGTTGCTTCTGAAAGGAATGCTCTCCTGTTGTTTCCAGGAGACATGGCAAATTAAAATCAGCAGTCCTGGATGTGACTGGGACATACTGAGGGAAGGTGTGCGAGTAAAATGGCAACAAAAGCATATGTCCTTTCTGGCATTGTCCGTCAGCATGAAATATTCCTGCGGAAGTATTCAAAAAGCTGTGTGTTGTAAGGATTTATGTTAAGATCACGAAGTTTGGCTTGTCATTCAGACTTCAGACGGGAGCTCATTTGTGAACGCAGGAGGAAAAGGTCTGGAATTCATAAGAATGGGAGGGAAAAAAAACCCCAAACAACCCTGAAATTTTTTTAATAAATAACTGGGATGGAATAGCTCCAGCAGGCAGACCAGAAGTGACAGTCAAATGTAAGGTATCACTCAGGACACCATCAGGCATTTCCCTCCTGCTGCTATTTGAGGATCTCTGGATGCTGCAGGAAGAGGTTTATTGTGGTGCAGATTTGCTGCAGAGTGTGCGGCGTGCTGCAATAACAGAGATATTTCCAATGGTCTTTGCTGCAATACCATGTATTGTATGTACTTAGCTGAAATCAATGGGACATGTAAATGAGAATAGGCAGAATCCCTTCCACGGCAAGGAACAAAGCATCTGTGCTATCCTAAGCAAATAAAAGGATCAGCTCGTGCAGGATACACAAAGAGCTGTGACCGCACTGTACCATGAGGGGTCTGTTGTGAAGTTGAATATGTGTAATTTCCTAGTGGTTTGGGCAGGGCAAGGGGAACTTAATACAAAGCAAGCAAGATCTTTGCACGCTTCTAGCAGTGGATATTAGGTAAAGGCATAAAACAGAGGTTTGATGAAAACATCTGTGATAGGAAAGCAAAATCTTTAATGGGAGGCAAAAAAAGAAAGGTTGCATATATATAACTACTGAATAAACAAATTATATGTCGAGTCTAAATGATTAATTGCCCTGAAGAAATATATGGAACAGGCCAAACTGGAAAGAAAAGAAAGAGCATATTTCAAGGACAAGACAAAACCAGACCCTAAAAGAACCATGGTTTTCAGAAATCCCCCCCTTGAAATAAATGTCCTTCTAAACATCCACATGCCCCTGACTAAACAAAATTCAAATAATGAAATAAAGCAAAGCCCAGTTACTTAAGGGAGAGATGAAGGTACGGAAGAGGGAGGGAGAGAAGAAATACACCAGATAAAGAGGAAATATACAGTGTAATATTTCATCTGCTGATATACCACAGTGAAACATAAACTAATCCTCATTCATATGGCAATATTCACTCAGAATTTACTTGTGGCTTTGGTACTTTTTCTTGACTGGTTAGGTTCCAGGTCTTCTGGAATACCTGGAAAAATTGAAAACACAAATGTAGATAAGAATTAAGTGTATCAATTCACTGTCAAGTTGCCAGTTCGCCCTCTCCCATAAAATACCCCCACACCTTGCACACTGCATACCTTTGTGCGTGTATATAATAAAATAAATATGTTTAATGTAGTGTTACAGCTAGGGGTCATATGGATATACTTATATACATTCCCACACAATACTCATCGCTCAGTTAAGTACAAGGGGAAAAAAAAAAAGATTTTCTTTTGAAGACCAAAAGTCAGACCTAAGGTAACAAAAGTAAAGCGTAATTTACCCTGTAGTTAAAAACCAAAGGAGTCTTTTTACTAGGGGGCTGCTGGTTCTATTCATGCCATTCCAGAAGAATATAAAAGAGATGCTTTGGGATTTTGAAGTAAAAATTCACAACAGTATGTCTTTGCTTTTTTTTTTCCCTTCAACCAAGACATCTTTTGCCGGAGTCCTTTATCTAGAGCTTTGTATACATATTTTTAATCCTATACAAAAATGATAGGATGTCAAGAAGGATCTATAATAACACCATTTTTTTTATTTCACTTCAAAGACTTGGCAATTTCTGATCCATGTGACATTCACACTCCTTCAGGGTCAAACAACATCTTGCAGCCTTCATAAAATGATTAAATATTTTAAACAGCTCCTGCTTATACCTCCATCGCCCCTCGAGACTGATACTGTTATCGTTTTTGTCAAAGCCAGTTTCCATCCGCATTTGTCATTCCTGCTTGCATTTATGAGTTATCAATCGCCACGTCAAAATGCAAAATAACTGATGTTCTCTGGGCGGGATTGGATGGTCTATCTGGGGCTTTTAATCAATGCTGATTTTTATTTTCCATACCCATACATAAATCTTTACCATTCTGGGCCACATATAATGCGTTTGTACAAAACGCAGTGACAGAAGCAGTAGTTATATTATCAAACATTATACCTCGGGGCTAACTGAGTATCAAGGGCTTTCAAAAGGGAACATTGGGAATTACTGTGCAGGAGAGATGGCTGCAGGAGAGAATATAAGGGATTGGTTGTTGCCATTTATAAATCAACATCATGCAAGCTAATCCTTCTCACTTAAATGCAGCCCAAATACTTTTCCTGATACTCTGAAACTCAGCCCTATCTATTTTTTTTAAAGCTTGCATAATGCACACGAACAATGGTTATATGCATTTTCTTATTTCTTGAACTTTTCCCCAGGGATGTATATAGAAACTATGCTGCCGTGTTGTTTTTTTCTCCCCAAGGCCTACAAGCCAGTAAATATCCTCCTTTTAATCATACCTGAATTATTAGAACTCTCTCCACCCCCATTTTTTTTTTGTCTGAGCCACTATAATAAAAGGGAATGTGTTTCATTCATTAAAAAGCGTATCTGCCTCGTTTATTCAATGGAGATTGCAGTCAGCTATAGGAATGGCTCATTGCCCATTCAAAGCAGGCTCCAAGGGCCAGGGCAGGCAGAGTTTGGAGTCAGGATTGCAGAGGAGCCGCGTGCTGGGCTCCCTGGGAAAACCAGGCAAGAGAGCAAAGGTGAGGGGAAATATTCTGCCTCCTTTGTAGAGACATCTGTGTGTGCTGCATGGTGCAGGTCCTTGTCAGCTGGAATTCCTTTGTAGCTGGAAAGTTGTCCATATTGCTAATGGCAATAATATTTTTACCAGTGTTGAACTAAACTGTTTGGGACTCCCCCAAATGAGACACACTTTCAGGCTCAAGGGTGGAAAGTTGCAGGGTGTAATCATGCCTGTGAAGTTCTTCCTTCCTGCTTTCAGTGCTGGTAAGGCTGAACTGAAACCTTGATAACATCTGCGAGATAAGGGGCTGTAAGTGGTGAGCAGCCTCTTTTCCTCTTCTTTTGTAACTAAGCTTTCTGCCATGGGACCAAAACCTTTTTATCAAGTTTTCAGCGAAACATTTTTCTGAATAATCCACTTCTATTATATGGTTTTCCCTATTGTGTACATAGGCTTAAAGAAAACATGTTTATAAGCCTTTTTTACTGAACTGCTAAAGGACATTCACTCTGGGTATCTCCTGCAGGAAGGTTACCAAAAATTCTCTCCATTACAGACTAATACGTTTTATTCTTCATTAACTAGGACAAACAGGAGAGTCTTTGAATTGCAGCCCTACTATCTCAGGGGTCACCTTATTTTATGTTTGTGACAAGCTACAGTGTTTGCACTATGGCAAAGTAACCTTGATCATACATTCCTGCTCCGTGTCAGGGTCAAAGTGGCAAGTGTAATGCAAAAATTAGGTTAAGAGGACTAGAAGAAAGGTCTCTGACAACCCTTTGGGAGCCCAGCATTACCAACCACCATTTTCCAATGTCTGTACAAGTCTTCCAGGAAAAAAACATAGACAATACTGTACCATACTGAAGCATAAGCGGCACCAAAGTCCAAAGTTTATTCAGTTAATTTTTCTGAATATCTATGCTAAACCCATGACGTACCCACCTGCAAAGTGTTCCAATTGCCCTCGTTCTGCTCTTCAAGTATGGGCGAAATATTATCGCCCTTAACCCCCAAGGTGCCTTCAGAGCAAATGAAAACTCACTTCTCCACCTCCTGATGCTGACGTTGGAAGACCCTGGGCTGGGTGAGGAGAGCACTCCCATCATCTCTGGGAGTCACACTGGAAAAGCTGAACTGAAAAGGTAACAGAAACCAAAAACCTTGTACCTGCAAATGGGTCTGTAGCCACAAACATCTCTCTGAGGGTTTGGAGAGAAGAAAGCTAAAATGAAGACTAAAACATGGTTTGAAGACTAATAGTTTATATAGCTATGTGTTGTACAATAATTAATTACACACGGTGTTTTACTTAAGAGAGGAGAGGTAATCTTGTCTATAAGCTTCAAGAGGAATCCTTACTGGTACCATCCTTGAGTCTTGATGAATCAAACTCCCTCTGATAACCATACAGTAGCATACACTACCTCAGTCAAGTTTTAGACCCTCATACATCAAAGTACTAGAATGTTGGCTTACCTGCCTTGAAGGATGAACAAATAGCCCTCCTACAGCACCAATGCATTTTTACCTCATACCAGTCAGTTCGAAGCTGACTTCAGACATGAGGGTGAAATTGAACACTCTTACAGGTGTAATTGAAGAGGGAGTTTTGGTTAATACACGCTTTTCTGAAGCAGGACCCAAAGACCTGCACCCTTGATGACAGTGTGGAAAGGCTTGTGTAAAACTGAATGAAGTCCAGTGCGGAAGAAGTAGACCCGCTGATCTGGTGATGTGCACAGGGCAAGAGTTATGACAGCCTCTTCATATCCTCTCTCTATGGAAAGTTCAGATTAGATATCAGAAAAAAATTTTCACCAAAAGAGTGGTCAGGCATTGGAATAACTTGATCAAGGACACGGTGGAGTGACCACCTCTGGAAGTGTTATTAGGTGTCTGGATGTGGCACTTGGGGATATGGTTTAGGGGTGATTATGGTGGTGTTGGCTTGATGGTTAGACAAGATGATCTTGAAGGTGTCTTCCAAATGTTATGATTCTGTGATTCTATACCTTAGTGCACAGGCAGTTTTCTCTATGACCCCCAGGAGATCTGGAGCCCCAGCAGGTTTTCTGATGATGGCTGTCCTTGGTAAACCCTCTGTCTGGTGGGTCTGCAGCTATTACAATTTTCTGCAGCTGGATCAAGGTCCCCTTCCAAGGCTACTGGTCAGCCAAGAACTAGGACATGCAATTTCAGGTCTGGACTTTTCCCTTTGTATGTCAGCAACACAGCTCTGCTAGATCACCAGAAGTGTCATGTTAGCAGAAATCTCTGCTTTTGCAGGTGGTGAGAGGTGAGGCATCCCGCCCAGAGTGTGTCCAGTGGTGCATCTGAAACTGTTCTACAGGTGAGAGCGAATCCAGGAGATAGTCCTTCCCCCAGGAACCTGTGGGGAGGGCTTTGGTTTTGGACTGGTTGTGAGCTCTCAACTTGATGCCCACCCTTTCCCACTGTATGGCCTTGTCTATGTTATCCACCTTCCTTCCAGCTCTGTGTTCTAAGAGACTGAAAGGAAACTACCAGACAATTATGACTCAAATCTAGTGCCGCAAATAATTTTGAATAGGACACTCCAACTCATGTAGCCTTGCTGAAGTCAATGGGGTAATTTGTATAGAATGAACAACTTGGTGTGAATAAAAATACAGGAAAAAAGCTTCTGTTTTGCTTGGATTCCTGGTGATGAGGCTTGTTTGACCTGAGCAGTCAGCCCTCATTTTTAATTCAGGTTTAGACTCTGCAGATGTAGTTAAATTCTCCTGGTTCTCCTGTTTCTGCTGATGGTTGGGATGATCAATATTTTGGATCTTGTTCTGTTTGTAATGTATTTTATCTGGCAGCTGTGTCTCCTGCACTCTTCTCTGGCTTGCCTGGATGAGTGGGTGGTTCTCTGACTCCTGGCATGCATTGATATTTTTTTTCCAACTTTTCCTTTTGGCTTCCCATCCTCTACAGTGGAAGTCACATTAAATTCACTTTAAATAGCTTCTCTCAGTTTTGGCCTTCAAAAAAGATGGATTGTTCCGAATAGTTTTAGTAATAAAGTGCATTTTCTTCCCCATAGGATTCTGAGTAGCAAATTTCCATGTGTGTCACAGACCAGCAATGTTGCTCGGCTTTTGGGACCCTTTGGAAAATAAAGGCAAAGATCTCACTAATCAGCTTTATATCTGTCTCTGGGACTTGCTTTTGAGTCACTAATCAGCAGATGTTACCTAATGCTGAGAGTTTGCTGTTTTAATAGTTAAAAGTAGTGTCCAGTAGAAAAATAATGTGAAGCTTCTCCCCTCTCTCTCCCTCTGCCAGATTTATCTACCTCAGTGGGAACTATACCTTAAAGTTTTACATGTGGAGTCAACTTTATTTTTTGCAAGTGCATGGTTTGTGGGTGCTGAAGACATGAAGGGTTAAGCAGAACTTGTCTTTCATTATCACTGCTCAAATTAAATATGAACCTAAAATTTCTAAGATTTGTCAGTCCATCCATCTTGAGGAAAATATGCCAGCACCACTGAATTTGCATAGTTCCTAAAGGCTCCTACCAGGACAAAAATAAATTGACCTTCAGACATGTTCTATGCTGTGTCAAGTCAGAATTTTCTTCCCCACCTTGGCCACTCCTAAAATGATGAGTGTCAAAACTTCTGGGAACTCTTTTCAGAAGGAACTGAGATTTCACAAAAATATGTTTTGCTCATGCTTCTGACTTAAATAGTAATAAAGATGCTCTATCCTAAGTCTTTGAGGCACCGGAAATTTATAAGCAGAATGAGAGAGAGGTTTACTACTTTAAAATGAAGTAAGGAATCCCACTGCTAGATTACAAGCAATTTGCAATTTTGCTAAAATATGTAAAATGACAAGGTTTGTCTTTATCAGAGAAAACGATCCATCTTGAGTCATTTAGCAGTGGCTATAAATATAGGCATGCTATCAATATCTGATCTGAATAGCTGTTCTTGTTAGAGGACACAGTGCTTAAAGCGCTTAGTTTTCTGATCCCGCTCGCTCCTACAGTTTAGTTTCTGTGGTGTGAAAACCTCACAGATTTTAAGATCCACTCTTTAAAGACCAACCTTCTGCCTCCCCCCAGCACCCTCCATCCTGCCTAATACATGCTTGTAGGTTAGGGTGAGGGACCTTCATTGTGTTTCACCAGTGCTTGTCTGGGAGAGAAACGTGACTTGCTCCAGGGTCTCATTCCTCTGTGCCGTACCTGTCCAAACTGCGCCGTGTCCCCCACGCTTTTTCACAGGCAGAGCTCTGCTGGTTGAAGGGCGTTTGACATTGTCAGGTCCATGAAGAAAATTAGTAAACCTCACATGTCTTACCCATTTGGGAAGAATGACAGAGTCTCCAGACAGTACACCATGGCCAGAATAATGGTTCTGTATTCAGCCTTTTGCAGCTTTTCAGTTCCATAATGAGACAAAGGACAGTTACGTGGCCTCAGCAGCCAAGGCAGGGTCTCATGATTCCTTCTGCTATGTGACTGAAAGAAAAGGCATGAATAAGCCACTGACTGTACTCTACATGAGTCTTAGTGGGATAGGGAAAGAGAAGACTGGTACTGACTTGGTTTTCTGTAGAGGTCTTGGCTTAATTGCTTTATTAATTTACATTTAAAATACCACATACTTACAAAATAAGATTGGTAACACAACCAGAAGTATCTGCTGTATACCAGAATATGAAAAATACTTTCTGGATTGAGGGGTGCAACTCTAAATTGTGGGGTAGATTTACTTTTGTCTTTCCTTTTATTTATTATATAGTTTCCCCCCACAAATCAGTCATTTAGCCTAAAATGATCTTCATTTGCTATTGAAATAACAGACTTGTAAGTTGATTGATTCAAATAAATTAAAAACCTATGATTTCCCTGAGCTTAATCCATATAAGTAAGAATAGAATTAAAGTGAAAGTCAGGTGTCTAGGAAAAATCCTTTACTTTTCAGTGTGGCCAGGACAGCATATTTAGATGCATATCCTTCACTGAGATGAAATGTCATAGCACCATTAATTTTGTTGATCTAAAAAACCTCATCATTTAATGTTCTGATCCAAAGTGTCTGAAAGCAAACTAGCATAAGGCAGGTCTGAGTGCTGAAGAGTTATAACATGGGTGATTATTTGGAAAACACCTCCTTTTCAAGAGAAAGGGTTGCCAACATCACATTCCTGGGCAGAATTTACCGTGGAAATATTGGTAACGTGTAAAATGTGACAATTAGTGTTAATTTTACTTGAGAGTGTCAGAATCAGCACCTGGAAAGTCACAAGGACCTTACCAATGTTTAAGTGAAGAAATATGTTGCTGTTAAAAACGAAGGTCCAAACATCTTAAAACTTTAAATATGAAAAATGGAGAGCATAAAAAAGCAATATGGGAGAACTGCAGAGAGGAGGAAGAGACTCTGGAAGCAGTCTGTGGACAGAAGGACTAAGGTAAGGTGAAATAAGCCTGATAAATGTGAAAGTGTCGATAGCAAGTAAACAGAAGGTAGCCCGGTATGTCTATATATGTGTATGTGTTGGAGGATATTAAAAAGATCCAAATGACTGTGGAAGCTTGGTAAATCCAATAACTTTTGGTCACATACTTTAAAACTCCGTATCTGAACTACACGCAGATACTGTTATAGACCACGGAGCGTCTGACTACCAGGAAATACTGATGGCTCTGTTTCATGGTTCTAGGGGCATCTCTAAATGGCACATAGTCAACAAGAAAAAAACAGCGTTTCTGAACAGTTTGTGCTCCTAGACTTCCCTTCTGAACATATACATTTTTCTTTACCTGCAGAAAGAACATGTCCAAGTCCAACACAAAGTTTCTCCACAGCACAGCAGACAGAAACCCTTTGTTTTCTGAAATTAATGAAGAGGTAGGTATGATTTTCAACATTATTTTAATCAGTGGAGTTTGGTGTCTCTGTCAAGAAACATCCCCTTCCAGCTTTAGGTGTGGGGGACAGGGGGAAGCAGCCAACTGCATTTGGGCACCAAAGTGATAGGAGCAACGAGACATTTTAAATAAAATAAAAACCCTGTGTTATGACAAGTGACTAAAACTTACAAATGAATGCAGAAGTCTGCTATTTAATGTAGTGTATGCTGATATTTAAGCAGGTTTATATCTGTCAAACAAGCCTCTTTTCTAAGACTGGCACAGACTGTTCTGCGTTTGGTTTCCAGAATCAGCAAATTACATTGGCAGAACAAAGCTGTCATATTTGGTGGTATTTTGTTACATCCATTATCTCACTTAAGTTTAGACATCTCTTAGCAAAATCAGATCCCACTTAAAGACTGCCTTATTTTGCAACATTAAACAAAATGACAGGCTGCTTTAAAAAAAAAGTTCATTAGCAAGCAATGAGTTGGTGGAAAAACTGCACGGCTGCTTCAGATATGAAGAATGAAAGCATGAAATGCTGTAACCTTTCCACAGCGGGCCAAGAGCATACATCAGGACTGTATTTGACTAAACAAGGGTATTAAATGGCTTCAATAAACAGAATTAAATGGAATGAAAAAAACTGAGGATACTTTGGATTTGATTAAGGAGGTGTTACCTCAAGACCTGCTTGGAAGGGGTGGTACCATGCACCACTTATGTCTCAGGAGTAACACAAATGGGTCAGTCATAAATAGTGATACTGGAAAGTCTTTGCCAGCCAAAAGACAGTAGGTATACAGCAAAACTGTCTGCAGGGCACACCCATGCACACCCCTGCACACCCCTGTCTTTGAAAAGGAAGGTTATGGCATGGTGTCTAGTGTTCTTTTTGGTTTTATTTTTCTGAGCCTGCTGAGGGTCAGTTTATCTTGAAAAGTGAAATTTGGTTGTAACGCAGTCTTCAGAAGGATAAAAAACCAGTTGGTATCCTGCAATTAGAAGCTGAGGGTAATGGTGATGAGTTACCACACTCTGGTTTATGTACAGACCAGAGTGATAGAGCCATTCGGTCTTTAAAAAACTTCCCATTTCCTTCTCATCTTCTTGTTTATTTCCTTGTAAGAATGGACATGTCCTGGTCTGGCAATGGGGGATAAGGCACTTATGACAGAGGAGAAGTGACACACAAGAATCAAGAATACCTTTTTGAGCTGGAGATCGAGTTGCAGATACCTCTCTCCTCAGCTGCATTGCAAACATCCTGGCTGTAATCAGCCAGTGGTCTGTAGAGCAGCTGAGGAAACATGGGATTCATCATGGAGGTAAAAGCCAAACTGTTCCCCCAGGGGAAACTACTACCAAATTAAGGTGGCTCTGCAAGGCAGACAGTATCCCAAGCACAACCAAAGGCATTTGCTGGCGCATATCTATGTACAGATAAAGGCTTCCTTCCATGGCACCTAACACTGAGGGAAGCAGTAGTCTGAACACAGATTGATTTATTTTGGTCACTTACTCAGAGTTTTTAACCTCTCAAGATAAGAAGTCTTTGAAAAATTTACTGGATGCTCAAAAAAGGTTAATTTCTATGTTCTTCTATTGTCTGCTCCTTAAATAGTACAAAGAGTTGCAGTGGTATTATGGACCCATAATTACAGGGCTTGGGGGATGACCTGTCTTTTCTGGTGTTTTGAATTCACTTCACCTGCAATAACACAGATGAGAAAAGAACTTGCTGGCCAACCCTACCACTTTATTGAAATTGACACTTTGGGATGTGCTCTGAAAAAGCGAGACTCATGATTGCTTATGAGCATCACACGGCTTCCCTCTGTTGCCCCGTTCACATGCACATGCACACACAGATGCACACACACTTTAGAGGTTACTGAGTTTATAGGCATATAGACAGTACGTGTCTACCGAGATGACCAGATGATCTAGAGTGGACTAAAACAGCTAATAAAGACAATTCAAAGTTTTGGACTGCCCACATGTAAATGCCAGTTAAAAGCCGTGATTGGGTGTGTGCATGTTTAGACACACATGTGTATTAAGGGGGGGCAGGAGAGAGAAGTTGCTTTTTTCAGGAAGTGAATAATGTCATCGTTGATTTAATTAGCAAATTCTAGATGTGCTGACAAAGGAAATTTTCTTGGGAGATGCACTGTGTTGTGTCAGTGGTCTAAATGAATAGGCTGAGCTGAGTTCGTGGTAATAACAGATGAACAACACAACTCACCAAACCTCAAACAGTGCATAAATCAATTTGCTGGGAATTAACCACTTGCTTTAAAATTAGGGGTTACTTGACAGGGTTTCAGTGATTAGGTTGTCAGGGACCTGTATTTCTATCTGGGATTTATCTTTCATGATATAAGTACATCCCCTTACAGGCAACTGAGTGAGTAGGGGTAGCAATCCAAAGCACCAGGCTAGTTAGGCAGCACGGCTTTATTCTTTGTAAGTACTAGGAGGCATTTGGAGGTGGACAAAGGAGGGCAGAACAGGGACACTTATCAAAAAGAAAATGTGCTGGCTTTGTGAACTACTAATAATGCCCAGGATATTAGTAGGAGAACTGTGAATGAGGGGAAGCATTTCAGAATCCCTGCGCATCACATGGCCCTTCTGTGCAATAAGGAGCTTAACAGTTTGTTAAATGAGATGCCGAAAAATGTTCAATTATACAGAGAAATTAATGAAAAGCAGTAAGCCATTTGGAGGTCACTTCATCTTCTGAAATTTGAACATTCACGTAGTATACACAGCCAGGGCCACCATTTTTATGATTAAACTTATATTCCCATATACTTCAAACAATGGCAGATGGTAGACAGAACAGTGAGATTAGGTACATATGGCAAAAGTGGGGGTGGAGGGGGGAGGTATGGGACAGACAAAGCAAAGGATCATAGGCTCTGATGGACAAATCAGAATGTAAAAGATCAATAGAAAGTTCATAGAAATTGGCCCAGGAAATACCAGGTGTCATCTGTCAGGTCTATTTATTGCAGCATTCCTGCTTTATTTTACTTAGACAGGGGAACGTCTATCCCCCTCACTCGCCTTTTACTGGTGATGTCTTTCACTGCTCAGGTACACTTATTTTCAGATGGGTTTTCTGATGATTTCCCAGACAACTTTTCAGGATGATTATCCAAGCAGTTCCAGTGGTGTATTCCAGTTAGCATGATCTCCTTTTGGGTTGGTTCACAGCTTGAAACTCCCTCATGGCAATGACTCCCAAGTCACCTTTTCTTTTTCTTTGTATCTATCTCATGAGGCGTGCCAAAGGGAATACCATACATACATCCTCTGTTCAATTTCTGATGGAACCAGTTGTCTAAAATCAGGAACGAAATCTTAGTTGCTGCACAATAAAAGCTGGCTAGCTCAAAAGCAGTTAATGCAAGGTTTTTCAAAACAGTAGGTTGCCACTTGCCTAACATTACCAAAAACATGGCTGGTAAACACATGTACCTTCTTTAGGGCTCCCTTGTCCATCCTGTCATGGAGAAAAGTGTTTTTCTTCTTTAGTTTTCTCCTTGTCCTTCCTTTCAGTTCTCTGCCTTGCACTAACGAAATTTGAGCATTTGAGTGTTTAGCTACGCCTTAGCACTCTTTCTTCTGGTGGAGCTTCTTGTCCCCTCTTCCACAACTACTTTCTTATTTTCCCTGTCCATAGCTTCAGTCTTTCTGTGATGCCTTTTTCATTCCCACTCCCTTCTCACGTGCTTATGAATTTCTGCTTTATTTAACATTTCCTGCTGCTTCTCTTTGATCACCTTTGAGAACGCAATAATTACTTCTAGGCTTTCAGGGCCCTGGATGTTGTACATGCCTTGATCTCTCACTTCTGCCCTTTCATTTGCAGTAACTCATTCTTAGCTGAGTTGTAGGCGCTTGTTTGCAGTCACTGGTTTACCTTCATTTGAACTCAGAGTCCCAGAGCTCTCAGATCAAGCTGGCTATGCAGGCAACATAGGCAAACCCAAACCCCAAACTCATCCAGGCTCTCAAACACACATCTCTTCTGTGTGTTTAACCCTCCAAAATGCAACTGTGTACTCAATGACTGCCTTCATAGTGGTGACTCCTACCTGAATCCTATGAAAAGCTCCTGAAGTCCCAGCTGGAGACTGAAATATGTGTTCCTGCGGATACCAAAACCTATCCAGGGTTGTTCATCTGCAATATTTCTCATAGCCCCTGTATAAATATATCTTCCCTTGCTGAGTAGGGAGAAATCTACCAGCAGCCTGAATGAAGTAGTGGTTACTACAATGAAAGTGGTAAAATCTCCTGGCGCAGCCAGTTGGCACAATCAGGGTCATAAAATCACAACCTTTAAAATCATCCTGAGAATGGATACATTCTGTACTGCTTTCTGTCCTCGTTATGATCGCTGTCACAAGAACAAGTTATCCCTGAATCTCAGTGTCTGAGATGCTGTCTTCTCATTTTCATCAAATAATCCCTGTTCTTGTGACAAAAGATTGTAAGTAACAGGAACAAAAATGGCCCCAAATGAAGCCATTCTCATGACAAAGACTGTAATGAGAACAGAAAATGGCACAAAATCAATTCATTCTCATGACAACCTTAAGATTGTAATGAGGACAAGAAAAACAGTCTGAAATTTATCAATTCTTGTGACAACCCTGAGACAGTAATGAAAGCAGCAAATGGTATGAAATTGGTCCACTCTCATGATAGACACTGAAACAAAACCAGAAAATAGCAACACGTTTATCCATCCTTTTGACAACCCTGTGAGTGGAACAAGAACAGAAAAGGTTAGGAAAATTAACCCATTCCTGTCACAAACAATCTGATAAGTGTAATAACCAATTGTCCTTTCCAAATGGTATAATTCAGCCATTTGAGCACTGGCTTCATACTAAACTGGAGTAGTAATTAAGTTTCAGAGTATCTTTAGACTCAGCTCACATTTGGTTTAGGCATAAAGTAGAAGGAGTTCATGGAAACTAAAGAAGGCATGCAAGGTGGGTCCACACCCACTGGTTAGAGAAGCTCTGCCTCTCCAGGATGCCTTTTGCCAATGCTGGTTTGACCAGCATAATTTTATTGATTTCATTTCTTTATGTCTATTCCTGGAATCCACACACCTCAATTAGTGAAGAGAAGGGAATTTTTTAGTCCCTGCTTCCATGAACCTGTGAAGCAATTGCCATCCAATGCCATTCCTCTGCAACCATGGATGAGATGATGACGTGTGGGTGACATCACACATACTTACTGTATAAAACATCAACAGGGGCAAGTGTGAAGGGAGACAGATTTCTCCTCAATTTCTTTGAAGGCAGGCTTGGTTGCATATTAGAAACCAGGAGAGGACAAAGGAGAATAAAATAAGGGATATGAGTGAAGGCCTAGGGAATATGGCAATTAGTGGGTAAAAGATGATCTGGCTGAAGTAACTGAGTATCTGAAAATTAACAGCAGTTGGGAAAAAAAACCAGAAAAAAGCCATACAGAATTAACAAGCGATTAAAAACCAGAAGGGTAGGGGCAGATGGGAATAGAAAATAGTTACCACTGGAATGAGCTCAACTATAAAAGCAGGTATGTGTGCGACATGAAAGAGGAGAAAGCAGGGAGTAAGGAAAGAAAGGTGGGCAGCCTGTGGATTGCCAGCTTGTGCAAACAGAAGGAAAAAGACTGAGCAGGAGACTGATGCACTCAACTGCAAATGGCCACCACAGGGAAAGAAGCAATGAGGACTGCAAGCTAAAAAGCAAATCCTCACTGAATACAATAAATCTGGTTGTGGGGGATGGGGATACGGTTAAAAAGACCTCTGTCTCTTTTTCTGTCTTTTTCCAGCAACTCCAGCTTTCTTTTCTACCTGTAGTTAACTGTGAGTGCAAATGATATCATTAAGTTATCTAGCTATCTGACTGCACCCACTAGTCAGTGCTGGAAGGCTAAATCCTATCACTTGCACCCAGGGTTAATGCACTGGAAAGAATTGTGGGTGCCAAGTAGATTCCTGTAGAATTGGAGTCTGAGCTGAGGCCAATATAAAAATATATCCCAAGCGTTTAGCTGGCACTCTCACACCACTTGGATGACATCTGACCTTTGCTTCTGTGCACGTGTATTTTTGAGCTGCCCAAGTAGAGAGGAAATCATTTTGAAGTCTCCTGCTATGAAAGCCAGTATCTCCCTGAGTGGACTGACTGTCCTCTGAAAAAGTGTAAATGCTTAACCTCAGTCAAGTAGGCTCAAAGGGCAACACACTGCATTGCTGGAGAAGGAACAGAGAGGGAGAAAGTGTCAGCACGTACATATGGGAACTATTCCCTGGCTTCCTCCTGGGCTTTTGCTACCTTTTGTATTCACTCTTCAGATTTACAGTCTATTGGCACCTGCCCATGCTACAGGAAGAGCTCCCATGCAAAGGCATGGATTTCATTATGCTTCCTTTTAAAATAAAAAACAGGTCTCCACATAAAAAGAGGTCTATCTCTTTAAAAAAAATCCTAAAAGAAATCAGTTGTGAGAGTCACTGTTGCCCCAGTGCCAGCTTTATGCCTTCGACTAATGCGCTTCTCCAGGAACAGTCTTTAAATGAGAAGTTACGGCTGCTTTTCTGATTGAAACAAACTAGTGTTGATTGCTGATCAGCCATCTGTAAAGGAGGGCATCTCAGGAAGGATATGAGCTAATGAAAAAATGGACCTGATTTGAAAGTGTGATGTGCTTCATGCCACAGGCCAGTCTGAGTGGCATGAGATTATATCAGTGCAAGTGAGAGGTAGATTGAGAATAAGTAACTTCTGTCTTAAAGATTAAATGGCAAATTTGCTATTAAATGTGAAAGACATAAAATGGAATTAACGCTTTGAGGGTGTTAGCTGTGGTTATATACACTCTGCAAATGGCACTTCCATCCTGTCACTTGCATTGTCAAACTGCACACTCTTCTCATTGCAGCTCAATTAATACTCATCCAGAAGTATCAATTAAAGAAATGAGAAATGAAGTGTTGACCCTTAACAGCCACCCACACATCACCCACTTCACAAGCACATTTTGTGTGGCATTACTTCTCCAAATGACCTTTGTAACTGGTAAAATAATATTGATGAAATCATTAGGTTTCTTGGTAACCAATTGATAATTTTCTTCTGGGTTGCTTGGTGCTGATAACATTACCCTTGCTGTAACTAAGAGACAAATGCTGTCATGGAACTGAATGGGGCTTACTGGGCATTCCTGCATTTTATGCCCTGAATTTCCAAAAATCCCCAGTGCACCGCTTATCACATGAAAAAACCTCAGAGCATTTAAACTGTAAAAGTAGCCACTGCAGGGTTGTTATGCTTTGTCTCATTATTACATTGCATCCAGATGTATGCTCTTCCTTTGTGACATGATAGGAAGTGACAGAAGTAAATACTCAGTATAGATTTGGATCCAAACTGTGATGTTAAACCAAACAGCCAAAATTTGGAAAGGATTGGGTTTAGATTTTTCTTGCTTGGGACTGAGGCCAAATACAAACTTGTCTGTGATATCTCATCAATTTTGAAGCACCCCAAAATCTAACCCCCAAAGTTTTGGGGTCGAATGCACCTCTAAATGTGTCTACTGAAATACAGATCAACTTAAAAGGTCGAGTGGGATATTTGATTGTATTTCTGAGTTCTCTTTCTACCCCTAATTAATTTTCTTTCTTTTTCTTTTGCCAACCGATTCAACCTATTCTTGAAATTCCAGCTCATTCGAATCTCTGGGATAGCTGTGGATGGAGATTACTTTTGCTATACAACTCTCTTGCATAGCTAGATCTTTAGTCATTTGATTCTTTTTTTAATTTCCTTGAATGCTTTTGATTGTGTGGGTGTTGCTGTACATGCCAGTATGCTTTGTGTCAGTTCTTTTCACTGCTTTGCCATTTATGCTTTGTAGCAATTCCTTTCATTGTTGTGTGACATTAAATATTTTCCTGCAGGTTTTAAACTCATCAAGCACATTGTTGAGCTGTGTTACTGTTGCTGTTTCACGTTTATTTTTTTATTTTTTAAGTTTAGTACACATCACGTGAAAAGACTGTAATCCTAGTTTGATCCTACCTCAGTAGTAGGAAGGTCTATTTCTGTGACCTTTGCACTGCTCACAATCAATTTTGCTGGAAGATGGGCTTGCTAAGTCTCCAGTCAAGCCTAAATTAAATGACCAACGCATATATGCTGCATTTTATCATTATTATTCATATCACCACCAAGGCAGACTGTCATAGTTTTCAAACTATATCATAGTTTTCAAATAGTGCTTGCAAGTCAAGATTTTCAAAGCTGCTTGAGGGATTCAGATACCCCACTGCCATGAAGTTAAGTGGGGCTGTTTTGAGATTCTCAGTGATAGTGTCTAACCTAGGGAGTGCATGAGAAGAACCTTATGCATGTAAAACATGCTTTCCAATGCAGACACCTTGTGGAGGGGCCCTGCAAAGAGGCAGGCAGATGAAAATGGAAAGGCTCAACAGTATCCTGTCAAAAGAAATCATACATTTTGTGGGCTGGATTTTCAAACTCTACTTATTTTGGTAACACTCTCTTTTTAGGTCCAACCCGTCTGGAATGGAGACCTACAGATTGTAGTGATACCAATGGCTTAAGTTAATGCTGCTCAACATGGTCTGTACGAAGACTCTCCTGCCAGTTGTTTGGGCCCCACCAAGTCTAAACTGTTTATATGGTGATTTCCATACTAAGACCTGGCTTTGTTCCATCATGGGTGCAATGGAGGAACAGAAAACTAGAAGAAACTAACAAAGGCAAACCAAAGAATTTGGAATTGGGCAAAACATATAAATAAGCCTAAGAACAATGACATATGCATTACACTGTGGCTGAGAGCTCAAAAGAAGAATGTCACAAAATGCCAGGCACTGTGTCTGCAACTTAATCATCACCCGAGTTCCTAATCTGCAGAGCACTGTCTCTATGATGTCATTACTTTTCATTTTAGGACCCGTGTCTGGTTTGTTGCAAAGGACATCGTGTGCTCTGGTGATGTATCTGAGCAATGTGGTGACTGTAGGCGGACATCCTCCTTGCTTGCGTTGTGGGAATGAATAGATGTCTCGTGCCTGGAATAAGGAAAGCGGGTGAAGAAAACAGTCGTCTGTAGAGCTCTGTCAAAGATGGGCATCGTGCAGAACTGGATGTCCAGAGGCTTCATGTCCAGAGATTTCATCTGTTGACAGGCAAGCTACTTCCATGGGAAGCCTGATTTTTTTGGGTCAGAGATCTGGTTGTTAGAGCTGCAGACTTCCCGTAAACATGTGCGAGGTCAAGATGATCTCTGCTCTGAACAGAGAAAGTACTGTGAACATGCCAAACACTCTAAAAATCAGACTGTAATTTTTTGAGTTGGGAATCGCAAATTAAGTGACACATTTGAGAATGTTCCTATTAGTCTCTGCCTCAGTTTTTATGTATGTAAACCAAAGACAATGATGTCACATTTCTTCAGAGCAGTATCATGAAGGTATAATCTTAAATGCAGCAAAAAATATAAATGATTGTTATGATGTCCCCATAAGAAGGGGAGAAGAAAACACTAATTTTGTATCCAGTGCAGAGCTGGACAGTGCGTGAAGCCATATGCTGGATAAAGCTAAAACATAGTACTGAAAAACAGCCCAGTTTCATAAGCCTTGTTTTCCATAGATGAGGAAGAAAATAAAGAAAAATAAGACATAGTAATGTAATTAAGGACTGTGCGATGGCACATAGGCAGAAAGAAGCCAAATAAAAGTTTGTTATTTACCTTAATACTGATTCCTTATATTTTGCCCATTTTCTGGTGAATCTTAGAATTTTTAATGTGTTCTTTATTATTTTATATACGTGATTACAGATACTTGCAGGTATACCTAGATACTCATACCTAATATATAATGAGATTTGCATTTACATATGTATGTTTTTGTAGGTGCTAAAGGGAAACTTTTCCATCTGGTGGCCAGAATAGCCTGTTGGATTTAGCATCTTACTTACACTGTGTGTGTAATGACTCAAGGGCAAAATTTAGAGGTACTCATCAGAAGAAAATGACATGTGTGGAGGATGGAAAATGAAAAAATATTCTTTAGTAATTTTAAAAAAATCTTTCTAAGCCACATTTTTTTGTTCCTGGAGGTACCATTGTAGGGCTCTGCATAACCATTGGTATTGGCTATTACTGGGATGAAGCAGGGAATGCTAGGCTGATAGATAGATGTAGCTGCATTACAGACATTTTCCATAGTCACCCCTCTGAGGATGAAAGCATAAAAGAATGTGAAGGTGAAACTTAAAATGTGTATGGATGTTCCTTTTATCTAGGAAAGGACAACTAACAAAGCAGTTGGAGCATGGTATTTTCTTTGCGGGCGCTCCATCAGCTTTATAATGACACATCTCGGAATAGGAGAGTCACAGTGGACTCCCTTGCTTAACTATCATCATCACTTATCATTTGCAAAATGGAAGGCTTTCTGATCCTGTGTCGGTGTGCGTGACTCACCCTCGGTGACTCACGGAGAACAGGCGTTCTCTAAAGCAGTTTCGACTCGTACTTGAGCCCGTGTGCACCACGTGGCACAGGAACACAAAATAAAGCAGCAAGCTGTGTGATTCCCTCTGCTCCGAGCCTCACCCTCACCCTTGGTTTTATGGCCAGAACCACACTGCAAGCTACTGTTCTGGCAGACCAGGAATTCAGGAATTATTCAGTAATGTTAATTGATGGGCAGATTGCTCCAACCGCATCTCTCCTTGGTTTTGGATTACTTCCAAACGTGAACCACAAATGGATCACTTCCAGCATAAGGTTGGGTTTACTTGCATCATGGAGGAGAATAGCACTCTCATGAGACCTTGGACGTTTGACGACTGTATGACTGTCTGAGGAGACGATGAAAAAATTGGTTATTCAGACTGCCCAATTTACAAATCAAACTGGGTTTTGCTGTAGGAAGGCTTATGCAGTCTGAGGAGCAGACAGCTACCTCTAATATCTTCTGCCCATCATAAGAGTGCTAGGTAAAAAGTATTTCCAGAACAAAGGGTCATGAATGAATGGATTGGTTTAAGGAATACAAAAGTGAAATTGTCTTACTGGTAGAGCATTCGAAATTTGGACTGATTGCCACAGGTGGTGTGAAAAGCAAGATCTGCAGGGAGAAGACATACAGATTTAACAAAGAAGGATTTACCTCTTCTGTGTTAGGGATGAGCTCTCTAGATTTACCATATTAAGAAAGGGTCGTCCTCGCATCTTACCTATATTACACTACTAGGTTTTGTGGCTAATAGGATGGCTACTCAGCCCTCTGGATTTACTCCCTAGTTATCAAGTTAAATGCTTCATGAGACACTGTTTAATGCCTGAAACTACTGGACTAATAGGGAGACCTCTTCATAACCCTTTAGGAGCACGTGGCCTGGACTGAAGCATCAGTAATTTGTAAGCCGCTGGCTGTTTGGGAAAGCTTTTCCCTTCTGATCCATGCACATTCACAAGATGTTTGCACCTAGATAAACTCACTGGCACTCCTCCAGTTATACAGGTCTGTTAGCAAAACATGTGTCAGGGTGGGCTGAGAGCTCCAAAAGAAAGAAAAAAAGCAAAAAGGAAAATCAGCAAAATAATTCCTGGGATAAAATTTCGAATTCTCTTTGCTGCGTTTGCAGTTTTGTTCACTCCCCATGAATATCATAATGAATGAATTGGCTCATAAGATTGCTTGTGGAAATAGCATTTTTAAATGGAGAACAGCCGTATCTGCTGAGAGCATGTATAAAACCTGTAAATGGGAGCATCCTACCCAGTAAAGCACCTATCAGCCAACCTGGAAGCAGAAATAAGGCCATGTGATATGTTTGTTCAGACAAAACTAGCCCAGGCAGCTACAAACTGGTGGTGAAGAAGCTGCAGAACAAGAAATATTAGTATAAATTATTCATTGTGGATCATTTCGAATAATGAGCAAATCTGAGGAAATAATGACCCATTCACACACAATCCGCATGGAGGGAAAAGCAGCTAAAATTGATAAAATTCTTTGTTACAAATTATTTCCTCTGCACTGGGTGTTGGCATAACAGACTCTGAAGCCTGACAGTGCCGAAATAATTAAAATATTAAAATGGCTCCATTTTAATCTTTGATCACATATCTAGATCGCGTTGCAGAAATGTCATGTTTACTCATGACTCATAATGAAGAAATGTAGAAATGTCATTATTAGAAACCCTGTTTTTACTGCATCACGTATCAAAATTTGCAGGCAAACCATTACATTTCCTTCTTCATTTTGCAAGCATTTGTTTCCCAGAGGAGCTGAGGCCCACATTTTCAAAACCAGAGGACCTCCTTATACAGGAAATCTGAGCTACCAGATGGCTTTCACTTTCCTGCCACCCACCACCCAATATTTGGGATGGCTCCAAAGTCTCTGCCAGATTCCTACTTCTCCCCTCTTGCTCTAGAAGCCTGGCTCCCAATTTTATTGCACCCAGAAACTATTTATGATCGGTTTTGTAGCATAGATTGAGAAAGAAGTGATGAAAAACTTACCGCATTGCACTAGTCTTCTGCCGGTAATGAGAAAAATTTCCTTCTTCAGCCCAGTTTGGCTGCCTTGAGGAATAGGGTAAGTGCAGCCAGTTCAACACAAGAGGGACCGAGGACCTGCTGCAATTCCTGCACTGATAGTGGTGACATCACTTTCCATTTGGAGCAGCATGGCTGAGATCAGCATAGTGAGGAGGTCAGGATGAAATGGGCCACGACCATTTGTCCCGAGCCCCAAAAGAGCAGGCCCTAAGGAAGAGAAATTATCTGCTCTGCTCAAAGTCCAACTGGTCCTCAGGGTGTCTTTTGGTATTCAGCAAGTCTAGTGGAGTTGAAAGAACAAAGGCATTGTTCAGAATCAGAAAGACCTAAATAAAACCATGATAACAGGAACAAAGAGGAGAAAAAAATAAATAAGTAACTAAATTAGGCATGCTCAGGAGGAAGGAAGCAGCAGGTGTTTGCATACCAGCACATCTGTTCAGAAAATGCTCCTTTAAATTCAGATTAAATATAAATTTTGCAGCCTGAACTTTCTGAGTAATTAAAGATTTCTACTGCATTTCTTTCAGGAAAAAGCTAAAATAGACAAAGGAAGAAAATATTTAGTTTCAAAGGAAGGGTAATATCAAATTCTCCCTTGTGTTTTCCATTTCACAACTGGATTTCTGCACAAAGTGCTTCACTGTTTGGGACCATTCAGAGTGGCAAGCGGTAAAGCTGGAATGGGCAAAAGCATAGCCCTGTAAGCACTGAGGGGATCTGACGGAAATACCACGAGCTCAGTCACTCTGCTCTCATGTGTTATGGTTTTGGATTCTTTTAAAGAAGCTTACCAAGGGGCCACCCAATGAAGAAGCACCTTGTATTTCCACTGGGTTCTTGAAACAGACTTAGATTTGTTATTATTGTTATTTGCAGGAACCCTGGCTAGCACACCACTGGGCAGTGAAAACTTTACATTTCTATTATAGTTGGCAAAAGGAAGTTCTTTCTCATGATAATAATTAATTTTAGTGCCCTGGCTGAAAAGTGAATTTTTTTGGCCTTTTATAATCTGGCAAAACGTCAAGTTTTGCTACTTTTGCTTTCTGCAAGAAATTATCCTCCCAGTCCCACTCAATGATAATTTGTGTCTTCTTACCAGAAAACTAGATCTGTGTCACTTGTACAAAGGTCAGTGAATTCTAGCTCTAAATCATGTCTAGGTACAAGTCTGGCAGGGAAAAAGGTATTATACCAGATCCCATTCCATTACATTTCATTACCTCAGTTTATTCAAGGACTGATGCCATGCAAACAGTAGAACTAGTTTAGCTTTTCATAGGCTCACTTTTCTTTATTGCTCTTTTCCTTGGTTTAAACCAGTGACCCATCACTCGTAGGACCCGTGCAACGTGCCAACACATCCGATGCTCTGCTGTGTACTTGATGCAGTGTATAATGCTCTGCAGAGAAAAACTCTGTGGTAATCCTTGCTATTTGCTGCATAACATGAAAGCTGCCCATGTGTCCACTCCAGAGATGCAGGAAGAAGAGGAGGAATGCTGAATATGGTTTTCCGATGCAATGCTGTAAAATGTTTTCAAGCAACATATTTACTATTAGGCTTTCATTACCATTAGAGGAGCTTTTTGAAGTAACTGTAGCTGGTTTCATGAACACTTTGATTCTCTGCTACTACTGACCCTGCCTGGCAACACTTTCGTTTGAATGTCCATTACTATTTACATTAACTAACGGTTAATTACAATGGAAATCCTGGGGAAGTGCATAAGACAAGCCATAAGAACGCCAAATGAGTGCATTAATGATTGGTGCTATCACAGTGAATACCAAATGATTTCATAATGACTGGGGAGGTAATATATAATGGAAAGAATTGCTCCCTATTTGATATACTCACTACAGAACTAGGACTCCTTCTTGGACATCATTCAGAAACAGCAACATTGCCTGGAGGCCTTTCTTTCAGTCCTGCAAGGAGCTTGCACCGAAGCTCAGTCCACACCCTTGCAGAACAAGACGTGTGTTGGAATTTATTTTTTTATTGCTCATTGTTATGAGTCGCTCTATGGCCCAAAGCGCAGTAGCTCATACTCAATGCTAGAGAGAATCTGAGCTTCAGCATGTCACTTGGCCACTGCATTTGAGTCAATATTCAGCCTAGAGTACAAGAGGAAACACTTTTACCAGAAGAGACTAAAAAAATGTGTTTCTGGGCTCAGGTCTCTTATTAATGCTAGTTACCACAACCTTCCTACTCTAGTCTGGGGTGATTATTCGTAGCACATTGATCACCATAGCATCGGAGGACCAGGGTGACAAACTCATGCATAACATCTGTCATGTGTTTCTTTTCTTTGGGGGACTTTGCCCTTGCCAACTCACCATAAAATGAGCTCCAGTGCTGGGAAGCAGGACAGATCTTCAGGGATCTGTGTACTTGTTTTAATAAACAATGGCGGTATGTAAGATTTGTTGACATTTGATACTGTAGAACATGTCCATACAGACTAAAGCCAAGGGTTTTTTTAAAATTATGTAGCGGGTTTGTTCAGTTCTGGAAAAAAAAAGTTTCCATTCAGCCTGATAGAAATAGAAGTTTAGATTTCTTCTGTCTAACTATCCAAGTAAAACACCAGCTTCTATTCCAGTATACTTGGGAGAATAAAGAAAGCAGGTGAGAGGCCCAATCTACAGCCCTCTGCAGTCATTTAGAGTCTGTTCTTTCGATGAAACTCTATGTGAAGGACGAAGTGCTGCACAGCATAACCAGGAATTCATTGTTTTAGGAGAAAGGCCAAACACTAGTAGGCACTGATAAGTGAAGTGGCCTGTAGCACAGTGGTGAGTGTCCCTGGCACTGAATGTCTTGGCGGCAAAGACTATACATTTGCTAGTTTTGCATTCAAAGAGTGGATTGACAAAATAATCTGATGGGTCTCTTCTCTCTTTAATTTCTGTGATTTAAGAGGAGGAGTCTGTGTTTAGCAACCAGTGGGCTCCAGCTCCACAGGAATAAAAGCATTACATGCAATGTTTCCGATAACTACAAATTACCCCATGACTACTGTAGCGCCTGGGACTTTCTGGCGACCCACCGCGAGAGCTAATGAAGATGCCCTTTTATAAAGCGCAGGATTCCTGGCAGTTATTTTTAATGGGTCATGCTGTGTTAGAAAATCATGCCTGCAAGATTCCCTGGAGTGGCAGTTGGGATGATATTACTTTCAATGAATCACAGCAGCCACCATAAGGGCAGGGCAGTATCTATGGCAGCAGCACCAAGCAATGGCGCAGCATCAAATGAACGGCTCAGCTGGTGACATCTGGCCCCTCTGATCATAACAAATCTGTAGTGTGCAGTACTCCAAAGAGTCCATCTTTCAAGATGATATGTTAAAATTAGGTGTCTTTTTCTCTTCATCTTGGGTGATTATTCAGGCAGGCATGAGAGATCCTGTTAAAAAATGCAGGAAGTAGTGGATGAAAGTTGGGCTCTAGGTTCATCTTTCCACAGTAAACAATTACTTTACACCTTATAACTGAATTTGGATGTGGAAGAAAGGTGTTACCTTTGCGAGATGCTCAGAGTAGGCAAAAAGATTCTGCTGTGGGCATGAAGGCCTTTGAGAAGTGTAGGTAGGCACCAAACGGGGTTTTCATGACTTGGCTTTCTCTCTCAAGGCTGGGTGGGATCTTGGAAAGAAAAATAACTTGATATTGGGCATTGTTTTCCAAACATGAAATATCATTTCTAATTTCCTGTCTCACTGGCCACTTCATTATATCAGGGGATGTTTTTCACATGCTTGCATAGTGCCTTCCACGAGAGAGAATTTTCTTGGTGATACTCGGACATTGTGAAGGCAAGAGGTGGAACAGTCTGTGACAAATAATGAGAGTGAAATGCCAACCTTTGAAAGGGCTTTGCTTTCCCTACACTGAGTGCTTTAAAAAGCCATCTGCTTGCTTGAAATGGCTGCAACACATGGTGCTCTTCCCCAATCCAATATGTGCTGCAAATTGTAGGCACATGGATCCAGTCAAGGACACAGTGTCTGCCTTAACTTTGGATCTCCTTGCTGTTGTCAGTAGGAGTCTCATCCTTAAACTTAGCTCTTGTGTGTGTTAATTATTTCCTTCTCATGACCAGCTGGCAGAGTGCTTCAGCACCTTAAGTTGCTCAATTTGATCTTTGTGCTCAGGAACAAGGTAATTAAGCAAGCTACAATTTACGGAAGTGTATTTGCCTTGACTTGTTGCAAGTCTTCAGACAGTGTTCCATCCTAAATCATTTGATAATGTAAGATGCTCTGTGCAGTTCCTCCACTTGACTGAGGGTTAGTTCAACAGGTCACAGAATCAGTAATTGATTCTCAGTGTGTCTCTGTTGGTTTTATTACAATAATGAGGACCATTTTTTTTCATCTCTGCTAATATGTTACCAAAACCATCAGCTTCTCAGTTTGGTGTCAGGATGACTTTGACAGGTTGTTAGCAACTATGTGATGTACAGAACATCACAGAAATGTCTCAAACTGTGTTGCTGTGTACCTTAGAGAGCCTTAGGTGGTCACAAAATAAGTGAAATCATTTCAGAGAAAAAGTTATAGCAACAATTGAAAATATTCCTACAATTTTGTTGTCCTAATGAAGAAGTTCTTTACGCCAGTTTGTATTCTTGATCACTGAAGAATATTCTGTTTCACAGGAATCAGTGACATTGCAAAGGAGCTACACTGAATTTATCAGAGATTAAAAACTTGAGGAAAACAAGTTTCCTCATCTCCCAAGGTTCTATTTTTTTTTTCTTTTTTTTGCTAGGACATACTAGTTAAGGCGTGTGAATCTTAAAAGAATTGTAGGCTTTTCAGAACGAAAACAGCAAACAAATAAAGAGAGGAAAGTAAGAAAGGCAGCTCTACAGGATTGCCACTACTCCTTAACCACCTATTTGTCTGCAACACCCCCAGATTTAGGGATTAAAACAAAATGAAAAAAAGGGCATAAAAATCCCCCTCCTAGTCCAGATAAAATTGCCTCATCGACATTCAGTCTGGGTTTATGCCACCTACAGCTTTTGATTTGGGGTTCTTAAGTTATGTTGATGCTTTTGAGCTGCTTCAAGACAAAGTTAGCATAATGTGGATAATATAAGGAAAAGAAGTTTAAACAACTCCTGGAGTAATATTGCCGAGAGGTCTGTTTGCAAAACCAAGAAAAAACAAGGCACTGTCACTTGAAAACAATGAAGCACAATACTTACGTCTTTATACACTAAAACAGTTTTTATGTACATGCTACTAATGAAATGGATTCAACAATGTAGTACTTTTATGATCCATTTTATGACTAGGTAATTATATATTTTACCTAGTCTAAATTAATTGCCATTTTACTGTTCTTTGGTTTAAAGGAAAAAAGGTATTTACTAGTACGCTGAGGAAGATTCTCAACACAATCTCAAGCCTTTTATCAGCAAGTGGAATGATGTGTAAAAAAACTTCACTCTTCCTTCCTGCAGGAAAATTTTTGCTACCTTCTGCGGACATTTCTCTCCCAAAACCACTCTGGGCTTTCCTGCCATGCACTATCCTTTGGAACCCAAGTGATTATCTTGGTTGTGTTCCCCACATCCTCCTCAGAGGCAAAGAATGTTAGTGAGGCAGCTGGGGTCTCACACAGGTAGCGGTAGACACAGTCAGACATTTGCAGACAGACAGCGAGCCTTGGGTGTGGATGTGGTCTCAAATTCAGCAGCACACACACATTGACTGCTAGACTCAACCAGAATTCCGTGACATATGATTAAGCATATATTTATCTGTTGAACTTTCAAGATGGTTCAAGTCCCAAAGCCATGAAAAAGGAAAATATTTTACTGAAAAGTATTACTGAATGTTTAGCCTCTACATAAACTCTGCCACATGTGACCTGACGGAAGCATCAGTATTCTATCTATCTATCTATCTATCTATCTATCTATCTATCTATCTATCTATCTATCTATCAGTGGCAGGAGCCTGACATGCTTTTTTTTCCCAGAAGGCTGGTTAGGTACAAGCATACTCAAACAATTTTACACCCAGTCTAATATTATAAGAAATAAATTGGATGAGAGCGAAATGAAAAAAGGAGCAGATTATCTCTTGTCAGTGGAGATTCAAATGGAAGGAAAGAGAGAATCACATCGAGTATTCCAGGATCAGAGATACTTAAATAGGAAAAAAAATTATTATGCCTTCTGAACCGTTTTCCTGCTACTGAGGGACTGTTCCCCCCAAATGAGTCTTTTACATTGTTTTGCTACCTACATATACCACGTAGATGGCTTTTACTGCTTTTCTTGAGAGATTAAGTTGCAACAGAGCTCTCTTTTTTCCCACCCAAGTGTAAACATCATTAGCTTTCTAAACATTATGGAAGAATTGAAAGCTAGTGAGAAACTCTGAAGATTATAGAGGAGAAAGAAAGCCCACCTGTGGTGTCAGGAAGGAGCCACATGCACTCCACACCCACAGTCTCTGGAACAACTTGGCTGCTGGCGATGCAGCACCACACTGTCATTGCTCTTGTACCTACAACCCCATTTCACAATGCTTTGCTTCCCGCAATACTGTCTTACATGAAAAGACTCAGGAAGAGAAACACAGCTTTCAAAATACTCCCCAATTTACTTTAAATAATTTATCTTAAATGTGATATGTTTTTAAAGCTTTTCTCCTGGTCCCTTAAATATGAAAGTAGGCTTTGATAGGGAACGTAATAATTTTCTTATTGTTTTTATCCACTTCCCTGTTACTTTGTTGATCACCGTAGCATCCAATTTCTATGAGTTTTTTCCTCGTTAAAGAGAAAAAACAATGCTATGACTATCTTTGTCATTATGCATACAGGACTGGAAGTACAATGCTTAAATGATCCATGATACTTTTGATTTGCAGCTGCATGCAGAGGGGGAAAAAAGGAGACTATTTTAAGCTACTGAAGCAGTCACTCTTGGTGTCTCAGCTCACCATTATTCTCTCTCTCTCTCAGCAAAGCCTAGTCAGCCACCATCCCAAGAAAAGCAGTGCCAGCTTTGGGGAGAGCTATTCTCTGTTAAGTGTTCAGATCTTAAAGGGCGGTGGAAAACTTCACATTTTCCCAGCAGGAGAGCAGGGACTCAGTGTAGGTGTAAATCTCTGGCAGCTGATTGTTGGAGCCCACAAGCTGTACCTTGTAAATAATTCACTTAGGCACAGAAAAATCTGCATATGAGGATGAAATGTCATTTATAACTCATAGGATATTTCCCTTGCTGAGAACAAGTTTCCAGCCCCTTCAACTCATTAAGTAGCACTAAGGAAGAAGGAATAAAGGTGATGTAAAATAAACTCTGCTTTTAGCTTGTAACTAACAGAGAACAGTTAACAACAACCAAGACAAAAATGAAATTCTCTGGGGGAGAAGGAAGGGGGTACGATGTTTCTCAAATCAGTCAGCTCAGTATAAATTTTACAGCTTCCTTATTATTAACTCTGTCAGAACCTCATCCTTCACATTATCGGTAGGGTTGGACTTACAAGGAGGCCTTTAGCTGGAGGTAAGATTCTGGAGGGTGTTGGAAGTGTTTCCCTTTATGCATTTTTGTGACTTGGAGTGGTTTGCTTAGACAAAATATAGTGTAGTAAAACAGACCACCCTTCACTGAAATTCTGTTCTATCATAACTAATATACTTTCTTACATTAGTACATTACTAACATCTTAAGCCTCTGTTTTTCAGATGCTTATAATTTTGCAAGACTTCAGTAATTTACTTGAAATGTTTCACATGACCCAATGCTGAATGCTGTTGGAAAACTGTTCCCCAAAATCCTCAGGTGAGTAAGTGAGTTTATTGATAAGAATTAGGGAAAAGGAATGTGTTGCCTGTGTTAAAAAGTCTAGGGACTCTCAAAGAGAAGATGAACAAAGGGTTCAAAGGGATGCAGGAAAGGAAACTGAGACTGAGAATTGAAGCAAGGTGCAGACTTGGTATTAATAATGACCTGGTATCTAAATTAGGAATGTTTGTTATCAGAGTGTTTGTTCCAAGCAGAATAATGCCTTCAAAATCCAGGCTATTCACCTCTCTCACCTGTGAATGCTACACTATCTGAATTCTGCTTGTACAATGAATGTGGTGGGTTTTAATCCCTGCTTTTCCTCTCATTACCCTTTGTCCTCATGCTATGTTCATTGAAAACTGAGGCAAAGGTATTAATTTAGTTTTGGGCCATTTATAGGTTATCTTTAATCTCTGCTATATGCTCACTCTATAGCAGCTCCATTTCTTCATTCAGTGTTCTCTTTTTATTTAGACAGCTGAGGAAATGGCTGCTATTTGTTTTAATCACCTTTGCAAGGTTTAATTCAGCCTCATTTTCCAGAAATCTTTCCTTTTGGGGAGATTCTCACTTTGTGTCTGTATTTCCTGCATGTGGAAATAGCTTTCTTTGCTGTTCAGACCCTTTCCTTCTTTGAGTCCAGGCTTCATTCTAATAATATAATTTGAGGTGGTTACACAGTTAAGTCTGGAGACTTTCCTTGCAGTCTTTTTCTTTCATTTTGCAGTCCATGTGCTCTGCTGTTCAGGTGACTTCCTTAAGTAGCTTCATTAATCCCTGAGCACCTGTGTTTTTCTACTGAAGGTATCTGGCAGATAACTCACTTTGAGTGTCTTTCCTAATGAAAACATCCTTGATCTGACAATGTTCTTGGTGCTGAAGAGAGGCAGTAGATTCTTCACTTTCATTTCCAGCTCCAAACCTACCTTACACTCCCTGGTGTGCAGTTTACCAGTTTGTAGATCACCTCTGGAGAAGAGCTCCCTGATTATCTGCAGTCAGACAGACCTGCTTCTTTGTGTGATTCTTAGCTCTCTCCCTTCTTCCTGAATGAAATTCTTCTTTCTGAACTTCTCACCCTTTACTGCATGTCATTCTCCCTCCTTTTTCTGCTCTGGTTCTACTCTTATTTTGGTACATAATTTTCTGCTTTGTCCCTCGAAAACTCATCTATTTTGTCTGTTTGGAACTTGTCTCTTTTGAATTCTCTCAGGCAAAAGTTCTTTCATTAACAGCTCCTTGTGATGCACAATCTACATGAACATGTCCACGTACAATGTGCTGTTCATGCACCTGGCTGTTTTTGCTCTCTCCCTCTATTGCCCAAGTCACTGTTAGAGGTGAGCTTCAACTTTTAGAGAAAGAAGGGTACCCAACCCGCTCCAACCACCATCTTCCATGAAAAATCTCTTCTTTTCTGATCCCTAGTTCCCCAGCTCCTCAACTAAATGGCTGTTTCATTGAAAACTTCCTGTCTCAGGGCATCCAGTCTGATTGCTTCTCGTTTGTCATGGAGACAGAGGTGTCTGTCAACGGGCAAAATATTAACTCCAAAAGCTTGCTCCAGTTATGAGTTACTCTGTCTCATGATTTGGACATAGTTTTGTTCATAGTTTGGACAAGGTAAGGTGTCCAGACCTTATTGATGAAAGGAAAAGAAAATGGAAGAAGGGAGGATCAGGATCACATCCACACTCTTTCCAGTCTTTTTATGATTAAAGGCCCAAACAGGGAGTGGACGCCTACTGTTTTGTACTGAAAGATTAGGCACATTGGACCCTGATTTAAGAGGCTGAAAATATATGACAGGTGAGTAGATAAGCAAATGGGGCAAGGTGAGGAGGAAGGAATAAGAATATTCACCAGATGGCGACCCCACTAGCACCAGGGACACAGGTCTAAGAGCTGTCTAAGAGAAAGACACAGAATCCCAGAATAATGGAATTAACTAGGTTGGAAAAGACCTTTGAGATCATCGAGCCCAACCTCTAACAGCAGCAACTTCTAAGTATAGTAACAAATGGGGGGACAAATAAAGAAAAAAACCCACAAAAAACCCCAACCACAAACCCACAGCTCTTTACTGGCAACAGAGAAAGAAGTAAGTAAGTAAATAAATAAATAAATAAATAGCACCTTTCCCTAGTCTTGTATCAAAAAACAGTGCCAAGAAGAAAACCCCTCTGATTTAGGCTTGTTAGGACAGCAGGAAGAAGAATGGTTCAGCAATCACCAAAGGGTTTCAAGAGAAGAACAAAAGCATATGAAATATATTAGGAGAACAAAAAATATGGGAGAAAAAGAAGACTCATTAATAAATGAGGAGGAAGATTAAATCAATGATGGTTCTAAAATGTGTAAACTACTGAAATGCTTTACAAAAATCTGTTAAACAAGAAAAATAAGGGCAGGAGAAATGGATAATTAAGTAGCAATAATGACTTTGTCAAAGCCATTGATGAAAAGGAGGTAAGAGAATACTTAAAACATCTGAATATATATACAGATCAGCAGGTGTGCATGCATTCAGAGTGTTAAGGGAATTAGCTAATGAACTTACAGAAACACTAGCAATTACTTACAGAAAGTTACAGAGTGTGATGGGAAGGTACCAGAGGGCTGGGAGAAAAAAGGAAATACCGAACTTCTGATAGGTAAAAAGTACAAAAAAGAAAATAAAAAACAAATCCAAGCACTAAGCATTCAGTGGTCCAATTTCTATTCCCAGTAAGGTAATGGCATGTATATTGAGACAGAAATCAAACCATAAACACAATTAACAGCAAGGTTTTCTACAGAATAAATCATGACAGACAAACCTTGATTTTTCAGATTAAGTTACAAAAGTGGGCAACATTGTAAAGGAACGTAGTGCATCTGGATCCCCCTGAAATCCTATTTGAAGTATGAATTAACTTTGATGGGAATGTCAGCATTGCCATAAACCAACAGTGAACTGAAGGTCCATAAAATAAGGAAAATAATAAGTTGAGGTGTTCAGTTACCTATACAGGGATATGAGCTAGGTCTAGTTTTATTTAACATTTTTGATGATGATGATGTGGCAAAGGGTGGAGAAGGACAAGGTAGTGAGTAGCACAGTGGGTTTCTACATGGTATGCACTAAAGCAAAGATGGTAAGTGATAACAGTAAATAATAAAGTAATGATAAATCGTGTAAATGACAGCCTGTGTATGTAGGTGAGTCAAAATAAAACAGCAAAACTCAATATAACTGTTCAGATCAGTGGCTACTGCATTCCAACCAGGATGCAGAATGTGTCCAAATCCTAAAAATTATTATTCAAAAAGCAAAATAGGAAGTTATTTCAAAAGTAAAACTGAAAATGCTTCACTCTGAAGATGTTAAATCATTATGCTTTCTTATGGAAACGAGAGATGAAGCCAATGGCATTTGGGTTTCCCAAGAGTCCCTCTGACAAGTTCCAGCAACGATTTCCTTTTCTACAGCACTGTTGAGGCTGCATCAAAAGAGCTGTGTACAGTTTGGGACATGTCAATCTCAGAATACTGTCAAGAAATTGGAGGCAGTCCAGAGAAGAGTAATCCAAATGATTAAGAGTCTCAGGGGATTCATTTATAAAGAAGATTAAGTGAATTATATTTTGATTAGGAGTGCATTTTAATGGTGTATAAGTAACAGAAAGACATAAACACCAAGCAGGGAACAGGGTGATTTAGGATGGCCCCAGAGGTTTTGATGGAATGAAGATCAAAAGAGAACTTAGACAGGATATCAAGAAACATTTCTTAGCTCTGGGGGATTTTGATTGCATATTTCCCCCTTTTTGATTTCAGAACGAGCTTCAGAAGACAAGGAGAATGTTCTCACTTCATGAGAAGTGAGAGTTGTCACGTAGGACAGAATCAAATACTTCTCCATCTAGAGGGAAGGATCTCACAGTACGATCCAGCGCGTCTCTGCACCTTTAACGCCTCCTATCTCAGTACAGAGGTGGGAGAGCACCATTCCCAGGGAGCTTGCCCCATGTGGTTTCCATTCCCCAAAACACTCGTCTGGCAGTGTTACCTTAACCCCAACTAATGAGTCGATCAGTCAGTAATGGAACTCCCAGGGGTGACTGAATGGGTGAGGAGCTACATTAGCTGATCACGCCTGTTGTTTATTTCTTTACAAAAATAAAAGCCAGTCTGCTGCTGTTGCCAGTCTGCTGCTGTTGTGTACATCTGCTGTCAGTGCTTGGCTATGATGATAAAGACAGAATCAAAAGACAGCAAGGTATGAAAGGACAAATGCAGGAAACTGGACCTATGTTTAATGAAGACACTGTAATAAGTGACCTTTCTCAAATTAGTGTCTGAGAAAATGCTTATTTTTTTTCTTCTAAGATGCTCCAGGAGCTTAAACAAGCATATAAATTCAGAACTGAAAGTATTAATTGGCTGAAGAGATCTCATTTTTAGCGAAACTATTCCGTTTCTATGGGAGAAATAAGAACGTTCCCATTGATTTGGGATCAAAGAATTTCTTCCATTATGTGTCCTACTCTAACTGGTTCTGAGGTGGTGAAGTATTTCTGTAATTTACATAATCTAACAACCTACTTAGGTTAAAAGGCTGATGGTTGTCCTATTTCTTTAAACTGAAATTAATCTCAGAAAACCGGACTGTGAAGAGAAGTGTAAGCTTAGATTTCTAGTGAGAGCCATGTGCTTGGAGTTAACATCTACTTTTATCACCTATACTGGTAGCTGTGCAGCCAGATCTTTTTTGAGTCAAAGACACACATTAGAATCAAATATGGGGATATTTCCCAGTACAAATTGTCTCAATTAATTCCTGTGGTTTCATATTGGCCTAATTCTTATGTATTACCAGTTGTATGTTGAAATTCTGCCTTAACATTAGTGTGCCTTAATGACTGCTCCATGTAGGAGGGAAGGGCTACAGGGTGTCTCTTCCTTGGTGCATCTCCAGAAATGCACAGCCCAGTCCAGCTCAGATGGTCCCTAAGCTCTGGGCAAGCTTCTCCTGCCCGCTGTTTGGTCCTGTGTCACTGTGGGCAGCTGAAACATGGCATGATGAGATACCTTCCTTTGGGTACATAGCAGTGGTTGGCATCACTGCTGACTGAGAGTGCAGGTGGCTGCTTTTTAAATTGGGTGCTAGGAATGGTATAAAAGTCCTTTTTTGTTGTTGTTGCTGTCCCTTCTGTGTCTCATTATTCTTTAAAAGATCTCCTCTGCCTTACCCATTCTTTTCTAATGCATGTAGATCACAGTTTCACTCAGGGAGAGAATTGACATTTTGCATTAGACTCTTAGGCCTGCTTTGTTAATTTTAATTATTGTTCATTTACAAGTGCTGAATATCGTGGACTTCGTAACAGATGCATGGCGGTCCTTGTGATGCATCCAATTTGCAGGTGTCAGGTGCCAGGCAGCAGAAGATGGAAGAAAGCAACGTACGTGCAGACAGTTTCAGTCAGTGGTTACACCCTGAGATGGAAAAGGATCAGCCAAAAGTTTAGCCTGCGTTTGGACTTTGAGCAGCATCCTGTACACGGGTATTGCAGCAGGTCTTCTTCTTGCTACAGTGTCAGTGTCAGCCTCCTGTTGCAAGTGCTTCCTGCCACTGCTGCTCAAAAATGCATCCAGTCCCAAAGAAACTCTCCTCAGAAAAGATGTCTGGATATAGTACTACAGCACTATAAAAAGGATGTATATTCCAATTTAAAATATGCACAGATCATTCACTGAGGTAGCAACGATTCTTTTTCCCTTCCCCCAAGATAAGAGTGTAAATCACATCTTCTCAATGAGGCAGGTAGTGAGGATGACAAAATTCTTACATTCCTAAAGTGTTATTGGAGAAAAAATGTCACCTCCATGCATAATTGCATAACTTTACTACCTGTCATTTTCTATCAATCAAAAAAATGTTATACTTGAATCTGAGGACAAACATGTCTAATAAGATTTTAGATTGACAGCTGAATGGCTGTACTCAACCTTATTTTAACTTTATTTTTTGTTGTTGTTCACTGAATCAACATAGAGGGTATTATACCAAAGTTAAGGGAAACAAATACTCAGATATATTAATCCCCCATGCACACTTTACCTCAAAAAAAATAGAATTTCTTTCTCCATAGGTTTTGTTAGTAAGCTCCCTTCAGTCTCACCAGTGCTGCAGCAGGAGACTAATGTTTCTTCCCTTGTATTTCCAGTGCGGTGTTGCCAGATTTTGTTTCAATTATCAGAGAAATGTGTTTGATCACATGTAATCAGCACCAGTGCCCTTGGCACAGCAGAGACTCCTCCCGTGGCACCCCACGTGTCCCCAAACCCTTCTCCTGGTTGATGGCTCCAGCTTGATCATCCTTTGAGTGAAACGTCTGGTTCCCCACAACAGCCTATCCCCTTCACCCCAGCATGTACCCTCCCTGGGCCCTGCTCTTCAGGGTGTACAACAGTCTTCACTTCTGCACATTGGGGATTTATTCTCCTTCATCAGTAGTGAGTAGAGGATCTCACCTCCTCCAATTTCAGTTTTCCCAGTGTTAAACAGCACTCTCTTTCCTGCCTCTACGTACTGTGTTCTGTGTCTCTCTACCACTGCACCTTTCTTCACTGCCTCTTGAAAATCCCAGGGAACATTTTCCCACAACTTGTTTTTCTCCTTGACATTGCTTGTGTTCTACCTTGATATCCTCTCCATATTTCTTTTCAACTTTTTCAAGACTTCTCATCCTTGAATAGGTTACCAAGAACCTGTTTCTCAATTTCAGGCCTTTTTCTTCTTTGTGTTCATTTTCAGACAGCTCTGGTTGGACCTAACTCAATCTGTAATGCATTTATAATGCTGAATTTGGCTGAATTCTTTCTAAGCCATCACAAGTGCTCCAGAAGAGGCTTTAAAATGACAAAGAAGCTACCAGGACCTCTTTAACACAGACACACAAGGAGGCAAAAGTAATCATCAAATCTTGGCCATCTTTTGCATTTTGTTTCAGTTCTGTATGTGAAACCACAGCTTCATTTTTCTAAGGTACCCCTGGGTAAGGAGTGAAGTTAAAGAGAGGGTAGGGAAAACTGGTTGTTTTTGGAGAAAAAATGTCTTGCTAAAACTTCACACAAAGAACATGATTATTTCCCATCAGAGAATCTCAAAGCATTCCCAGGTTCAACCTTACATTCCTCCAGCTCTGCAGGGAGGCCATTGTGACCTTCCCATACTTGGACTGCAAAGCAGCTATGGCCAGAAAATCACTTGTTTCCCTGAACAACTGGGTGAGCAACGATTAGGTTCAGGTGAGAAGCTGGACTCCACCCTTCTCTCAGTTGCTCAGTGTGCTGTAATGGACCAGACACTCCAGGAAAAGGTGCTGCAGACTTTACATGGTTGATCCACTTTGTTTCTCCCTTGCAGAAAGAAGTAAAGACCAGATGGGAATTTTGTGCTTAGATGACAATAAGTGTTGTGAAAGCAGGAGGCTTAGAGATTCCCAAAGCTGACCTTCATTTAGCTAATTGACACTGCAAAAACATTGATGCTGAGGCAGCCTGGGCATGTGTGTGAGCAACAGAAGTCTTCCTGGAAGGCAAGGTGCGAGCTCTTATCACATGCTCTGCTGTGTGCTCACTGTAATTAGATGCAAACTGGCTTTGCCTCTACATGTGAAAATCACATCCTTGATTGTAGCGGAGATCGCAGCAACTCCTGGTCTGCTTCTCAAGCAACACAGTGTATGCTATATGTTGCTTATGGCTTGTGGCAAAGCTGTAAATGAGTATCCAGAGACTGCTCTTGGTCAAGTGTTAATACTGGAGCAGTATTTATCTTCCAAATTCTTTTATGCATCCATTCTGAGTTCCTACAATTGTTTGGACTAACTTAATGACAAATGAGCAAGTATTTAAAAGAGCTTTCATATCTGCAAGAAGAACCAAGGAGCCAGATGTCAAACAGCTATCAGCCAAAGTCACAGTGAAGTGCAACCCACAGTTTCTATAGTAGGCACAATTAATTGCAGGCACAAAACTATGACTGCAAACCAGTGGTCATTAAAAAAAGAAGATTGAGGCGAGACATTCTGTGCATTTGTGCTATTATTTAAATTAACAACAAATAATAATCCTTTTTGCTTTGCAGGATCTTTCACATTCAATCTTAAAATCCCTTACAAACCGCAGTGGCCCTGTGTCATAACATTCAGTGAAAGGGAAATTGCTAAGATTCATGGGAAAGTTTAAAATCAAATTAACTTGTTTAGCCCTGGTATCACACATTCTGTTCAAGACAGATCTTTTCCCAGTGAGGAGAAAAGCCTTCTGACAAAATTAGAAGAAGGTATTTATTTTACTGTTTCTTCTTTACTAATGATATTAATATTTCCAAAATTTTATTATTTGAATTCAAGGTACCACCATAAAAGTGATCCATGGAGTGTAGGTTTTCTAGGGTCCCTTTGCTAGTGCAGCAGTTTTACAATGGTGCTGAGGAAGGTCTGCAGGACCACATTTTCCTGAAGGAGCTGTGTCCTGGCTGGGCCCTCCAGTATGCCCTTCCAAAAGCAATTTCCTGTGTCCCCTGCAAACGGTGACCAGAAATTGTCTTTCTCAAAGGCAAAATGTTAAGCTCTGTGCACACAAGAAACAGACGGTCTTTGTGCAGCCAGAGATGGAGGGATGGAAGAGGTTTTTCTTTTTTTTTTTTTTTTGGTGACTTATGAAAATGTTTCACCAGCCATTGCTCCACCTCTTCATGGAAAATATTAGACGACGGGATTGTGCTGGCCAGATTTCTCTGCCTGTCAGGCTTCAGGATCAGAAGCACAGTGGCAGAAGCCCAAGAAATGCTCACAGCAGAGCATACCTGCCTTCTTCTGGTCTCTCTACAGTCTGTCCTCTCACTTCATGAATATCCTGCTGGGGGGGACGGAAAAAGGGTAGATGGAGAGGGTGAGGGAGCAGAAGATGCTGGGGATCAAACAAAGTGCAGGAGAGAGCGGGGAGCTCTTGCCTGCTACGTGACAGACAGATGCAGGCAAGCGAGCCGCTTTATCCACTGACAGCAACCTGGCTGCATCCTCTGCCTGCACACTTCCTCTGTGAAGCACGGAGAATTACAGCTGTGCATTTCATCCCCATCCACGTTTTCTGTGGTCTGAGGCATGCCAGCTCTCTGCCAGTGCAAACTAGAGCCAATGCAATCAGGGCTGGGAGCTGAGCTGTGGGCAGGGGTACCATGACTGCTCCAGGCAGGTGAACCCCTGAGGCACTCCCACAGCATCACCCGTGCTGCTGCTCAGCTTTATGCCTGAATTCAGTAACCAGTTTTTCCCTTCTTCAATCTGTTTCATTGTGATGCTTGGGTAGGAAAGGTTTCTCAGGGTCCCGCTTCTCTATGGTTTAAGCAGGACATCTGCCCAAAATGGGATGGTTTTCAAAAAATCTTAATTTAAAAAAAAAATCATACTCATGCAATGTTTCTTATTTTGTCCATTACATCATCAGCCCCATCTGTTTTAGGGTTTCATGGGGTTGCACTGGGCTTGATATTGTGGGGCAGAAACTGATGATCCCCCCTCTTTGCTAATGAATCAGCAAAAGGAAAGAGTGAGATGAAAGAGACTTTTCTTTGGGTAGGACAGCTGCAAATTTTAGACTCTTCAGCTCCTGTTGAACATTGGTGTGGTGAAGAATGACTACAGCTGAAACCTTACGACTCTTAATATCAAAATGTTTTAGATACTGCTCTTTCGGACCACACCTGAAACAAGGTCTTGCTATGGCCCACATGTCATTACACTGCATTTCTTTCATAATGAGATGCAAAAATTTCTTTGCCAAGTTATAAGTAGTTTACATAATCTCAGAATGCAACATGGGAAGGCTTTCAAAATAAAAATGAATAATAAGATCAGCATTTATTGGTTTTTTCCTTCTACATTGCCACTGAAAATTCTCATTGGTGTGGCTTTATATGAATAGTTCTCCAGAAGTAAATTATGAGCAAAATTCAAAGCCATCATAAATTAAATGTGCTTTTTTCCTGCTTTGGTGTACAAGACTTTCCATTAAGCTAGCCCCATATAATATACCTTGGATGTGTTCAAGAAAGCCCTGTAAATTATAGTAAGTATTTAAAATGGTAAGTAGACATTGCAAAAGGCCACATTAGGATTAATGAATGAAAGGGTTGATACTGAAAATGCACTTGTAAATAAATAACATGAAAAGTAAAGATGACACACTGTTAGGTTAGAGTTACAAGTGGGAGTACGATGATAAATCACACGACTATTTGTCAGAGCTTCACATGTAGGTGCATGTACTCCTTAGTCCCTTTCTTTCTTCCCCTCCCCAAGCAAAACTTCTCCCTTCCCTTGCCCTACTCACTGTGCCTCCGAGAGAGTGACGGAACTTGTCTGCTTTCAGTACTGACTTTTGGTGCTGGAGGTGTTCTGGGCTGCCAAGTTCTCTGCTTGTTAGTAGCAAGGTGTGCCTGTCATGGCTTTGGCTGGGCAAGGGCAGTGCTTCAGGCCTGCTCCATCTATTCTGGTAATAAAGAGAGTGTTTCTGACAGTGGGTGTATACCAGCTTGCAGCTGACCCTGGATTCACTGCTGCAGTCCACAGGTGTGTTGGGAACTTGGTTGTTCTGCTCTCCTTGGCAATGAGACATCTTGGGGCGGGACCTGGTAGTGAGAGGCAAGAAGTGCAGAGCTAAGGACAATGTGGAATGTGGTACAGGGGATGCAAGGCTTGCAGCAGGTGGAGGAGAAAGCATCTTCCCCTCTCCCACCCCTCCCCTAGTCCTGGTCTTAATTTGTTCCTGGTTGTGACATAGGGCAGCTGGGCTGGTAGCAGCAGGGCCATGATCATGGTCTGAGGTCTGGTCACAGTGGAAGCTCTCTGTTTAATTGAAGCTCTCTGTTTTGGCTTGAACAAATTCTCAGAAAATGCACCAAAACCCCAAAACCAGGAGAGGAAAAAACTTTCCTCCCAGGCAAGATTTTTCGATATTGTCATTGCACCAGCCATAAAGGCCATATATACTCATACAGAAAGCGGTGTCATCACATCTTGTATCTCATATCATGTCATCATCTGTGGGAGCAGTTCTGTGCAGCCTGTTCTGGTTCAGCGCTGAAATAGCTCACAGATTGTGATCCAAAAGCATGGAGCAGAAATGAAACGGGCAGGGGGAGAGGGGCTGGGAGACCAGGAAATGTGCGTCAGTACTTGCAGATCACCTGGGCAAAGGGAAGCATCTGCCTGATGACATTAGGGTTTGCATGTCTGAGAGTGCATGTGTAAGGTAAGTAGGTCTTTTGTAGCTGGGGTTGGAAAGTCCAGGGTAAGGTTACCTCTGCTTAGAAATGATATGAAGTGGCTGCATGCAATCAAACTCCGCCTCTTAATGACACGAGGCAAGTCCAAAATATGATGGCCTTAATGGAGCTACTCTGGATGCCGAGTGGCGCAAGACAGGATCTGGCTGTGGCATGTACAGTACATGAAGTGATGGGTGGCTACGTTTTTATTACCTGATTTTACTTCCCTCCATAGTATTCAATTTTATCCACATAGGCCCATTGAGAAAACAAGGTTCTGCTCTCGGTGAAGTGTTTATGGGCCCATACAGCCAAAGGAATACCTTTTATGTGCCTGTGGCACTTTGAATATCTTTGAATGGGAAGGAATCTTTGTGGGCAAGAATAAATCCACATACTTTTTGGTCTGCCATGTGAGGAAGGGCAGAGCAGCAGTCAGTGCCACCTAAATCTTTGCCAGACCCCAGGGAAGGATTTAAGTTCAGGTTCCCTATTTGAGTAAGCACTAGGAACAAATGGTAACATAAAGGTTAGTAGAAGATTATAAATAGGATAATAAATGGAGAAGGAAGGATTATACTACCACATTAGAAATCATTTGAAGGGAAGGTAGAAACTCTCATGCTTTGCAATAATTTTTGAGTGCCCAGATTGATGGCAATCTATCTGTGTTATTTATTATAGAGATATATATTTTGAAATAATTTTTTAAAAGAGCTTTTTTAAATTATTAGAGCTACAAATACAGTAGAGCACCAAAACTCTAATAGGCTGAAGTAGAATGTTAATAGTGTAGATATAAATATTTGCTGTAGATATGTGTCTGAGTATATCCAATCAGCTGAGAGAGGAAAAGAACATGTTTCTCATGTGGCCAGTATTATCTAAGTAATTTGGCTTACATTTTTGAATAGTCCTGATTAACTGTTTTATGAAAAACACTCTGTCAGATAAACTCAGATAATTGGTAAAGGGGAAGAAACCATAGTCCATCCATAGAGTGACTGTGAGCAGAAAGAGGTAAATTAGCCCATCTGCTTTGAACTCTTCATTCAGCTCAATGCAGTTCATAAAACTGAAAAGTCAAATAGTGTGTTGTAAAAGGAGGGCTTAGGAGTTGAGATGGTGGAAAGGTAGTAACAATCTCTGATCTTTACTGATCTCCATAACCAGAGTTTGCAAGTGCCTCTCAACCTTCAGTTCTGCACTCTGTGGCATAGATACAGTGGCATTTAACCAGTGGATGAAATAAGCAAATTATCCATATCTGCCCAAGCTGAGTAGCATCACTCAGAGTTGGCCTGACTGAGCCACTTCCCATGTGAAAAAAAAAAAAAAAAATCCAGTTTTCAAGTAGAGTAGTATTTTTTTGCAACCATGCTACTGCAATTGACTTATGCAGATGTGATCTGTCATGTCCCCAGCCCCACATCGTTCCATAAACAAGAATCTGAGGAGCTGCATGACTTCTATGTGTTTGTAAGTCAAACCTGTTGTGGAGCAAGGTACATCTCCCGTGCCCCTGGATCTGTATCCTTCTTCTTTAGATATAGCAGTTAGAAACTTCAGGGTGCAGGCCCTCTGTGAGTTAGTACATACCCTCTATCAAGGAAAATGCAACAGCAAAAGGTCCAATGTGTTTTTCATAGGCAGACTAATGGGAGGTTTGAGCTGCAGCTTCATTGCCAATGTTGTTCCATTTTCAGCCATCCAAGGCTAATGTGGATGATGACAATTGTGTTGTGATTGCAGCCCATGCTTCTGTTGCGCAGGTATGTGTGTGGTGCACTTTCAAATGACATGTCAGTGAGTGTTGTGGCACTGGCAAAGTTGGCATGGGGAGGGCAATCAACAGCAGCAAATGAGAACAAGAAGAATTGAGATAATGAGCAAAACAGTAATGAGATCCTAGGAAGAGGGTGCAAGCCATGATCATGATTCTGCCACTGTTCATGAACCGAACAGGAAAGGGCAGAAGAAGTGCATATGCTGATGCCACTGGAGGTAGAGGAAGATGTGGACAATGGAAGTCTGTGTTTTCATTAATAAGTATATAATAATGTCCCCGGCCAGGAAGGGATTGGAGCAGCAGAAGCCAAATGAGAAGGCAAGCAAGGGCAGCAACAGGAAGAACTACCACCGCAGTAGAAAGGACATTGAAGATTTCCAAAAGACAGTTTCCAGCAGGTAGACTTCCACTCTCCTTTTGCCCTTAGTCTGGTTGAGAAATCCTGCAAGGAAGATTTCATTACAACCTGTCACATGTTTGGGCTGGGCACCCAGACTACTCACTGCTTTCAAAACACATCTGAAATGCAGGGAAGCCCTAGGGAACTGCCAGGTTGCGCTCATGAGAAAGGAGTCTGATGAGCAGCCTTGGCTCTTGGATCTCAGGGCATGGGTGCCTCATGGTGGGGAGGATGGCCACCTTCTGCTGCCTCTTTGCCTGAAGTGTTTTGGCAGGTTAAACTTGGAACCTTGGTTATGCTGGTAACACTTCAGTCATGTTGTAAGTCACTGAGCAATCTTCACGAAGTTGAGCTCAGCTCTGTATCTGTGCTTTAGAAAAGTTTCATTATATTTTAAGGACTTGTTTTTTCTTTTTTTGAACCTGAGAGCTTTTTACCTGTTTCTGCCACTCTCAGGTTTCAGACAACGACATTAGTTTAGCAATCAGGAAATTACTAGCATCATGCTAATTTTAGTATTGTTCATGTGCTACAAAGCGACTTGCTACACAAGAAAAAACAACACACCACATTTGAGCAATATTTGTGCAATATGTCAGACATGTCACAATATTCTTTGTGATTATCACCCCATACAATTTTCAAAGCAGTGATGAATTGTGACAGATCCTCCTCTGAAATAACCCATCATAGTTTATGAAATCGGCGGAAGTATATCAGCTTACATCAGCTGAAGATCTGGGCTGCATTTCCAGCTTTCTGCTAAAACATTTTTATGACGGAAGTGAGTACCTGAGATGAACTGAGAGTTAACCTCTCCAGGTGCACTTTATATTCTTCTTGTGAGGAACACTAGATATGTTCCAAATTCACTTCAACAAAGATTCAGCCACTCACTATTGAAAATGAATAACACCTCTGGCAAAGTCCAGCATTAACATGGTTGAAATTTCCTCCATTTGTAGCAAGGATTAGGGAATCCAGTGGAAGCTACTGATTCTGAACTGTCAAGCAAAGAAACTTTTAGAAATTATGAAAACAGAAAGCAGACTGTACTTGCTACTCCTTTCTTAATATAAGCAATTTGGTTTTACCTAGAATATGTCTCCAATATGCACACAAACATTTTTAATAGATATTTATAATTGCAGTGAAATTGTAGTAACATGGTATCTATGACAATACCATCAGTGTAGTTTTAAGCTTTACCATGAAAGAACACCATTTTCTGTGTGGAAATTGTGGAGTGTGAGGATTAGCAAAGTGTGACTTAGTGCAGTTCTGCTGACTGGCTAAAAAGATACATATCCCTTTTTCTTGTCATTTAGAGGTGAAGAGGAGTTAATTCAGAAAAGGCCAAGTTACTGACACTTTTAATAATAAAGCAACACTTCAGAATGGTGGTGTGAGGTGAACGATTTGTAATGACCAGTCTAACAATGTGAGAGAGACATGTCATGAGTTTCTCCTTCAATTAACATGCCTGAGACTGTTCACTAGTTACCATCCTTTAGGAGCTTTCCTAACGATTCCTTTTTATTTATATATATGTCTTTTTTTTTTTCCCAAATCCACCAAAAATGCTATTTAAAAAGACCACACAAAGAACTGATCTACCTTACACAAGTGTCTGGTGGGAAATAGTCATGTAAATTTTGATTTACTGAATGCACAAAAGAAGGAGGCCACCGCCTAAGAAATGGATGACAGCATCTGAAAGTGGTTCCAGCATTTTAAAAGCAATTATTGGGGGTAGATTTATGCACGAAACCTGCTCTGTACATTAACTAAATTTGTGGGTTTAATCACTGGAAGGAGAAAACCAGCTATGAAATACTCAAAGTAACAGGTCATTGTAGACATTCCCTCGAGGACATAATTTGTGTTGGTGTGTGTAGACAGGACTGCGCATATGTGTTGCAGAAGTGACAAAGGAAAAGTCAGTGAACATCCTCCAAAAGCAAGTACGGGAGAATACTGGAATATATGGCTTCCTGAATAAAGAAAATAAAGCTGTGACTATGTGAAGATTTCTTAGTATGGGAATGGCAAAGGAGTAATGCATTCTTCACTCCAATGGAAATTAATGGAGCATGCATTCCTCATTCTCAGTCTATTTGAGGCTGCAACAGGGGATATCACATCTGGCAAAACTACTTTGAGTCATGTTATACCACTTATAACATCATCTGGACCTTAGGAAACAGCTTTCTGAAAATAAGGAATGCTGTACAGTACCTGACATTAGCCCTGTTGAAAGGTACTGATAAGTTGCAGAGGCCTAAGAAATTAAGGGCCACATTTGCATGGAATTTCCCTGCACTTTATTACAGTCAGTTCCCTGGTTTTGTAATTTTAACTGCCCTTTTCTCTCAAGCGCCTTCCCCAGGGTGAGTAGGGGGTGCTCGTTCGTGAAAGGGAACCAAATCAGTCAGAAAAGAGAGCATCTGGGACAACAACAACAGAGGAACACTACGTACCCAGAAACATTACAAAATCTGGTATAAATTGAGAACATTCATTATTAATAGAAATACTATTTTCAAACTATATCGCACTTTCATCTCTGAGGGTTTCACATGCTATAGTCCTGATCCTGTGTTTGTATTCCTAACTCCCACAGTTAGCTTGATCAGATTTGATAGAATTACTGGTGTGAGGAGGATGCACACTTTATACAGCTTTGTAGAATTTGGCTATAGACATAAACAGCTTCATAAAAACTTCAATACTGCTGTGATGGAGGCCACCGTCCTCTGGAATTTTCCATATATTCTGTAATTACCTTGCAGAAGGAGGATGGCAATGGATAATGCGGTTTTTTTATCCAAAAGCACCTTAGGACTCGGGCAGCACTCACAGAGCAGAACAGAGCCCTGGTCTGTTGGCATCTATGAGTGAGAGAGGCTCAAACACAGCACTGCGTTGTATATGAATGGTTCACATTTGCCCCCTCAGGTTCACATTTACCCCCTTATTCCTGCACTAGTATATGCGTGAAATGGCAACAATGGGATGTCCAGGAATGCCTGAAATAAAATGAACAGAGACCCATATTCCAGGAAGGGTCAGAGCTGTCTGGTGTTCATATTCTGAGCTGATGGGACACCTGGAAACGCAAAATGGAGGAGTAAAGTCTGAATGTCTTAAAATCTCCTACTGGAACACGTTGGCTATGGATAGGTTTAGTGTTTGTCTTTGAACCAGAATGTGATTCTGTTCCAAAATATCTGATCTGTGCACGCTATGGATGGTGACCCTCAAAACCAACACCTCCACCCAAATATGGGTGCCACTTGGCATCATCTGTCACCTGGTATCAGCTAGTTTAATCATCCCAGAGAGGTCATCATAGACCACTGCAGAAATTCTTTATTTTGGGGGAGAAGGAGGGTGGAGCACAGGTGAGTGCGTGTAAAGGGGTAAAAGGGTTACCAAGTGCTTTGTTCAAGGGTCAATAAACTGGTGGCTGAGATAGAGAGTTACACACAGTGGCATGAGATTTACCATGCAAAGTAAGCTTAGACCCTTATTAAAAATGTACAGGGATGCTCATTTTTGACATAGGATTTTAACATTTAGACGTTTATAATTATTTCTTTTTTTAACATTTACTTGTTTCCAACATCGGTTATAGAAAGTCCCTGGTGTTCTGTCCTGCACCCATGATTATAAAAATATTTAAAGTCACAGAACAGATATATGGCTAGGCAGACACATATTTTGATTTATGTTATACTATAGTTGAGGCACACATTTGAAGGCAAGGTTTTTGGCTGACAACAGCATCACAATAGCAGCCTTCCAGCCATATATTATAGTGATGACCCCTGAAAATTATCAGAGTTTAATACAAGGCTATAATATAGGGTTTCTGGAAACTCTACATAAGCAATAGACAACATAAAAAGTCATACTACTATTTATGTGCCATCAAATCACATTAGGGGGGATTTGACCACATAAATAGTAAAATGACTTTTTGGGAATATGGAAATTAAAGAAAAATGTTTCAAATAGAAACCATAATTTACAGAAAAATCACAAATATGCAACAATGTTATGAAAGTAGGAAAGCAAGAGCCAAAAAGAGAAAGGAAGACTTCTTAGAATCTTTTCCATATACTGTAAGATTTTATTTTTTTTTAACACACACAATCAAAGATGCATCCTGTCATGCCATATCATTATTACCTATATTTTTTTGTATTATATTGTGAGTTACGTGGGAGTTGACTGATATCTATGTTGTCAGCTGTTTGCCAGCTGTTTGCTCCTGGGATGAGCGGGGTGAATGTTAGCTTCTCAGAACCATCAAAATAAACAGCATCATTTCTCTTTGTTCTTTCTCTGCTGCAAAAAATGTTCTGTGGATAGAAAAACTTCCCAGCCTGAAAATCTCACCCTCTTTTCTTGCATCACTTACGGTACATATCAGTATTTATCTGGTTCTCATTGTTTGATAATGCTAATAAAAACTGTAGAGTATGTAAGAATAATAATTGTGGCAGCTACAGAATATCAAGAGTGTAACGAGTGTTGTAAAGACAAGTGTGAAATTAAGGGGCTACTCCAAATAAAAGTCTGTTACCCAAAGAACGTAGCTGAAGTCTATGAAATTTTTAGCATTGATGTCATTGTGAAGTTGTGTGAAATGCAAATTTAGTGGAAGATGAGCTGTGGCATTGCCTCAGGTTGCCTCTGTGGAATTGCATGGCACTGTGCAGCTGCAGGCCCAGCCCATGGTGGGATCACCCATGTAACCCTTCACTCCTCCTCCAGGGGAAGGGCACAGAGCTGACTGAAGTTTGCCTCCGATGACTGAAGTGCACAAACCCAACATATTCAGAAGCAGAATAAAATCATTACAAATGCCAGCAATTATTGCCCTAGATTTAGACCTATAGGTTTTTGGGATGTGAGGGTGAAAAAGAATTTCTACTTCCTGTGATCTGGTTTCTTTGGTGAAAGAATTTCTTTTCTATGGTCCTGATTTGGTCAGTGGTTAACACATGCCCAGCCTCAAACACGTAAGCAGGGCTACTGACTTAAAAGAGTATTTATCTTATAGTATAGTGAATATCACTATTATCTTGCCTAAATTTTACTATGTGTCTAAGTGCTTTGCTGTTGAGATGGTCAATATTCTTAGATTATTCTTAAGAAAAAAAAAACCTTTTATTTTGAGGTAGTAATAAATACCAAATTATCTGAAGATTAAAGGATTGAGGAGACTTCACATGTTACTGTTGTGCATGCACAGCTCCCTTTGAAGTCAATGGAATTTGTGTGTACCAAAGGGCAGAGATATAGGGTGGCAGAATTTCACAATATTGTGACTATTGAGGTATCTAGAATGATAATGCTTTTTAAATGCTTGAATGCTTTGAAGTGCTCTTTCTACTATATTTTTTCTTTTTTTGTGTGTTGTTGTCTGTGTGATTTTTTGTTTTGTCTTTGATTGTTTTGGATTTTGTTTGGTTTTTGTTTTGGTTTTTTTCTTTTTTTGTTTTTTTAGGAAAACAACTTGGAACTTTCTTTTTTACCTAGAATTAACTAGTTAACATCCACTTAAAGGAAAACTTGTCTTTCAGGTAGCTTTCCTGATAATAAAACAGAAGAGCGGAGGTTATTTAGAAAAGCTGAGGAGAACCTTCGGCATATACAAAAGAGACAAGAGGCAGTCTAGAGGCAGGAGGAGAGGTTGCTGGAAACAGGAAGGTGAGCTCTTGAGCATAAGAGAGAGATACCCAGAACGCAGAATGATCATAAGCCAAAGTAAGGTGTATAAACCACCCAGGAGAACTGTACATCAGAATCTACCTCTGGGAAATCTGTTGAATCAGGGAGGCTGTGATTATTTTGCACCTCGGATTACTTGTGTGTGCTCAAGCAAGAAAACTATATAGCTATTTTCCTTGCTTGCCAAAAGAAAACAATTAGATAGCGTTCTTACTGATGCTTTTAAATGAGATTATTTTTGTTTTACAAAACATTGCTCTTATTTATTGAATTTATTTTGGAAGCCTTCAAATGTTGGATTTCTCCCAGCATTAGCTGAAGGCTTAGAGCTCTTTATGATTCTTTCTTTCCACATGAGCTACATCTAGGAAAGTGCTGAGCAAAGAACGAGGGGTACTTAGCATTCTGCTACACTGTCTAACATCATTAGAAAATTGCACCTTTCAAGAACGGGTATAGAGACTGTGAGGCTGAACTGTTACATTTCTGGTAACAATAGCATAATATTAATCACTTATTAACAGTCTTGGTCATTTGGCTTATTTCCTAATTTTCTACCGACCTTTTGAAAATCCTGTTTTGCCCTTGCTGGTCTCCTGCTTATGAATGCCATCAGCAGCTGTATCTTGGTTTGAAAGGATGTGTGTGTTTGTGTGTGGAAAGGGAAAGGAAGAGGGATGACAGGCTCTACCAACATACTTTTGCAAACAACTGCTAGCTTACCACATTGCACTCTTCATTTTTTCTGCTAATTACAAGAAAAGTGATTTATTAATATTTGTGCAATGGTAACTTCTCAGCTCACCCACAGCCTTTTCTAATCCAGCCAATTATTTTTAGTATTACTCTTAAGCTATGTCTTTAATTAATGGGGTGCAGAAGTTTAAAGCATATGGGGTTGCTTTTCTTAAGTCTGGGTAGAAGCAGAGTTTAAAAACCCTGCAGATACGCTTCTCAATATTGCACTTAAACTCTGTTTCTGAAAATACTACATACAAGTTGTCACATTTTCTTCAGCTTGACATAAAATTCTGTGACGTGTCACATCAAATAGCAACAATCATGAAATTTTTAGGAATGTGTCAGTTTTGAGATACATACTTTCTTGCTTTGATCCACTATGGTTCAATTGGAAGAGAAAATAATCACTTCCATTTCTCACTACTTCTTTATAAAAACGTACAGTAAAATATATATATTTAAAAATTTTCAAAGTATTTGTTATGAAGCCCCTTTAAACAGAAAATTCTTGTTGCTGCTAAAATGTGCTGCAAAACCATCACTTGAGTTGCAGTGATGTTTTTTGCCTGCTCCACAGGAAAGCTTGAAAGGTGCCATCATTTTGGGGATTCCCATGGTCATAGCTGGGCAATCCAGTCTTTCCACATCTGGAGCATGAATCCAGCCCGGTGAAGTCAAGGCTGGTGTCAGACAGTCAGCGCTTTGTGATACAGGTCTGTCTGAACAAAACTTCAGCTGCCTTGCTAAGTGACCAAAGAGAAAACCTCCCATGGTCACTCACCGCGCTCCCTTCAGCAACAGGTGGAGCGAGGAGCTTGCAAGCTTTGCTGGGATTTCCCGAGGACGCCACATAGCTCCAGCACCGCCTCTTCCCCCCCGGGTGAGCTGGGCTGAGGGAAGCGGCGGGCAGACGCTGTCACCGCCGGCTCCCCCATGCCGTCCCCCGGATCCCTCTCAGGGGCTCATTCGTCTTGGGCGCCCGTCACGGCCATGGTGGGTGGCGGCCCGCATCTGCCAGGGGCCGCGGCACGGCTGCGGGAGGGGAGGGCGCGCAGGCCGCCAGCCCCGTCCGCGGGGCGATTCATCAGCAGGACGGCTACTGCTGGGAAGAATTCCTCCCTGGCGGGATGAACCTCCAGTGACTCTTGTCGGGGGCCGGGGACGTCCCCCTCCCGTGCGGGCAGGGCCATCGCTCAGCCCGGGGATGAACTCTCCGTCACCCCCTGACCCCCTCTTCAACTCCCACACATGTACCAAGGCGTGAACTGGGGCTCCGCGAGGCCCAGAGGCCTCCTAGCCCACCTCTGCCTCATTCCAGCTTCACGTCGGACACCGGGGGCTGGGGGATGGCTGTGCTCAGCCCCACAGCATCATCGCTGTCTTCTCTCACATACAGCACCAAGCCCAAGAAGGCTTGTCTGCTGAGCCTTGACGGGAATTTTGTCCCATGCTGGGGGATGCAGCCACCTTTTAACAATTTAGTCTTAATCTCCTCCTGGCCTGGACCCTCCAGACCCTCCCAGGGTCTCTCCCCTGCAAGACCCCACTGCCACTCTCGGGTTGTCCCTGGATGCACAAACCAAAGGAAAACTGTGGAGTCACTCTGGGACTTTGACTGGTGTCAGATGGGGATGTCTCCTCTGTTTTGGAGGAGTGAGTGATAGTTTTTGCTTGGTGGCTCTGGAAGCCATTGCCAGGCTGGGGGATCATGCTGACATCTCGGGGATGTGTGACAAAGGGTGCAGAAGGTGTCAGTTCCTGTTTCTGAATCGTCTGGTCTGACTGTTGAGCTGGGGGAAGTGATAAGGAAACAGAAGCACAAGGACAGCAGCTGAACCTTTGTGCTTTTTTGTACTTTTTTTTTTAAACTTTTTCTTTTTTTTTTCCTCCAAGGAAGCTTTCAGTGTGCTCGCCTGCTGGGTCCTCAGGGAATAACATGCTCCAGCAATTTATTACACTGTCTCTAGGCAGAGCCTAGCACTGCTATAGCAGGGAATTACTTAAGGAGTTACTGAGGTCCAGGTGGCTGTTTGAGAACTTATATCAAGAACTTACATCACCTGCTTTCCCTTGTAGTTAAATTTAGGTCTCTTCTTTTGGCTCATTTCTCCTTTTATCAGAGCATAATTTAACCACTGGTCACTAGAGACAAAGAGAAGCCTAAATAAGCTTCAGAATACGCCTGAGAAACTCTGCTGGGGAGAGCTAAGAAGCAGTATTTTCTTCTGAAAATCAGTGTCCTTTCACAGTGACTCTAGTAGCTTCTGCCCTCCATGTTGGATGAAGGAAGTAGCAGACAGGAGAAGGAAAAAATAGCATGACAAGAGATATCAGGAAGGCCAAGGGAAAGGTGAAGCAAAGGTATTTGCTCACATCAGAGAAGAAGAGACAGAACTTACATTTCTTTTCACTTAAACTCCTTGGTTAAGTTCACTGCTGCATTCACAAACAGGGACAGGAGGCATATAGAGAGTGGCATGAGTGACAGCATCCTTTGTCCCAGACTAGCAAGATGGTCAGGTGCTCCAGCACTGTCGTTGCAGGCTGGCAGAGGTGGTTAGGGTCAGGAAAGGAGGATGTGAGAGACACAATTCTTAATACCACAGAATGCCCAATTCCAGGTGCTGATGGCAGAAACTCTATGGAAAAGCAGCTTGTGAATGCTTTAAGTTTGTAGTGCAATTAAATGCATGTTTTAGTGCTTTGGACATTTTTGTAAAAGCACAATGGCAGATACAGAGTACATTTAAGTACATTTTGTCTCGGACTGCTGGGGACTGCCTTTATGGGGACAGGTGGTAGAGGTATCTCTTTCTATCCCATGTCATTATCCATAGAATTCAGCTAGCGATTACAGTGAAGCATTTTAAGGCAAACCAACACCAGTGACGGCTGCAGTGCAAAGTCTGCCCTGTAAACTGCAGTGGTTTGGGAGCTGATTGACAAGCAGCTTAGACATCTGGACACCAGGAGCGGAGCAGACAGCTGGAGCTGCCAACCTTTTCAGCTTATCCCGAGGTAAGGCTGTCCCAGCTCATCAGTCAGCACCCTTACAATTTCTTAGGCCTTCAAATTTTAAAGAGGCTATACTGACCCATAAAATCTAGTAAGATGAATGGATATATTTTATTATTTTTTTATTTTTTGCAGAATAATAATAACTCAGAGGTTTGAAATGTTTGAAAACTTTTCTTTGCTCACACCTTCCAGTGTGTAGAATGGAATGTTTCATAGTAGGTTTGCTTTTTCGTTTCTTTCTGGTGGAATCAAAAGTAATGAGTGCAGCAAGTGCCTATAAGTCATTTAATTAATGCCTCTGCGTTTCTTCCTAGGAACCTGTACGACAGCTAAGACTCTGTGGAGCTGTGAACCAGTAGCCTTTCAGCTCAGAAAACCTATGTTTTCATTTGGCTATGAGATGTTCAAAACAGTGTACTGGATTTGCTTCTCTCCTTAAGAATCTTTGTGTCCATTGCTAATCTCATTGCACAGTTCAGTGCAAACTGTAGTGTCTTATCAGCAGAAGGAAGGGAGACTTTAACGAGTGTATCTGGACAGCTTGAGATGTAATGAAATTCTTGCCAAAAATTCAATGTGTCAAAGAGTTTTGAAGACCTTCATAACCTATTTCTGAAATTTATCCAAGCCAGCAGCATAGGCGGTGTGAGACACCCAAAAATGCAAAGACTCTGTCGTGACAGTCCCTGCATGGTGCACAGAGCAGGCCACACCCCTTCGTGCCTGGGTAAAGGAGTTTCATCACTAAGCAAAATTCTTGTTCTTGAGCAGAAGTAAGTCCTTTAGATGATCACCTGCTTCATTACAGAGGATTAAAAAAGAGAGAGCAGAGAATAGACATACAGATCTAACTGCAGGCTTGACTTTAGAGCTGAGGGATAAGCTAGCTACACCTTTCTTTCTCGGCCATAAGGTAAAATTGGTGGCTATATACCACATCCATCATCCTAGCACTGCTCTCTCTCTGATCAGCAATTTCTGCTTAGTTGTCTGTGTACAACAGTCTTTCCTTCTGTGGCTTGTGAGCCAACCTGAGACAAGCATAATCTACTACATCTCCAGACCTCCTTACAGGTATAGACACACATGTAATGATCTGACACAAGTTGTACCAGAGCCCATTCGCAGCAGTCTGTTTTGAAAGCTGTCTTCCATTTAGTCTATTTAGTAATAAGAATCAATAAATGGTTATTGGTGGTCCTGGCCCATGTCAGCCACATCAGTCTCATTTTCATTTGCAAAGACACCTTCATGTGTCATGACCACAGCACTTCATCAGTGTGATGCTGAGATGTGAGATGTCTGCAGTAAAGTGGGCATCAATTCTAAGAATGTCTTGAGTGACATGGGACGGATCATCATCCTGGCATGAATAGGTACTGTCTCAGAAATATATGAATAATATACCATGACTGTTGGTCATTTGTCAGTCTGGTGTTCTGGAAGAGACAGTACCTAAAACAGCTTACATTAATCTTTTGGAGACAGATCTGGAAAAAATATTTACAATTGTGTTGACCAACACAGCTTGAGTCTCTTTCCATTTCTGGACCCTCTTGGGAAGTTAGACTAAAACATGGGAAATATTTTGTATTAAAATGATTTTCATGGAGTAACGAATTGAACAATAATGCACAAGTTATGGTGCATCAATCACATTGGTGAAATAATGTTTGATGTATTAAATAAAACCTACCTGCCCCCTTCCTTTTTTTCCTGTAAATATCTATCTTTTTCCATATGTAACTCTGCAGCTTCGTTATGATCTCCTACAACCAGTGCCTCCTTATTATCAAGTAAAGAACAAGCCGAGTGATACTGCCTTTTTCCTTCCTCAGCTACTATCAAAACAGTGCAACAACTCCAGTCACAAACTCAAGAGTCTTTTGACAGCAGCAATTAAGCAACTTAATTAATGAGTGAATAAAAATGATAATATTTACTGAATGGGAGCATCCTGTTTTGCATTTTTATTCAAACTGTGCACCTGAAGAATACCACTGAGTATACTACCTCCTCCCCTCCTGCTTGCAAGCTCTCCTCATTTTTTTTCCCCACACTATTTTGACTTTGAAAGCACCCAAAAACTATTTCATGCCTAGACACGGGCATGATGCTGAGGCACTAAAAGACTCTTCCAGGCAGCTGAGGGGAATATGCTATTATCTTTGCTGTGGTTCTGCTGACCCTTAAAACTTGGCTTATATTTAAGGGACAGTTTTCACTGTGCATTTGTAAGCTTGAAATTTACATCAGAGTAGGTGATTTGTTACTGATAAATGGCTAATAAAAAAATAATGCATTTCATAATTAACAAATCTTGGACTGACAGTGCTTTCCACTCTCTTTCTCGACGTTTCACATGCATGTATACAGACTTCTGTTCCCCCATTTCTTTATTTGACTGTTAATCTCTTCAACCTTCATATATTACATGCATACATATAAATATATATTTTAGTCTACATGGGTTTTCTCAATGAAATATATAACCCATCTCAAGTGCAAGTAAAGCCCCATAGATAATTATTTTGGAATGACAGACAGTGAATTCCTTAGCTATTATTTTTGACGACCCTGTCATGGATGCCAGGCATATATTGTGGTAAGAGCCTGAGAAACTTGGGAAAACCCACCTGGGGAGCAAACTCCTTTTTTCTTTATGGAAAGGTTCCCCAAGTGACAGGCCTGCAATCCTGGGTGAGCTTAATTAAAGTCAATAGAGAAAACTAAAGCATTCAAAATTGCTGCCTTTGGGGCTTCCCCACTCTTCTTTTTCTTCATTTGCTGACACTTTTAAGGGTAAGGTGCATTTTAAATTCCTTATTTGGGGCTTGGGGCTCAGTTCATCACATTCCCCTTCTGTTCTGTATCCCACATTAAATCTCTCTGACACTTCAAAGTGTTGTTTCCCATGATTTATGGCTAACTAATGCAGGTGCACTGGGCCTCCTGTGAGGTGCTGAATGTCCTCTTTGACATCAGTATTAATGAATGAAGTTTTGGCATACAAAGCCAGGTAAGGCATGTTACCTAAGTGCAGATAGGTAAACTGAGGCACCCAACAAGACCTCAGTGATGCTAAGAGATGAATTTAACCTTGTTGGCTCCCAGAGTTCTGTGGTCTTTACTAAGCATTTTGTAGTATGAGGTCTGCTGAGAGTATCCCCTTGGGTTTTTCCAAAATCTTCCTAACCAGACTTTGTGACCCTAGTCCTACCTCATTCCTTCTCCTCTTCTGCCACAGTTGCCCATCACAGGCCAGAGACACACAGAAGCAGCAGAGCTGGGAGCATAAATAGGAAAAAAAAAAAGCCTTTGTGTAATAGGATCTTGACCATCTGCTGCACCTGCCATTTCAATCCCTTGTCTGTTTTGAATCATACATTGTCAAATGTCACTATCACTACCAGGCCTGAAGCTTGGATTAGTTCTTGAGCTTGTAATGCTTACTTTTGAAATGAATGGCAAAATGCCTACTGACTTCAGCACAAGCAGAGCTCATGAACTGACAGCTACAATCACCTTCATGTGGATCCCACCCATACTGGCAGAATATATTGGAAGTGGTGTCAGCAACAGCAGTGGGACTGGGGCATTTGTGACAAACTACCTTTGGGGTTTGCTTTTGGAATAAAATCCTCGTTTACCAGCCTCTGGTAATGAGGTGGCCACATGACTTTAGAGTGAAGGCATTTTTATTAGTGCCTAATGGTAGATATCCTAAATGAGGTTTGTGAATTAAGAAAACACTTTGAACATTCAAGTGATCAAAATCCCTGATGATAAAGATGGGTGTCAGAAATTCCCCAGTTCCAATTGTTGGTCCCATAGCACTTACATGATTCACTACATGTTAATCTAGGCTGTCTGTACATTTATTGTAGAGGTAACTGTGTGGTAGGATGATAGTAATTACATATTCCAACCTCCACAGCACTGAGAAACGTAAGAGGTGTGCTGTGTCAAGAGCAAGGGAGATTCAAAGTCCAGTAAGTATAGCTCACTGGGGTTAAAAAGAGAGCTGCTTGTCTTGCTTGTGGAGCTGGAATGGGCTGAGGTGAGGAGATCCACTCAGATTCATAGCAATAAGGGCTCTGTGCAAAATGCTATCTGGGATCTCAGTTCTGAAAAAAAACCTCCTTCCCATTCTGTTGTGGGATATCTGAATCTAGCAGATCCAGTTCTGATCTGTTCGTATTTTAAGCTGTGCCAGACCAAGTATCTCCTCCTTTCCCTGTTCCTCCTTTCCATGCTTCCTCGGCAAACAGCTCACTTCTTTACTTCCCTCCTGGAGGAAGGATATCAACCCTGAAAGGTTAAGTGGGCTGCCTTATGAGTTGGGATGTTGTGAAATTTACACTCATTAGCTTCTCTGGGTGGCCATCAGGAATTTAATTAATATCCTTGACATGGGTTGTTATAACTGGTATCGTGGCTTCCAGATGCCCATTGCTGAGAGAGACAGAGATTGCACTTGTGAAGAGTGACAGCTTTCAGGACTGCACAGAGGCTTTGTACTCTGTCTTGCAAGAAGAAAGACAGCTCTGGTTGCCACCTTCTTCCTGTGGGAAAAAAAGGGAGAAAAAAACGGCAGCCTTTTTGCAGGTAGCCTCACTCATGACAGTAACATCACGTCTGTTTCTGCCCTTGTCAACACATCTCACTGTCCACAATCACTCATCATCTCCAGACAGACAGCACTGGAGGAGATCATCAATTGCCAATGCAATTCAGCAGATACACTTCATAAATTTTAATTACATTCCCACTGAAAATGAATGGTCAGAAAATATAAAACATCTGCCATCCAGATCATTTACATTTTTCATACAATAAATCATTGGCAACATCCAAAACAATGGATTAAATCATGTGGAGTGTGATAGGTCAAGAAAGAAGAAACGGCACCCATTGTGTGATTACTGTTTGGACCAAAGCCATAACACGGTGTACAGTATCAAGGAAAATAAAAACATTAAAAAATAGTAACCATTTGGACTTGTCCTCATAAATAAAAGATCCCTGGTATCAGATAGACCCTGCTAATGGATCTATTACTGTGTCTATGGAAAAATGAGGGATTGTTTAAGTAAAAGAATATTTAGTTAATTAAGATGGAGGGAAATGAGCATTTATCAATTGAATGTCTGGGCTGTTTAGCTTGTAAATAGAATAAAGAAGTGATGTCAATGGAAAATAATCTGTTAATCAGGTTTAACTAATATCATGACTGTTAAAATAACTCAATCAACATTTTCTTTGATAGAGTGGTGTGAAATCCCAGTGTGAGATCATCAAACAATATGCCCAAATTATGTATTTTACCTGACAAAGCATCACAATACAGGTTTAGCAAGCCAGGTATGGGACTCAGAGGGGACCTGCTACATCCCTTTGTCCTGTTTGGCAAGGGATCCAGACCTGATGGTAATGGTGCAGTGATGCTCAATAAGCCCTGCCCCACGAGGTAAGAGACCCGTGCTCCGCTCTTGTTCTCCTTCAGCTGGATCTCCTTGTTCTCCTTCAAGCTGCTGGAGAGACAGGCCAAGGCAGCAGGATCATCTTTCCCTCCACAGAGGTTCAAGGCAATGCAGCCAGAGCCACAAATGCAAAAAATTACTCTCTGGTCTAGGTACCACAGATTTCCTCAGATTTCTTCAGATTTGGTGAGATTTGGGTGCCTCAGACTCTTGGAAGTTTTTAGCCCTGATTTGTAGGTGTTTTGTGTTGTTCAGTATGATATAGGTTTTTTTGTTTTGTTTTGTTTTAATGAGCAATGATACCGTTATATCACCTTGTGTTGCATTTTCATCTAAATGATGCTTTCTTGAGCCATTTTCCTCCCTACCTGCACGGTTACCAAACCTGAGACGTTGCCCTCTCTCCCTTGACCCATTCTTATTTTCTAAAAACTGAAGGTATTTTTGGTTGGATCCACCTCAAGGCTTATTCTTTTGTTTGCCTTTTAAATAGTACCAATACAAAGGCATGGACATCCATGGGAGCAGCAAACTGCGAACACACTCAATCACAACTTGCTGGATACAGCACATCCTCATCCCTAGAGCAGATGAGAGATTAGTGTCTTTGTTAACCTCAGTATCTTTCCTGTTGAATGAAATGGGTGGAAATCAGGTATACACTGAGCAAATGTTTATTTTGACTGGAAGCCCTGTCACTTTGTGTATTTATGTGAAATAGAGAGATGTATGCTTAGCCTGAGGAGGTATCTGCACTCTTCAAAAAAAGGCCATTGATAAATGGCTGTAAAAGCTATACTTTTATCTGTTTTATGTTCTTCTAATGCTGCTAAATTGTTGTATATTAGGTTAAAAAATAGTTCATTCTGACGTTACATCATGAGCACGTCTCGCTATGGTATGTGCAATATAAGCCTCTTTCATTTGACGATTTACTGCTGTTAAAAGGAAATAAAAATCCTCATAACATATGAGAGAACAATGTAGCTGAGAGATTTTTCAAGGTGTTCAGTTTGAGTTCCTTGAACTAGGAATAATGTTTTTTTGACTCGATGTATCTGTGTATTTTTAATTCAGTTACACAAATATCAGGGGGAAAGAGGTAGCAATTTTTTCCCTCATAGAGATGTTTTACTTCATACTAAACTCCTTTACAACAACAGTAATTATTGAAAAATATCACAGAAGTGCTGCAGCACGTTATTATTATTAGTTACTATTTATACAGTGACACATATTGCTCTACAGACAAATAAAAACAATGTGGCTTTTCCTCTCTCACAGTGATGGTTTATGGGCTTTTTATTACAAGTTTGGCCAGCTGGTTTAGATATGACAAGTAATTCTCTCTGAATCTATTCCTTTTGCCCTAAGCCCCACCCTGAAAGTATGAGTTTTTCAAAATCACAAAGGATTTGTACCATTTTTGTCTGCTCTTCCCATCTTGTGCCCCATCCCCTGACTCCCATCCATCCCCACACTTCTCTCATTTTCTAAGCTTTTTTTTCCCTGGTTTTTTAATCCCAGTTTTGCCATCTTCACATCTGCTCAGTCCAAGTCTGGAAGCAAAACCAGCAAGCCTTAGTGCAAAGTTCCCAGTACCTCTGCCAATCCTGGAAATAATAGGTATTGGCAGGCCAGTTTTCCCATTGTTTTCAGTCTTTGGCCTCAACGGTGCTCATCTGTATATGGTAGGATGTGGGATAGTCCAGTGCACCAACTGCTTCCTTCCGGCTTTGCCCTCCACCAAAGTGCAGTCCCTGCATTATCCACTGCCCATTGCTTCCTCCTAAACTTTCACAGGAGTGCCTAGGGAAGTCAGATTATGGTCCCAAGGTGCTGGCTGGCCCAGCATGTAGAAGAGGATATACTCTACATATCCTTAAAGGAAATAACGATTATACTTCCACTGTTCAAGGAATGCTAGGGTCTGCTCAGTAACTATGTTAAGGTGTCCTTATATTTCGGATTTACAGATTTCAGGGAGCCAGTTGAGGGCATATCAAGACCTCAATCAATCAGACAAGACCAAGAAGTTTAGGAAGTTTGTCCAGTCCTTTATGTGACTTCAGCACTTCTTTCTCAGTGTACCTCCATCGTGAAACATTTTCTGCAAAAATTATACAGATTGAGGAGAAAATTCAAAAAGGCGTGTAGGTGCCTAACATGTCACTCCAGCAGAATGCAATTGCCTAAATTATCCGAATTGATGGATGTCGTCCATCTAATTTCTTATACACCCGAAGATCAGCTCAGGTAAGTAGCTAGAAGTTTCTCACATAGCTCTGGTGCTGGTGACTTGCTCTGGATCAAGTGCGTGCTGTTGACGGTGCCTCCAGATCACCCCCACCAGCTGAGCTTTGGTTTGCGTCCAGGAGCAAGGTCAGAATGCACCAGCTGGCTTCCTCTTGGTAAAATCCATCTAGAAAAAGCACTCTGGGAGCTCCCTGAACACGCCCAAGGCACAGGTGGGTGTCTCAGCTGATGGGACTAGGCTGCGCTAGTCCAGGAGGAGTGCCCTGAAGGACGTGTGCCATGGCCATGCGGGGCTCACTCCCAGCTCTTTCGCTGAACACATCTGCTCCTATTGGTCTGCGTGACAAGTGCAGGCACAGCCACGGTAGCTGTGCAGCTTGTCCCAGAGCTGACTGCATGTGCACATACATGCGCGGGGCCGTGTCACCCGCACGCGCGTGCGAGCACATGTGTGTGCACGTGTAATTTATCGTTTTTTTGTGTGTGACACACCAAAAATAATGTATGAGCTCCCTCTGCTGCTTTATACAAAGAAATTAATCAAGAAAATTGGTTGCAAAGCTGAGAGCATTTTATCCATATCTTGCTGATAATGCCGTATGCACAAGTAATACTAAAAATAAGTGTGTATTATGCTTGCAAAGCACTGACCAAACATTAAATAATTAAATAAACAAAAGAATCTGTGTTGGCTTTTTTGACTCATAAAATACTCCAAATATATCTGTTTTTATCGAATGAAACATGCCAAAATTTTAGGTAAGAGAGTGTTTTCTGACTTCCAAGAAGGTATCAGTAAAATCAGTGAAAGCTCTATTGAGAGGTAAGATACATTAAATATAGCTAGGTTTTTTTCTCTTCTTACAGAGAATAAATAGTTTTTAAATGTTTAACAGTAATGTTTTATTGGGTTAAAAGATTTTGGATGTCTTTTGAACTTTGTTAAGCAAGCTTTATATAGTTACACAACGTGACATAAGCTACTCTTGAAGTTTATCTGAACTTTTAAGTCCCATAGAAAGAAAAACCTGATTACTTTAGTGATGAAAACAGACCCATGCAGAAGGATATTTTTGTAAAGGCTTAAAAAAGCTCTAAAATATATTTTTGTCTTTTCTTTCTTTCCTCTTCTTCCTAATTCTTCTGCTTTTAAAATGGTGCAAGAGCACTATCTGAAATACATTATTATTTTATGCATTGGAAGGGTAATTTTGATAAATTGACTTGCAAACAGGTTATTTCCTGAAGGAGTAAAATAAAAACTGTAGTTCTATGAATATATTTGAAGAAAAAGTTAGATCTGGATGAAAATTTTTAGTCAGTTTTTCATCCTGAAAAGTATAGATTTATTAAACAGGAAAAAAATGGTGTATTTCTATCAATTCAAAGAATCTTTTTGAATGACTTCTGAAAGATTTTTTTGACATTTTGAATTGCAGAATAATAGGCTGAAGATACCCCTGGAGTCATCTGATCCCTGCCCAAATTAAAGTGTCTCAATATTGCTTAAGTGGATGCTTTTCTCTAAAAATGTACTTTAGTTAAAAAAAAAGGAAAAGATATGCAAGAAAAGCTCCCAAAGTAGATGAACATTTTGAAACACTAGACACTAAATGTGACACAAAGCAATGTTTGACATTGCCTTACAACTTACTAAGAATTAAAAAAATATTTAACCAAAAAAAAAAGAAAATCAACTTAATTGTCAGAACTGTTCATTAACAATCATATTGTATGTGCAGGGCTGCTTGATCTCAACTGAGAATGAAAGACACTGAAAACCAAATAGAAGAAATCTTTTGCTGGGATTGCACCAACCAGGTAGGCCGAGCCAAACACCCAGTGGAGCTTCCTGCATATTACAGAATCCCAGAATCATTAAGGTTGGAAAAGACCTCCATAATCATCAAGTCCAGTCTTTGATTGATCACCACATTGCCAACACTGTGTGCCACGTCCAGTCATTCCTTGACCACTTCCAGGGATGGTGACTCCACCACCTCCCTGAGAAGTCTGTTCCACTGCTTAACAAGCCTTTTTACGAAGAACTTCTTCCTGATGTCCAGCCTGTTTCTCTGGCGCAGCTAGAGCCCATCTCTCATCCTGTCACTGGTTGCCTGGGGGAAGAGACTGATCCCCATCGTGCTACAACCTCCAAGTAGCCATGGAGAGTGATAAGGTCCCCCCTGAGCCTCCTTTCCTGCAGGTTAAACAACCCCAGCTCCCTCAGCTGCTCCTCATGAGACTTCCTCTCTAGACCCTTCACCAGAAAGGCAATGAAGCTAGTGAGGGGTAGAGAGTAAGTCTTTTAAGGAGCAGCTGAAGGAGCACAAATCTGCAAGAACTGTGAAAGATAATAAACATCAGTACTTTCAAGTTTTCAGAAAATTTTCATTGCTTTGACTACTTCTGCCTTTTGACTTACAGGATTGATCATTTCCTTGGCTTTTGAATACTTGTCTATCTAGGATTCTCACAACACCTTTGTTTAACAATTATTTGCTGCATGCTCCCTGTATGGGTTGAGTGGGACTATCGTGCTTTCCTTAACTTTCACTCCATACATGTCAACTGTTGCACCACAGACGTGTAACTGAATGGCCATTTATTGCAGCCACTTCTAGTGTGGGGTGGTTTTCTCATCTGTCATAACTTTTTAAATATCTGTAACTTGTTTCTCTATGTGTATGCAAATTAATGCCAAACTAGACTAAGCATGTAGTTATCTGTATTTTTTCCACCTTTAATGACTTAGCAAGGATGAGAGGCATTTGATATCCTCCTTTTTTTGTCAAGGCTTGCTTCTGTGATACTATAAGAAAACAATATTTCTATCTGATTCAGTGTTGAGCTGGGATTTTGAGCTTTGCTAAATAACAGGTATAACAGAGTCCTCCTTAATTGCTGTATATGTTACTGGACCATATTGCTCAGGACAGTAACTTTTGGGTAGCTGCATTGAAAATGAGTGTACCTCTCACAAAACCTGAGCTTTAATAAGCTGTCCTTATTTGTCCACATTTGCCTGCCCCTCCTACCATGGCAATCTCTCTGTAAACACTTCTGATAACCAAATTTGGGTCTAATAAATACACTACTAACTGATGGAGCTATAATTATCCAATCTGCAGGCTTTGCACATGTAGGAGTTGTTGAATCAGATATTCTAACACAGGCCCTTGATGTCTCTTCTGGCAACTTCACCACCTCAGTAGTTTGTGTTTTTCAGTTTTAAATTGGTAACATTAAATGTCTTTAATAGGTTATTACTGGAATCCTTTACACGACAGAGATGTAGTGAATACAAATAGAGTACTTGACAAATCACAGACTGTAATGGTTGGCAGATCCCGTTGGCTATTTAGTAATGTGCTCAGGATCACAGATATTAGTGTTAGAAAAGACACATTAGGTGAAATCCTAAGTTGAATGAAGAAAATGGCAGAATTTCTGTTGGGTTCAATAGGACCAGTTGCCTTAATCATGTTGCATTATATCCCCTTCCAGTACTGATCATAGCAATCCAGTCTGCGTGCAGTTCTACAGGGAGCTCCTTGAATCCAAGCACTGAGTCTTGGTAGGAAAGTATGTAGCTATAAGCTTTATTGATTTCTGTATTCATTTAGCACTGGCCAAACTCCCAAGGCCCTATCTCTGGGCTTATTCAAAATTTACGAAGTTTCTTCTTGTTGTATAATCCGGGTCAGGAATCCAAGGGGATATACCTGGAACATTACACAGAACAGCTTGAAGTGACTGAAAACTCTCACAAGATCCAGAATGACTTCTGCTGAGCTTCCCAGATGTTTCCAGCAAGCACAGCAGGCTTATTTAATGTTGTGTGTTGGAGCCATGGGCTCCTTCTTAAACCTTGAGTCTTAATATTTTCCACTGTCATCAGAAATAGAAATGATCCATTAAAGAAGCAACTGAGTATGCCTTCCATAACAAGGTTCCCTCAGGTGTCAAACAGGCAGGAGGCTACCAAGGAAAGGAGGCAGTTTGTGCTGAGGGTCGGGGTTACAAGAGCTGTGCAGGGCACTCCAGTATTCAATGCACTTTTCTCATTGTGGTCGTAAAGAATGTAAACTGAGAATTGAGTCCATGGGATGGTTGCACAGTTTCACTGTCATTTCTCAAGGCTTCAAGCTTCTGTTCTGCTAAATGGAAATTAGAGGCCAGTCTCCAGATATGAGCCCTTGAGAAGAAAAGCTACTAACAGCTGCAAAACTTTACCTGGCATGTAACTAGTGCACTAATATATTCTGCTGATAAAATCCCATGGTCATGTATTGTTTCAAATCCTTCCACTGACTTTCAGGCAGTAACTGAAAGGCAAAAATGCAAGGTGCTCATTGCCTCAATAAAAACATTTCAAAGCCAAGTGTAAATGAATCCTGTAAATTGCACGTTTTTTTCTCCGTGCGTCTCACAGATCTGAACTCTGAGGATCAATCAGTTACACACAGGAGTCATGACCCTGCTCTCATTGCTCTAAGGAACTGTTGTCTTGCTGCATGCTATGACCCTTGGCATGAACCTGGTAATATTACTATTTGTGGGTCTATCAACAACAAGCCCTCTGTGGTCCCAATGTGCTTAGGAAAACTTAATTCCTCTTGTTCCAAATGTAGGGATCTCTTTTGTGCCAATTACCCTTTGACACTGCTATTCAAGCTTACTTTTCCAAACACTGGTCCCATAAACACTACTCCCTTCACAGGGACATAGGCTGGCAATAGCAAAGAAAACTAGTGCAAAAATATTTTCTTTTGATGTCCTGGTTTTGGGATGGTTGCTGAATGAATGTCACTGCCTTTTAGGAAGCTTTGCATAGTGGCTGGATAGCTGACTTCCTCGTGACTTAATCTTCAATTTTCTTGTAGGCTTAGGAGACAGGTTGTAAATGCTTTGTGGTCCTAATGGTAAGTGTTAGATCTTGCTATGAATCTAAGGGTGAAATCAGTTTCCTATAAATCATTATTCAAATATACTTTAGCTTTGACTGCCTGGGTGGTCAGTCACAGTCTCAAAGAAACCTTCTCTGTGGCTATACTAGCCTTGGAAATACATATTTCAGTTATTTTCACATTCTTGAACCAAAATCACTTCCTCTGACGAGGAGGTAAGTCCTGATCAAGCCAGTTCAGGTGCTGCTGCAGCAGCACTGTTAATGCCCGCAGTTGCTCTGCTTGCTGATTCCATAGAAGGAGCATCTGAGTGGTGCACGTATGTCTCTAAGCAACATTTACATGTGAACTATCCATCGGGGGCTGGGAAGTGAAAATTTGGTACAGAACACGGCAGAGCACAAGGGAATGCTTGGCCTTCTCCACTAAGTTCTTCACTGACGACTTTTGTCTACCACTCTGCTCCTTTACTGAGCAAATAAATACCTTAGTCACTGGTTTCCAAGGTAAGGTCCTGGTACCTTTTCTGGCTGAGTGGCAGGTTGCCCCAGCAGTGGGCAGCGGGACAGCACGGTTTAGGCTGTCTGTTTGCCAGGTGAGCAGGCTGGTGGCCCTGGCATACAGCAGCACTGTAGGAGACCTGAAGGAGAGGAAGCGCAACTGATGGCAGCTGATAGTTTGACAGCCTGGAGGTCTTTCACAGGCTCGTCCAAAGCACAAATGCCACTTCTGGGTCTTGAGAAGGGCAGAGTGAGCTTAAAAAGGATAAAGGCTGACATTGCAAGGAGTGTAGTTGCGGTAGACTGGGCTCTCTTCCTGATCACTGATCTGCTCAGGGACTTTCAGGAATGCGCTACCTTGGTTTGTGATTGCGATACCTTGTGATTTCTGCACTTTGCTGTAACTCGCAGAGCTAGACTATGCTCCTCAGGGCAAGGCTTGGGCTGCCTGCCCATCTCAGCAGGGCTCCTTGGGTTGTGCTCAGCCCAGCTCCTGACACACCACCCAGCTGCTCCTCTCCCTGGATGGGAGCAGGGAAGCTCCTTTGCAGCTGTGAGGAGCCCACAGCCAGACCTCAGCTGCCACTGCATGTGAAGTAAGCTGGGTGTTTGTGTTGTACTGGGGGCTGCAGCTGGGAGCAGCCACCTTGCAAATAAGTAACTGCTCCCCTGCCTCTTCAGCAGCTAAAATGGTAATGAGGTGCCTTCTTGGACGGATGAAGGCAAATGGAGAAGTGAGCTGCAGTAGTTAACAGCAGGCAGGATCTGCTTCTCTGATGCCTGTCATTCTTTTGCCCAAAGACCACAAGGGTGGCCTCTGGTGCAGTTCATCTGGCCTGAAGCTTTCTGCTTTAGAAAGGAAAAAAAGATTCACTGTCTGCTTTTTCTATTCCTCTGGTCATTCTGTGAAAATTATTGTTTCTCTTGCTGTTGTTGGCATTTTTAACAGAAAGTCAGCAGCTTGGGAACTGGTGATCTGCCAAAGTAGTCACCACACACTGCAAGGTAAGGGCTGCCCACCCTGCCTGTAGGCTGGACCGGCTGTGAAAGGGAATGGAAATAGATGAGGGAAAGGGAACAGGGAAGAATTAATGGAAGTGGAGGAGGGTTGTAGCATCAGGTTCGGTTTTCAGGGTTACACTGGATGGTCTTTTTTACTGTAATGTTTTCTGCTTCCTTCTCCCCAGGATGTTTCAGACATGTCCCATAGGGGTGCTCAAAGAAGCAACAGTAAATTTCCTTCCCTTAACAAGTGGCACTGGTGGAACTGTGCTCTCCCATTGCTGTTGTCCTGATCTTAGTTTACTGCCAAATCCTGTTGTGGGCACACAGCAAAAAGGGAAGATTTTTATATAGATATACTCTATGTATTGTAGATGGCAATATTTTTTGTTCAGAAAACTCTTTGCCTAAGCTGAAACAAAGAATGGGGATATCCCCAACCCCAAGGAAGAGAGCCTTGGAAAGTTACATGTGAAGGAAAAAGAGATATACAGCCTATCCACTGAATTTGTACAGACTTATTTTTTTCTGACATGCTAACTAATGGCACTGAAGTTTTAGTGGCCTTTGCTCTTTGATCTTTGATACTGATTATAGCAATTTAGTTTAAAAGGCCTGATTTGGGTCATCTATTATTATTATTATTCTAGTAGGTTTATAGTAGGTTTAGTGTTTTTGTTTGAGCAGCTCAGTTAATTTTAGGTGGAAAAGGCCTTATTCTCCTGTGGTTAGCACTTTGGGTAGTCACTTCCTGAAGAGCTTCCTCTCTGATGGCTCCCTTTGGGCACTTATTTCCAGTGAGTTAAGGTGGGCTTTTGGGTCAGAGCTTAGAGAGCTGTGAGTCAGGAGAGAATCAAGGATGATGTATTTTTCTCACTCTCTCTATCTCTGTGCTGCTTTATTTCTGGAAAATCAAATATAACAGTTTAATCAAAAAGGAAGTGGGAAAAAATGTAAAAATACTGCCTAGCTTTTGCACAAATAAAGAATAAATGAAATAGAAGCATATTCATCAAAATCCAAGTCAATACTGAAATAAAGTTGGCCCCTGTTGGTATATGCAACATAAAAGGAAAAGAAAAAAACGTAGGGAGCAAAGCACTTATGAAAAGGAATTTTTTTTTTTTGGTGAAATAACTGTTTTTCAGAATATAATAGCAGTAACACAGTCTATGCATAAATGTTACGAGGGGGAAACTTAGGCTTTAAATTAGATATTTTTCTTTCTGTGCAAAAAGAATAACAGAGAATAGCTTTGGACACTGTTTAGGACTAGGAGTTACAACCTGGGTCATTTGGAGGGGCTGAATTACAAATATCCAATGTGATTGACGGTAACAGGGCAGATGGGCCCTTTAAAGTCCTGGCAAGGCAGGAGGTCAGACTCGTAATACTGTGGCGTACAGAGACCGGGAATCCACCCAGGGGACTGGGAATCCTCCCAGAGGCTTCCAGCCAACAGCCTTAAATAAAGTTCTGGTGCAGAAGGAGTATTGAAAATGCTAATAAATAAATAAATTAAAAAGAGAAAAGACATGACAAAGTAGGATGCAAAAGAACTATCAGTAGAAATATTTGTCTTACAGAGTTTGAGAGAAACTGCTGCCTGTTTTTTGTTTGTTGCTCTTTCTCTTAGACTGAGTTTGGGGAAGAGCTGCTCAGGAGTTTTCCCTGTCATGGGAAAACAGTATTTGGCCCTATGATCTAGTGGAAAATGAGTTGGGGTTGCCTGCATCAGCTACACAGTGGCCCGTAAGAGCTGACCTGATTCCCACTCAGATCAGCTCACCTACACCGTCCTCCTACAGAGCTCTAATACTTTAATTCACCACCGTGCCAGAAGGAACCCACTGGGGCTAGAGAGCATTTCATCCTCTTGGGTGAAAGGGTTCCACCCAAGAGAATGCAAAGACCCATCCAAGAGCAGACTCTAATAGGAGACAATGACTTTTTGCCACACCATGGGTCAAAAAGGTAGCTTGGAAAGTGTTTGGGAAAACTTGATGATGACCTGTTCCCTCAGATGATCACTAGATGCATCAGTTTTTCTGATGGAGTACTAAGGTGCTGTCAAAGAAAGGCTTTAGGAAATCTGATTCCTTATAATTTGTTCTGTTCTTGTCCTTTAGGATTTAGAGAAACTTTTGGGGTAGGGGTGTATATTTTTTTGAATAAAAAGTTGGGTTCACTTATGCCAATATAATTCTGCCGTGACTTTATCTATGTTATCTGAGTGAGATCTTTTGATGCCAAGTGAATGATTTTGGATAATGTAAAAATAAATCTGTACAGGCTAAGCCAAACTTGCCTTGCATATTGTCCAAGAGCCATAATCCCGAGAAAAATGCAACCAAAATGAAAGGCAGGAAAGAGCAGAAGCTCATCAAATTATTCCTTTCCACTGATGCTTTTATGATAAACAGATTTTAGGATAAATAAAAATCTGGAATAAAAAATGGGACCCAGCTTCCTCTTGGCCTTGAGGGGAGACTTGCGCAAACTCATAGTGCATTTCACAGAAATCTTTAATCAAACCACCTTGGAGTCCTGCACAGTCATTGGGGTTACAGAAACTCTGGTTTACTGCAGCTGGGAGGAGGCCAATAAATGGATCCCATTGCCAAGTGGTTGTGGTACCTGTTAAGTTGCTCGCAAGAGGTTCCATTTTAAGCACACTTCCCATCCAATGAAGGCATTGCTTTTATAATGGTTTATGATGTGGCCCTCATTGGACGCAACCTAAATTCTGAAGCCAGGGATAGGTGGTTTGTTCAGTGCAGCATGCAAAGCGGCCTTTCTCCATATTGACCTTTTCATCCAGAAAACGGGAGAGAGAGCACCTTTTTCTGAGGATGTTGATCGGGTAAAAGCATGGAAAGAGAAGACCAGAGTGCCAAGGGAAGCGGAAAAGGACACCAATGCAAAGACACACTTTATGTAGACTTTGTCTTGTCTGAGTACCCCCTACTCTACCCAGCAGAGGTTGTGTTGCAACTAGTGGCTGTGATGAGTCTCCTTACCCCTACTGTCCTTGAATGTGCTCTGGCAGGCCTGCATTTCCTGACTGATTTTTTAACCATGAGTATTGGAAAGGCAGATGTGTGGATTGCCTCCTGGGCAGGAGAGCAACTGCCTGCAGAATGCTGTTAGCTGGGAAATTTAACTGCGTAAACTGAAGTGCTGTGAGTGACGATTTTAGAATTGGCATGTTCTCCTTTCAACTTATAAACCTATTTTGATATTTATATAGAGCCATAAAATATAGCAGAAATGTTTTAATATATTTACGTTCATAGGACGGCTACATATATCCTGAAACCAAAGCTATTATTTTTGTTTTCTTTACTTGTTATCCAGTAATACTTAAATTATTGATCACATCCACTCAGGCTTAGTAAATCTTGCATTCACATGTACCTTTCTAATGACTGAAATAGTGATTTTTTTTGAGTCTGTGGATAATAATGTTAATAGGCATACAGTACTGAAGAACTGCTTTAACCCTCCTACCAAATATGTCTGCCATGATGCTGTCATGGTTACCTTTGATGTGAAATCACCATCTTATTGTACAAGAAAGGAGGGGAAATATTGTCTGGAAAGAAGAGTTCAGATGACAATGACATTGTTTTCTAAGATCAGGTTCTGCTGTTATCTCTGATGCTTTGACTTTCCTGGAGCTGTTAAGATTCAGCTGAGGGCAGAAATGGAAAAAAAATTAGGCTTATAGAGGAGTAAAGAGTGTTCCTCATTTATCTGGCAGAGAAATAAAGAATGAGAGGGAAGGACCCTCAGAGACTGTGATGTTTTTGCTAAGAAAGAGACGGACGGAGGTAGAGTGAGTGGAAAGTTTTGATGAAGTTGGAAGGACTGAATAAAGGAAGTTCCATTCAGAGTGGGAAGTGTGGTCTTCAACATCACCACCAGTTTGGCTCCAAGTCAAATTAAATAATAGATGTTTTCCTTGACCTTGTGCTACTTTCACAGTGTGTTACATGATATGTTCAAAAATTAAACTGCCTCTTAATAATGCTCCTTACTTTGGTGTTATTATTGGAGTACCACATATAGCCTAATCTTCCAGGCTTCACTTGGACAAAACTGTCAGTGTTTTCAGAGCAGGTTTTGCCAAAATGTCCAAGGAAAGCTTGTGAATACAGTCTCATTTCAGAGCAGTACTACACATTCCCAGCACTCACTGAAATGGTAGCTGAAGTAGGTCGGAAATATCACAGCAGAAGTGTTTGGACATACATCAGCATTGTTTGTTTTCATCAGTCTGGAAATACTACAAGGTTGTCTGGATGCAGCGAGAGAAGAGTGAGTCTGTCCAATGGGAAAAAATAGACTTTAGGTTAAGCTGGAAGACAAAGATGGATCCTCCTTGGAATCAGCTTGTTCACCTCTGGCCCCTAGAAAACATTCAGTAATGGGCCAACACTATCAAGGACCTGTAACGGTGAGCTCAGAACTCTTTCAGATCAGCACTAATAGGATGTGCCTGTGCTTGTAAGGATGCCTACTCTGCATTTTTATAGGTGCATAAATAACTTGGCAGACTAAATTAATGCACGAGCCAGGTTAAGACCTTTATAAAAGAAAAAGATTGTTGCATTATTGGCATTAATATGATTGAAAGGGTGAGTGCAGAGATATGATGCCATATGGTGGCAAGCAAGGCCTGTGGTAAGCTTTCTGCTGGCAAACGGTATCACCTTAGGGAAGTGGAGCGGAGAGTGACTAGAGTACCATTCATGAAGATCTTCCTCAGGTTTTCCTTGTTGTCATTGCTAGTGAAGGAATGGAGAATTTGACTATCCTGACCTGCTACAGAGTCTAGAGAATTTATAAACTTTTCCCTTTGGACAGGAGAAGAATTCCTGTTGTACTCTGTGCAGTACTTTTCCTTTAGTTGTACTTTGCCTGCCATGTCCAAATGTGCATACCATCTTAACCCCAAGGAGATCTCTTGTTCAGGAAAATGCTGCCCAAAGTGAAGACTTTGGAAGAGCTCTCAAAAATACACTTGGATGTGATTAAGCATTCAGGTTTGAAATGCGTCATGATCAGAGTGTGCACAAAGCACTGGAGGGAAGGACAGAGAATGAGAAGGAAGAGGCAGAGCTCAGTGTTGTCGGAAAGCCACAAGTCCTTTGAATTATCACACTGAAAATTGAAACTACTCTATCAAAATTGATGGAAGTGGCATGTAAGGTTGTTCTCCCCGGTACCTGATGTCCAAAGTTTACACTTTGAAATATGTTTATCTGTAACTCAAACCTAGGAGTGTGAGTGACCTCAAGTTATTTTTTTAAGCAGTCTCTATTTACATGACTCTGTGCATGATGACCCTTTGGACACAGAAAGACACGTTGATGTGCTTTGAAACCAGAATGAATACACACACACATACACACCCACACACCCACACCCACCCACCACCGTTTCATTCCACCCTTCCCCACATGGCAGCTCCTGGAAATTTGTCTCTATTTTAAGTCTAAGAAAAGATCACAGAAATATTGGAATGTTGTTGTTAGAAACTAATGCCGTAGCTTACAGTATTATGCATATTCTTAAAATACATGTGTCTGTGCAGTCTGACATGCACATACTGTGCAAACATACTATGCCACGTAAGAGCACTTCAGAAAAATCATTACAATTCGTCATATATTGTGTCCCCCCACCCCCTACTTGAGGATGAAAGTTTTCAATACTAATGCTGCAAAGTGGGTATTATGTTGATTTATGCTAATCTGTTCTATACATGCTGTCATATTATATTGTTAAGTGGTGACATTGGTGAAGTACTGTTGCTTCCAGTGTTAACAGCCCACCAGTGCTGGTTTGTACACAGCAGGGGAGCCACCCACCTCCACAGTCTCCATGGTCTGTTAGATACAGCTGGGAGCTGGGGACCTCCACTCATTTCTTTCCTTATGCCTTTATTGGCACAGCTAGATATAAGGAGGTTACAAGGGTGTTAAAAATGAGACTTTTCTCAAATATCTTCCAATTTATTACTGTTTGGCTACAATAGGACACATTATGTGGATTTGAGACCTTCCTTTGGACCCACCCTGACCTAGGAGCTGCGAATGTCTGTCTATGTGCCACATGGTAGAGTAACTTCCACGTGAACCAAAAATTTCTGTGCCTTATGAGCCAGAGCTTACGTGTGTCCGCAAGGAAGATTGTCCAGCCTCTGCTCAGATGGGGAGGAGTATGGATGTTGCTCAAGACCTCTCTGCTGTCTGCAGTAGCAGGACTACTTGAAAGGACTGAGGAGAGAGGGGTGAGGGCTAGGGAGGGTGGTGATTGACTGCTCTTCCTGACTCTGCCTTCCTCCCCCCCACACCCGATGGCAGTGCAGCCTTGTGTGTTCCTGGGTGCCTTGTTTGTTTCCTTTGTCGGTGCTTAAGGGTACAGAGAAAAATACTGGTCTTAAAGCAGCTGTGAAAGATTGCTGTTTATTTGTCTTGTCAATGTGGGGTAAACTCTCAGTTGCAGATGATAGCACTTTGCTGTGTGCTGCACATGTACAGCCAATGGATGTTTCATCTAAGACCGAGGGAAGGACTGCTGTTTTCATGTCGAGTCTGAAGGAAGTGTTTTAATGCAAGGGAAGTCAAGTTTCTTTGCACTCTCTTTTTGTGTGATTTTGTGTTTGCTGTGTCCTGTGCTTAGGTGCAAGACCTTTATACAGCGTGTTCAGTCTGGGACCATCACAGATGACTTTTACTGTCCAAAGTAGGATATGGAAATGTTTTGCTTGCCTTTGGTATTTTATGTTAAATAGCAGAACATTCAGGACATATTGGCTTCTGGTAAGTGCATAACACAGCTGATGTTCAACAATGCGGTAATAAAACACTGCACTATTTTAAAACAATCATATAGGTCATGCTATATTGTGGCTGAAATAACATGACCTTCAACTATCTACCTGTTGTAAAACTTCACCTCAAAGCATGCATTCTAGCTGTGCAATTTATCTTTCACGCAACTCTAGATTTACTAAGCACAGCCTGAACTCAGTTCTCTGCTTTTGATCAGTATATTAATTTAACTGAAGAGCCTCTAAAACAAAAGGAACATTGATAGAATGGAAGCAGAGGATAGAGAGAACACAGCAATATAAGCCTTTCTTGTGAAAGGAAGTTGCCCTGAAGAAGTAGCAATAGATCAAACACTCTTCATCACCAGGCATGTCTATGGTAATTGAAGTTAACACTAGAACATTTGTCTTATTGACACATCGTTTGTTTAAAAAGTAAACTCGGTTTGACTCATAGACTGTAATGATCAGTTTGTAACATATGGTGGAAAAATTTTTAAAGGCTGCCTTGTGAGGTTTTTTAGCAGTATCTGGTACAAGGAGGGGTTGCAAGAGGCTGGGATAGGGAAGAGTTGCAGCTATTGAAGTACAGACAGGGAAACACTGAGCAGTTCTTGGGAGAGACTGTAAGAGAAAAGTTTCTTAGTTTTCCCACTGTTTTGTTCCTGAAACTGGTGTGTAGCAAAAATACTCTCAAAAACTTCAGGAATACTTGTGTGCTTCTGTCTGCTGGTGACCACGCTGGGGGCTATGCCCTCCAGTGTATGGTTTAATGGCATGGGGCAAGAAAGCCCATACATAGCCCATAGCATATGCATTCCTGCATAGCCCTTCAGGAGGGTAATATATCTCCCCACTTCCTGCATGTAGGGTAGAGGCAGACATGCCCTCATGCAGGGCCATGGGTCTGCTGCTGTCTCTCTCTGCAGCCATTTCTCCTCTGTACCCTGATTACTCTGATGCGTGGATTTCAGCAGTTCCTCCGAGCTTGGTGGCATCCTGGGTTTCTACATTGAAAGAACTGGCAGTAAATGATACTGTAATAATCCTAAATTGTCTTTTGGAGAATTGTCTCCTCACCTCTTTTTGCCTGGGGCATTTAACACCTCTGGCTATGCCCATGTGTGAGAGTGCATGTGCTTGAATATGTGTGTGTGTGTGTGTGTGTGTGTGTGTGTGTGTGTGTGTAGGAATGAGGGTCCAGAGTTAGCTGTACACATTTTCTTGCACAAAAGAGACATAACAATCTGTCTTGCTATCACTAAAAAGAGCAGCAGCAGCGGTCATCTAAGGAAAAGAACACACTCCTCACCAGTAGCACATTTGTGCTGATTGCTGTTATTGAAGCAGTTTATTAAGTATACAAGAAAGTCCAATACAACAAATTCAGAGGGAAAGAAAAGTTGTAAAGGCCAAGACAACAGCTCTTCTGTGAATCTGTTCATTATGGAGTCATTTGGGTTGGTCACTACTTTAGAGGAAAAATGATATTTTTGTGGAAGAAAAAAATAAGGAGAAAAAAAAATTACAAAAGCCAAAGTGCTCTATCTTTTTTTCCTCCTTTCCCTCAGCTCAATTTGCTGATAATCTCTGGTATTCACTGAATCAAATGGTGACTGCTGATTGTTTTGATGATAAATTGCCTGCAGTGCATGTGGGACTAATTACAAGATGGCACATTTCATTCTGCCACCTGTATAAACTAAATTTTAGACAGGCACAATAAGGGAAGTATTCCCAACAACACAACATTTGGAAAAGCTGCAGACTTTCTCCCTGTTCCCTCCCCCACTCTTACTAAGGGAAAAATTTGTAATAAAGAGTTGGGTCTTGACTCTATAGTATGGGGTAAACCTGAGGGAATAGAAGGATAGGGAAGAAATCAACCTGGAGGATCTACAGGAAAGGAGAAGCGGGGATCTGGGAGAAAAGAAAGAGAAGGGCAATATGTCCATAGAGAAGGAGAGATCAAAGGGAGTAAAAGACCTGAAAGCAATAAGATTGTTTTGGCACATGAGAGGGAGATGATGAGGCTTAGAAAGTTGGCCTGGGGAAGTAGATGCTCAAAAGGTACAGGCAAAGAGCTAAGAAGAAAGAGACAAAATCTGGGTCAGACCCTCCTTGGTGACTGAGAACTGCTTGATATGGTTTGGAAAAGTGAAACAGGGTGAATTTTGACCTTTTCTGAATCATTGGCATGGCTGAGACAGAAGCACTGCAATCACATGAGGCCAGAAGGAAACCACAGATGCTTTTTGCCTAACCTTTCTCTTGCTTCTTCTTGGAGGTGAGGTGGTGTGCAATTTTGAGTAGTATTCTTTTGAAAGAAGAATACTTCTTCTTTTTTTTTTTTTTTTTTTTTGTGCAGGAGAAAAACTCTAAATCACTATAAACCATTTTATAAGCTCCACTTGATATTTCTCTCACAGTGGGAATAAAACGGTAGGGCAGAATATCCAACTTTTTTGGTTTTTTTGAACAAGAAGTCCTTATTTTCTATAGCTGTCTACACATTGTTTTTCTGCCTTTCCCTTTGCTCTCTGCAGATGTCAAGAGAGTGCAAGTGTGCATGAAGGTCCTTGAGTATGAGAGAGAATAAGAGCATAGAATTGTTATTTCACCCTGTTTTACGCAGTGATGTTGTCATGGCTCCTTACAATAGCAAATAAATAATCTTCCTCCTGTCTTCTCTGCTGCAATACTGGTGCTTGTTTCTTCCATCTTGTCCAAAGGTCCCAGTGCAATAGCTGACATAGAATAGCACATCACTGCTGCTCATCCATGCATGCATGCATGTATATGTATTTACACATTATCATCACATGGACTGGCTGGAGCCAGCTTTTGGTTATAAAGTCTTCAAACACTCTAAGTCCTTTATTGCCATTGCATTTTGTACCTTGCGTTACATCCGACAGGGATATCACCAGGATACCAGTAATATCGCTTTGTGATACGCATTTAATCTCCCAGAACAAGTATTTGTGACCTAATCTGCGTGTATCACTCTTTTCCTGCCCAATTGCCATTCAGGCACAAAGGCATTATTTCAAAGAGAATTATCTACGTGTATGTTTGCTGTTCCTCTTGCAAGAGACTGGTAAAAGTCATAGCAGTTCTCTTAAGCCTTTTTGTATCACCACAAGAGACAGCATTTCCAGTGATGCAGGCTCTTGCCTTTTTCCTGGTGTTCCTAAGAAGAAGAGACCAGATTCATTCTGAGTGAGATGAGTGTCTGTCAGATTTTCCCTAAAAACTCCTGAATGCACTGCCCACCTTCTCAAACCAAGACTGAGGTTTTGGGGGATCAGGGTCCCACAGAGTTTATGTGCATATATCCTGGATAGAAGAAAGAGACACAAGTTAGTACTCCCACCAAAGACTGCTTGAAAAGTGAATGCATCTATGTCATTAGATTCCAGAGAAAAGACTCAGGAAAAAGTGGGAGGAGACAATGCTGGGAATGCAGAATTATGATGAAGTGTCTTCTCTGGGTAAAATTCTGCTGTGTCTTGCCCTTCAGCAAATACAGGTAAATCTGAACCTGAAGCTCAAAGGCACAGAAACAGAGTCTGTCTAAACTTCACTGGCAATGACACTACACAGAGTTTTTCTTTTGTCATGTATCCATCCAGCCAGCCAGCTAGCCAGCCAGACACCTGGTTATACTTTGGAAAATCATAGCCATTTGTGGGGTTTTTTATACTGTAACACGCTGTAATTTTGCCTTTAACTTTCCTTTTTCATAAGACTGGTTTATGGACTACCTTTACAGATGGACTATTAGGAATGCCAGGGAAAAAAAACAAGCCTGCAAAAGCAGCAGGTTGGTAGACAGGCATCAGTATGAAGTCCTGACAATAAATCATTATTCTATGGTAATAGTGTAATCTTGGATTTGATTTGATGGACTTCCTTTGCCTTCAGATCTGAGTGTATATGAGACAACTTTGAGTAGAAAACAGTGTATACATCTTGTACAGCAAAAACATTGCCTTCCAAGGAAGGGTTGAGCCTGTAGTTATGGGATAAAGGAGTCTTCTTGGACACACAGACAGGAGGGATGGGGAGCTGGGGACCTGAAAATTGGAAAGTGGAAGAAAAAATGAAAGCTGTGGAAGAGTCCTAGAGTCTTCTGGGACCTCAAATCTCCTTGAATCTTTTTGATCCCCAAATCAAACTTCCTCTCCAGTGCCTGCATTTGTGTTCTATCTCTGTATGAAATGAAAACAGTAATGGCATTGAAGTTAAATAAGCCACGTTTTTACAGTTAGAAGCAGTAAATCTGTTTAAAGATGCATTACTACTTTTCTTGAGGGATAATTTAGACTATGTATCAAAAGAAAAATCAATATTTTTTTCCTTTACAAATAATTACCTGTTTGACTCCTTTCTACTTTTTCTTTTTTATTTATTTTATCTTCAAAATATTTCTACTAAAGGTGTCTTCTGCCTCAACTCTAAGCTACTAACACTTTCAACACAGAAGCAGCAAAATGATCCCAGGAAGCCTTACCAGGGGTGGTTTCAAAGGCTGTTCATGCTCTGCAGAAAGTAGCCAGAGATTCAGGAGTTGGCATGGGCTCGCGTTCACTGCACTACAGCATGCAGAGGGTAAAACCCATGTGCTGTAAAAATGAACACAACTGTGGTCAGAACAGAACTGGGCTTCTTGCTGGCTGGGAAAGTTTTAATTTTGATCAAGGAGATGTTGTTTAGTTTTCTAGGCAAAAAAAGTTTAAGACCATCTAAGATAGATTAAAAATAAGAGGTGAGAAAATAGGAAATTTTAATAGCATCATGTTTCCATAACTTCTCCTCAGTATGTGTCTATGAGAAAAAGATTTTGCTTATTTATAATTTTAGTTTGGTAAAATCTGTGTTTCTGTGTTCTCTTTCCATTTTATTGGTGAAACAACAACAAGCCCTGAAGTCTCAGGGAAGAACAGTAACCAAATAAAAAAGTGTTTTCTTACAAAAGAGAATGCTTTGAAGAAACATTTTAAAAAGTCAAAGCTGAAAGTACCTGAAAACGTGAGGTAGCCTGTGTGATGTTCTATCTTTCCTGTTCTTTTGAATCTAGTCTTCATATATTTAGCCTTGGACTATCAGTAGCTCTCTAATTTTATTTATATAGATTTTTTTTTTAAATTTTGTTTTAGGTTTGAAACAACTCTAAGTGTTTTTTTATCAGTATCATTAAAGTAGCATGACTTTGTGTGGACATCTTTCAAGTTTGCCCCTTTCTGCTATCTTAATCTGTATCTGTATTTGGGGTAATTATATCAAAGCCAGATTTTAAATTAATTAGCTGAACTAGTGGTGGGAGCAGAGTGGCTGCTTACCTTGGACCATGGCAGCATGTTTCACCAGGGCAAGCTGGGGCTCTAACTCCATCAGGCTGCACAATTATTACAGCTAGGCTGGATATGTCAATAGGAATTGCAACCACATGTTCCAGTTACAGGGCAAATGCACTTTAAGGTTGTTTAATATAATTCTTACACTACTTGTATCATAAGCATAGTCAAGACTGTTGAAAGTGCCCAAGACAGTTTGGAACTATTTAAATATATTCACTGTTCACTTCACTGAAGCTCAAAGACAAACTCATCTGTGAGTGGTATAGGTTTACTCTTCTGAAACTCCACAGGATTTCTGTCAGAGATTTTGTGAGCAGGGGAACATGACCACCCCCATCTTCTGGGGAAGCTTTCTCTTTGCATGCTTCATTTGTGAAAGAACATGAGCTTTTTGAGCCTTGGACTCACTGACACTTTCTGTAGTTCCTGGCTGCCCATGTTTTAGCTGAAGTACGATGGCGTTCATCTCATCTGGTAAAGGCTCAGTTCTCCAAAGGAAAAAAGAGAAGCACATTTTTAAGACTCAGCATCTTGCATTTCCTGATTGTCTGTTTAAGCTGATATTTAGTTCTAATGAAGGATAAATAGTTGGCAGAGGCACATTCCTCTCACTTTCATAGGAAAAGGTGTGTGGGAGTGGGGAGCTAAGAAAATCTTAATGAAAATGCATACAGTTAGAGAAGACGACATTTATATGAGCATTCTTGTTCCTACTTCACTCTCAGGAAAGTATTTGAAGTGATAACATGGAGACAACTAAAAGTGGATGGTGAGTAGCAGGCAGAAGTTGTTACATGCTGAAAAAGGCATTTCATGATGGAGAACTACTGAGGGATCTAAGACTCTCTTGAATGTGCACATTAATAACACCTTAAACAAGTGCCAAACTAAAACTGCTGAAAAGGGATAGAAAAATATTCATTCATCTCTTATTAAGATAGTGTTAAATTCTGCTCTTCAAAAATAGATCATAGTGTATATAAACTTTCTTGCGAACAAACAGGAGGCAAATCCACCCTTTCAAGGCTGGATATATTTTTATTGCAAAGTAACGGTAACTTCTTCTACTGCTTTTATTTTTTCTCCATAAAAGTAAAAAATGTAGCTAGCAGCAGAGGTTGTTGTAGTGCCAGTTCTGCAAAGCATTTAAGAATGTGCTGAAGTGCTTCCCTATGCAACAAAGCCCATAGCACATGCTTTATCTTAAACATGTGCTTGAGTCCCATTGAAAGCATCGATGTTTAAACACGTGTCTAAATGCTTTGCTGTACCAGAGCTCCGGGCACAATTCGTTGTCCTTTGAAGCCAGTGGGAATCTTTCCAGTCCTTTCAATAGGTATCCTATCAAGCAATAAATCTCATATGTTAAATAATCAAACCAGAAAATAAAAAGAAATCTGTTAAAGGTAGTTGCTGACTACATTCAAATAACAAATAAATATAAAAAAAAGCAGGATGTGGTCACAGCTATTCCAAAAGCAGACACAAAGAGAGATGAGGTTCACTCAATAAATTCTTTGTTCAGTTATACATTGAGCATGTTCATTCTGCTAAGCAATAAACCTGTATTTACATAATTTTTTGACGTTTCAGTTCACTGTGGCCCTGATTCAGCAAATTACTTAAACAGGTGCTTTGCTTTCTACATCTCTAAGTCCAAAAGTCAAAGTGGATCCACATGTATTTGTGGCCTGTCAAAGAAATGGAGCCTAGAAGATGACTTTGCTGAATGTCAGATCACAAAAACCTTCCTCCACAAAGAAACTACTATCCAGAGAAGAATTCAATATATAATAATTTTACGGCCTGTATCTTCTCACAGTGTGACATTACAAAAAACATATTGTAAAAAGCAAAAGTGATAACAAGCAAACAAAAAGAAGGCAAGTAAACCAGAACATTGTACTTATTTGATGATGGTTACTTTAACTTTTTAGGCTGACAATAGGTTCATGGTAACAAAGATAATTTACTCATTACAGGATTCTTGGAAATTATGCAGCTACTCCATCAAAGCCAAGAGACCAGATAAAGACCAAACTATTGTTCTGGATGGCAACAAATATAATACAGAAGAAGGTCAGATTGAAACAAATTTTCCAAACTGGATGAAACCAAAGCTCAAGGGTTTCAGGTTAGATACACATTTCTCAACTGAAATATGATTTTTTGTTGTTACATAGAAAGTGTTAATATGGCAGAAAATTTGTTTCTTAGTAATAATAATTCCTTTTTTGTTGTATAACTTAATATCTATATCACATTAGAAGCCTACATGGTATCTTTATAAAATAAATTGACACATTGCATTAGCTCTCAATACAATTTTACATTCTTGACGAAGGCATGACAACGACCCGCTTAAATGCTGCCAGGCTGAAGCAAAGAGAGGCACGCTGGTGTCTGTTTTGTGAAGCTTCAATCCTTGATATTGCATCATCTTTGCCACTTGGACTGGGTAAACCTCAGCACTGTTCTCCTACCTTCTGCTGACAGCCCTCCTTCTTCCACAGGGAGGGGACACAAATTGCTCAGGTGGCTTGGCCATGGTGGCAGGACAACCCTCTCAAGTGCATGAGAGGCAAAATTGACTTATGACATAGGGACATCTCCAGGCTTCTGACCGCTCAGTGGCTAGCTGAGACCCTTATCTTACCAAGAATATTGATTGCACATTATAAGCAAATTCTGGATGAAATCCAAAGTGTACTGATTCATTCTTTGAGCATCAGAAGCATTTTCTTCCTTTTAAGACAGTTACAAAAGCAGAACAAGTGATTCTGGAAACATTCCCTCCCGTACACCAGATTTGAGCCCAGAACACTTCCATTCAACGTTTTATGGCTTTTCTGTCTTGCTTCCTCTGGCTTTAGGATTTACTGAGTGTACCCATGAAAGGAATTGCCTTACCTGAAGGTGAGGCTTTGGAAACCTGACTGTGTTTGTCGTGTTTATGGTGCTGCTGGCCCGAGGCTGGCCAGGCCCATGCATTGCTTCAGTGCTGAACCATGCTTCAGCTTCTTTTGTCTGTAAAATGGGGATGGAGATATGTAATACATGGAGAGCTGATGATGCATGAAACACTACAAAAATGAAGTGCAACATAAAGGCCAAGTCATTTTATAATTGTTTTCTGACTAAAACTGAATTAGATTCTCAGTATCAGAGCATTGAATGATACACTCACATAGATTATAATGTGGCATGATAACATAGTCAGGTGTTGGTAAAAGCAAACTGATATTCCTAATCAGTCAACTTTATTAACTTCATAGAAGAGAACACAGTGAGTTGATATTGCCTTTCCTTTGTATTTTGTTAGCAACCTGCTATTGCCGTCATAACATATTATGAGTAAAACTGCACTGCAGATAAAACATCTGTTTTGAATAAGCAGGTGTATGGTAATTTCAGAACCAAACCCCAAATCCTAATTAAAGGTTGCTATTCCCATTTAACAAAAAGTGTTACTGAAAGTTAACCACAGTATAACAGTAGCATATGGATGCGCACACTCTTCTGATTACCCAGAGTCACCTAATAAGCAAGTGGATCCACAGCTTGCACAAGTTCTCCTATGGTTTTTGTTTTCCATTTTTTAATCATGTATTTTAACATAAACAACATCACATTTTTAACCATTAGAAAGAGGGTGTTGGACACCTTTGTATCTAAAAAACTGGTATTTTTAAGACAAATGGTGACCATTTCATTGTTACTAGTGACATTTCCCATTTACACCATGTTAACTCTTCTTTGAAATAATGACTCTGCTGCTGATCCTAGCTTTATTAACAACTGTTCTAAGATCAATGGAGGATTCTGCTGCTGCTATAAAACATTTGATTTCACTTGTCCTGCTTAAAAGGTGGAGTGTGCTCTGCTCTGTTTGGACCTCTTAGTAATTAAATCTATTTTGGAAGGGTTACTGGCTGGTTTAGATAGATGATTAATAATGCTGCTTCTTAAAAAGTAATTAGGAGAACTAGAGAATTCAGACAAGTCAAATACTTTCCTCCAGATGTCATCTGGATCTAGAAGGTTAAGAAAATGTAGACACAACCTGAAAAGCATAGATCATAAAGCGAGAGTCTTTTAGGGCTTTTGAAGGAGAGGGAAACTTGAGACCTGGGCTAAAACAGTCTTCCATCAACCCTTTAGATCAACTTCACTACAAAGTCTGTGAGACCCTGGAAATTAAGCAGTTGAACAGAAGGCTGAAAACACCATGAAAACGGTTAAATCTGGTGCTATCATAGACAGTAAATCCAGAAGTTATAAATTATCCTTCCTCTACTTGGATAACAACTTGAGACATTTCGTACAGAGGGACCATGTGCACAAAAACTGCTGTGTGCTACTGGAAGAGAGGAAGCGAAAGAGAGAGGAGATGATGGTGCATTGACTGTTTGTACTATAGCGAGATAATATTAAGATTTGAACCTATCCCAGGCACTTTTAGAGGAATGCAAAACTGAGTAAACATAAAGTGAGGAAGTCTAGCTTTGAATCAATACCAAGAAAAAGCTACTTCTCAGCCCCTAAAAATGATGCAGTGGAAGATGTACATTGTGTAACTAAATGTAAGTGTGATACAAGTACCTCATGCATCGTGGAAGCACTTCTGTCCTCTCCTACAGTTCATCAAGCTCCACCTTCAAACTCGGTCATTCCTCCCACACTCTCATGCATACATTTGGGCTACTGGTTTAAAACTTTGTTACTTTCATGGTTAATACTTATTTTTGCTTGCAGATTAACAGTACTGACGATGACCTTAGACTCTTTAAAATGTCTTGGATGTTTAAAGGAATAAAAAAATAAGTACTTTCAGTCTTCTCTTATAATCTTCTAACTCTCAGCTGTTCTAGCAGCTCGTGGGAGAAACACTCTGAAAAGAGTTGCGTATTTATGAGCAGGATTTAAAGGTGCAGTGCCCCACAGATAAATGCATTTTATCAAATTCCAGTAGGTATGATATTGAGCTTATTGCTTAAGAGTTCCTACATCTGTCTTGCTTCGAGTAAATTCTCCTTTATGTGTATGAGACATGAAGACATACCATTCTAATCCTTGCTTAATACAATGTGTTTGAGGTGTGATTCTTGTTGTGCTCAGTGCTGTACAAATGCCAAAGACAAATCTTGTCTTTCTTTAAACTTCTCACAAACCATCATAATTTCTTTAAAAGTTAAGCATCATTTTTTTTGCTTGAATGAACAGAAAACATGTATATTCAATGCAGGGGGAATTATAGCTTGAAATGTCAGGACTGATGGAATAAGGGAAAAGGATAAATGTTCTTGTTAACTACTTTACCATGTTCAAGTGAACAAAGTAGAATGGAAATTACTTATCCAAAGTGATGTAGAGTGTGCCAGATTTTATGGCAAGACATAAGATTCATGGCTGTTATAATGTTATTCTATTTTCATTGTGCTGGATGCCAAGCAAATGAAGGACATGGAATATTTTGTTGGTGCTTTACTTGTAGGTGATTCAGTCCAAAATACAATCCACCTTTTTAAAAAAATTTTTTTAATAGTCATTGGACTGGCTTTAGAAAAATTATTGTTCAAGACCAAAAAGTGGTGGCAATACTCAGTGTTATTAGCAAAAAGCGAGCAGAGCTTCAAGCTATATAACATTTTTTTTTTAAAACATTGTGGTAGGCTTAACAGCTTGCTGCTTTTTGAGCCTTTGGGGAGCACCTGGCTCACATTTGCAAGCTTTTCTTCATGTTCAGGAGGGTGTGAAACTTACACTCCAGAGGCAAAAGCTGAGATTTGTTTACTCCTAGTGTGGCTCCTTTCTTTAGAAAGAATATATATATATAGATACATATCTATATATATTTATATAAAAAAAATTATGCTTATAATATGTACACTCTTTTAGATATAAATTACCCCAGCAGAGGAATTTGCAAACTTTTGAGAGTCCCTGTGAATCAAATATGGAGAAGGCTTTCACAGGCCATGAACTCCAGAAAGTTTATCATTCACTTTTCGCTACAAAGCGGTCAATACTGCAAATGCAGGAGGAAGCAGAACCAAATTCATCTGTTGACAATCACCAAAGAGAAATCAGCAAAATTTTTTCAGGGTGAATTTTCAGTTATACTGAATTTTGTCCTACAGCCTATTTGTATTTCTATCATAATCTAGCACTGCTAGAAATCTCAGCTATGCTGAAGACTGCTATTGTTATAATACATAAACAGTATGGGTTATTTTAATGGACATATTGCCTTAAACTGAATTTTCACCATCTGTTCTGCCCCTAATTTTGAATGCAAAAGAACATATTTCACAATTACATCTGTAAGTAATGATATAAGTAATTTAAATGCATGTATATGTTCACACAATGCAGCAGACAGCTGGGATATTTTTTTCTTTCAGGCACAAATCAAGAGAAGAAATCTACTAACTCCTCAAATAGCACTTCCCCCCTTCCCTTCTTGTTCCCCATTTAGTGGAGCTGTTCTGTTGCAGGCACAGTTTTTCCAACAAGCCAATTTTGCTGTACCTAGGAGTTAAAAGCTTGCTCAGTAAACCAATGCGCAAACTCATTTTTACAATGCTTCCCCTGTCTTCACCCAAATCCCCTCTGGCTTGAATGACAGTTTGGCAGATGCAAGGCATTAAATCAATCAGTTTCAATAGATGTTCAGGAGGAGACAGGTCAGGCTGTGTGGGCCAGTCTGTCTCTGCTTCTAGCTTTGCTTTCATGTCATCCTTTTACACAGGCTTTGGCAAAAGTACCCTTCTGCAGGTGAATCTTGGACTGCCTAGGATGCAAGCTGCCTGGCCACAGAGTGAGATTCACTACAGCAGAAAGGGAGCACAAACTTATCAGAATATGATAACCACAGCTATGTGGAAGGCTGCTATGAGACAATAAAGTAAGGAGACTATTTTGGCTCCTATTTGCAAAATGTCCATTTTCAGAGAAGACCTTCGACTGGAATGTTGTTCCTCCGCCAGTGTTTGCAAGGTCATGAGATGTCAGTTTAATCACCCAAGTCATGCTATTCACTACAGCTGAATATTGACTGAATTCCTTGATACTTTGCAAAGAGATCTATTAAATGAGAATTTGAGATGTGTAAAAAAAATTACTTCTTGAGGGTGCTATTTAGATAAAAGCTGATTTAACAGTTTTTATTCAAAGGAAATCCTGAAATCTGTATAAGTTGAATAGGTTTTGCAGGACACCAGTGTCCTTCATAGGTGTCATATGCATTTAGTTACCTGTATGTACCTGCTGATACTTGCTTGTCATGTCTGCTAGCAAAATGAACTGGGATACCAGAACTCACTCTAGCAGGAAGAGAAGAGGAGGCAATTGTAAATTTCTAGAACAAAATTTTAACAGGGAGTTTATTCCTATTGTTTAGTGCAAATTGCTACTAGGGATTAGAGAGGCTTTTATTTCCTGTATTATCACTACCTTTTTATGCGGCTGTACATTTACTACTGCTAGCTTTTTGCCATCTAGGAAATAGATAACAGCAGTGAATTTGCATGGGCCTTATATTGTAGTTTGATAGTATTCTCCACAATGGTGCCCTTCGGACCATACTGCATTTCTTACTTTTTAACTGATAACATCTTTTTTATTGTAAGGAGGTTATAGCCAGAAACAATGAAATGCTGATTTACGACAACTGTCCCTAAAAGCTTACAGAGTTGAGAATGATGGAGGAAAATTATCAGTGAATATTTAGGTAAGGTGAGTGGAGTCATGCATTAGGAAAATTGGAACTGTGTTGGAAATATTAGACATTCAGATTTCCTTATAGTATCTTGAAATTTATATCATTTTAGCAACTGGCTCTTTTCTCCATGGCAGTTGGGTGATTAGGTATGTAACCACATATAAGATGTAGTCAGATAATAGCTGTCTGGGTACTGATATGCCAAGGAATGCAGGAGGGCTGGGGCCAGCCTCTGATATGGGTTGTGTTTGGTGCTGCAGCCCGGTCTGTCCAAAGACAGTGGAAAGACTGTATCCATCTGCATCTCTCAATGGGCTTCATGCGATTGAAATCCATCTCTAGATTGCTGTTTGTCAGCAGGGTTGGGATGGGTACCATCAATACAGAAAGGGAAGCTCTGCTGACCTGAAGTAAGGACCATAGAAACTGATTTTTCAAAATGATTCAACAGACAAAACTCCGGTTTATAAGTGGATCAGTCACAGTGTAAAGGAGTTTTATAAAATCTTGCTAGAAAGGGAAAAGAAGAGACTGTTTTCTCTAAGACCTGAAAATAGGATCTCAAACACCTGAAACCCATAAAATTATTAAGGCTGGAATGAAAAACTTAACTGAAATCATGAGTGCCAAGGGGTTGCCTCCTACTTGTAACACTAGATGATTTTTCTATGCAGGGCACTTACATTAACAAAGAAAGTCCATAGCTCGTAGTTTCTAAACAATTAAGACAGTCTGTTTCAAAGAGCTGATGCATTAGTTTTCCTGGGGGAGGAGAACAGCTGCACTCCTCACAGAACACCTTTCTGGCTTATTTCTTGTAACTTTTTAGATCTGTATGTATGAACAAATTTTCAAAGCAAATCTTTTCAGAAGCAAGTGGTAAAACGAGAGCATCCTTTGGGAAGGAGAAGGAGTGAAAAAGTAGAAGCCAAATGAATTAATAAGAAAATAAAATATAAAAATCTGATTTTAAAAAAAAAAAAAGGAAAGGAAAAATAAATAAAGTAGAAAGCTACCAGATAAAGAGGGTGTGGTACAGAAGGTTCTCTGCCATACACAGTTTTACTGCTGGCTTGGAATACAGCATCAAGGCCATAAGAATTGAACACAATTGCATTAGTTTGCTAATTAAACAGCCACTGCAAGCACCCAATATGAACAAGTGCAAAAGCTAAGCAAGACAATGGGGGGAAAACAGCCTCTTAAAATAGAAGGGTATTTTAACAGGAATTGGCTAGCTGAACACTTTCATCCTCCTGGAGAAAAGGGGAGATTTCAAACTGAGGTAATTAAACAAACTATGTCCTGAGCTCACTCATTAAGATGGACCATTTAAAAATTGTGATTCAAATATTTCTGATGTTCTGACACAGAAATGCTACCTTGATATGAAACTGTGGTTCAGGCCCTTGTTCAGTGAAATCTTCATTCCCCAGCTTTATCAGAGACTTTGATGTCTTTTATTATTCTTAAGCATATAACCTCTAAACAGAGAGATATGTCAAAGGAGCGGGAGGAGGAGATTTTGTTTAAAAAATAGAGAACTGGAAATATAAAAGAATAAAACCCAGATTTTTTTTTTTTATTAATTATCTGTAGAAGGAAACCTCTATGGCAGATATGCCAGCCAACTCTCTCATCATCAGTTTCAAGACTTCAATCAGTGGATGACTCACAGTTAGTGAAAGAAAAATTGTTCCAGCTACACAAGGAGAGCATAAATATTATGTTTCACTTGGTATCGTAATTAACTGCATGCTTCAGATATTTCTTTCATGTCTGCTTTCACAATAGGTAATATAATTTACTTTTAATAGGATTAAAATGTCTTAAAAAAAGTAAATACTTCATTGGTTTAAGAATGCTTTCTGTTTGTTTTGTGCAGATACATATTTGGCTACAGGCACAGTATTTATACCTCAGTGTAGAAAATAATGAAAAAAAGAAGATAATATGTATAGTCCTGAAGCTAATGTATTTTTCTGTCTTGCTTGGCTTAATAATAAAAACTGATTTTCTCTGAATTCCTGAAAATGAATCCTGAAGTCCCAAATTATGTACAATTTTTAAAAATTCCATGCTAAGGAAAAAACTGAAAAATATTGCAATGTCAAGACACAAGTGTTTGCTTTGGGGACTTAACAATAGTAAACCCAAATTCAGAAGTGCCCTTTTGGTATAGCTTTCTAAATTGAAAGTTGAGAAAAACCACTGAATCTTCAAGGAAAAGAAATTCTGTAGTATGGAATATCAGTTACTTCACATTATAACATCCAAACATAGACCCGCCAAGAAAACTGAACTGGGAAAATGCAGGCAGGTCAACAAAGAAAAAGATGAAAGAGTGAAAACAGTATTAAAATTATTATTAGCAGCATAAGCTTTAGATTTCAAACCCCAGCTAATAAGCACATAAATGTCTATCACTTAATTATTATTGAGTTCCTGTTCAAAAGTATTTTTCTGCTGTATTTATAATTTTTTGTTTGATTTATCATCTCATTTTACCATATCTTTAACTATTTTTTATTTTTGTTGTTTCAAGTGGAATTACTCTGACTGACATCAGAGCAAGCCGAAAGATAGAAATATGTATCTTGAATATCAGTATCCTATACAATATATAGTTTTCTTTACAGGTAAAAGGAATCTTAATTACATAGGTGGTATCATTGCATCTGCTGGTTGGTTTGTATAGAATCTGCCTGGAAGAGATTTGGTCTCCCTGTTCACTGCAGCAAACAGAATTTGGCATAAACATTTGAATGTACTAACTTAACTGCTGATCCATCTATTGAAGTTTCATTAGGGAGCCATGTGCATTTGCAAAGGATGAATGGTTTCATTAGCACTGAGACTAATAAACTTATAAAAGTTAATAATGTGAATATGTTTGATTTGGAATTATGCACATAGACATTAAGAATCACAAAAAGGCAGGCTTAAAAATGCCCGGTTTTTTTCTAGACTTATACAGCTGGGGTATTTTTCACTTTTCTAAGACCTTTTAACAAAAACCACACATTGATTTCTTTCACATGTGCTCTTATGATGTTATCAACAGGTTCTAGTATTACACTGGGATTTCAATCTAAAAGTACAAATTTTATTTCCTCTAAAGATTATTTCCAACATGGTTTGCTGTAGGTTTTTTGATTCCTAATTATAGCAATTTTTGTTATTAATAGGTCAATATAAGTGCATCAAAATTGTGTTAAAATTGTGTCAAAAGCACATCCATTTTGAGGTGTCTGTAAAGGCGTGGAGGTCATTTGTAGTTCTTATGTATTCCTTTCCTTGGAGACTCCCATAAAACTTTCTATTACAAGATAACTTCTGTGTTCAAACACCTCAACTTAGCCCAACAGGGCTCTTGCATTCATCCCTGGACTAGTTTGGTTGTGAGCATCTAAGTGACATAGCACACTTTGGTGCCATTTTTCTTCATCATCATCATCATCATCATCACCATTGTCATCATCATCATCATCATCATCATCATCAGAAGAAGAAGAAGAAGAAGAAGGAGAAGAAGAAGTGTTTAGTTTTTCTCCCTCCCCAGCTTGCTTTTCTGGTGCCAGTGTTACCTGATCACCTCAATCCACTGTCTGCATTCTGATTTCCATCTCTGAATATTCATGATGAAGTCTGAGTAATCAGCTCTCATCCTAGGAGCCTGACTCAGCAGCTGATCGCTAATGGTTACCTCCCAAACTTGTAGACATGTACCATTTTGTTTGTTTTAAAGGTGGAAAACTAATTCAGTTATTGTAGTTACTCAACTACAGGGTGAAAGTAATGAAATATGATGCAGAAAACTCTGTGTTTAAGACTGGCAGCAGTACAATGGTTTCAGTAGAGGGTGATGCTCATGTGGCTACAGGGTTTCTGGGACTTTAGTTCACTGCTGAATTTAGGTCATGGGTCTCTGACCAACTCTGAGTGTAATGTGAAGAGCCTAAATCTTTTATCCATTTCCAGAAATTTTCAGCGGAGATGGACACAAAGAGAAGGACCCTTCCCAGCCTGGCCAGCATGTTTTACCCCAGATCCACAGGACTATGTCACAAGTCAGTCTCACTGCCTACACATCTTCTCTCTTCTTGGGGAGAGTATCAGCAGTTGCACCAGTTCTGACAGAGGTATCTGTCCTCTCTCACAGGGAACTGGGGTTCCCTGTGAGAGGGGACAGATCAGGTTCTATCACAGATTGTACCAAGTGGTTTGTGGAGGAATAAAAGCCAGGTACATGCATATGTCCATCTCTGAATTGAAGATGTACAGTTAAAGATTCTCTGTTGCCAATAACTGGAGTCACCATCTATTTTCTTTCATCACTTTCTTCCTATTAGAAAGACAACTCATCTCTGACAAATCTATCAGTGGCTCCATTCTTAGACTTAACTAATAGCAGGGCTGCAGCTGCAGGAATTATAAATACATCTGGCTTTGTGCTGCCTGGTACAACACTGTATCTATTATTATGATCTGACATACATCCTAACATCTCCTTCAGGTGCTGGCACATCATTTACAATAATCTCAGGTAACTGATGTTGTGACACCTCTCCTGCATGTGTGCTCAGTTCCTGTTAAACGACCATAAAGTGAGCTACTAAAGGGAAACATCATCAGAAAAAAGCAAGACCAAATTCAGACCTTCTGTAGGTGGGTGCAGCTCCACAGACATGACATATTGCAGCTTGCAAGACAAGATGGAGATTTGACCTGCAGTGCTATGTGTTCTTTTCATATATAATTTTTACCAGCTAGAGGAAAACCAATACTCCCACCTTGCTGCAATTAATAGAAAGTATGCTGGGTAGAATGGCCGTTGCCTAAATTATCCTCCCGACTCTTTGTTAGTTTCCACTAAGCAGTAGTGATATAGGACATTGTCTGAAACAAGACTACAGTGAGAAATTTTGAGGTCCGTTCAGAAATAAAGACAAAAAGTTACAAATTAAATTTCCACTTTGGACTGAACAGAATGTAAAAGTTTTCCCTGAAAATTAAAACTGGGAAAAAAATTCATTGTATTCATTCACTACCTTGACTCACAGCTACAGGCTTTATTTCAGATATGAAAGGTCTAATCTAGTCTAAACTGAAAAATTGGGGGTGATTTCTTTTTTTTCGAAAGGTCTTGAAAGTTGAAAGCTATATGAAAAGTCTAAGAACCAGCAGATCCAGGATAAATTCCCTCCTCTGCCTGAGAGCAGTCCCCCAGGTCCAACCTCCACTTGAGTATGTGCACTCCCACACTGTCCCCTTGACACTGTCTCACTTCATACGAATAAGTAGACCAGTAAGTCTCATTTTAAAAATAAACAATTTTTTGGCGCGCAAGCTCTTTCTTCAAGACCTGAAGAAGGGCTTGTGTGTCTGAAAGCATCTGTGATTTTTTCCATCCTGACACCTGTGGGATATCCTTTTGGCAGCAGAGGGAGGAGGCAGATCCCCATGTCTCCCACAGCAGGGGAGTTCTCTGGCTGGCAGGGGCTTCTGGGTGAAGGACATGGGAGTATCCCCAGCTCTGAATTCACTGCTGCTTGCATTGCAGCTGTAAATCAATCTTCCTCTTCTCCCCTGAGGAAAGCAGGAATAGACCTCCAGACCTAAGTAATTGGGCAGTGCAAGTTAAACTTGCCACGTTGCATAGGGATAGGTAAAGTACTGCTTTTCAAGAATTTTCTATTCACACAAAATAATAATAGTTGTTTAATGACAACAACAATGGTAATAATGACAACTATAATAGTAATAACAACAACAGCAGCCATAATCCTACACAACCCCTAGGGATAAATAAAATCTCTGAGGGCTACCTTGCAGTAAAAATTGTGTTCACAGCAGCTGGTGAGGCTCCTTAAGTATAAATGATACAAAGTCTCAAGCATGGTTAGAAACTCAAGACAGCTTCTGAAACCCCAGCCTGCCCTGGCTTCCCCCTGGATCCCTTTAGAAACACTACTTGTGATTTTTTTTTTTTGGCGAAAAAGGCAGCAGTGTGGAGCAGCATGTGGTGCTGCAGGCAAGGTAAGGTAGTGGAGTGAAGGCCAAGGAAATGCCCTACCTGTCCAGCTTCGTACAGGTGTCATGGATCCTGGCAAGGGATATGTAGCAATGTTTGGACGGTTGCTTGGTAGGGGCAACTTTGTGGAGATTTGTTGTGGTTTTACTATCCGAAGTTTCAAATCAGCATCTGGAAAGCACTCTTTGAACAGCTTCAGAAATTCTTTCTGTTGATGAACCTAACATTTTTCAGGGCTCACAACTCAGCAGAATTAAAGCAGATTTTCCCAATGACTGGATACAAAAGCTCCATCTCTGTCTAAAGGCAGCTTCTCTGTCAAATTGCAAATCCCTTGTCCAAGGTCAGATATCTAGCTCTCCATAAAGCAGTTGTAAATTTATTTCTAATTTAGTAAACTGTATTTTTTCCTTTAACATGTTCTCAGAAACTAGTGAAAAAAATTAGGTGACATATTAGAGAGACAACAGCCTCCCAACAAAATTCTCCCCTAGAAAGGCAGTCAGTACAGCTCATTCCAGCATATTTAAAACCAGGGCAAAATTCTAAGCAGTAAAGTTGGAGTTTTATAATGAGAAGTACTGTGCAAATTTTGCTGTAGGCAACCTTTTCAGATCTATCAATAGTACAGTTAAACACAAATTGACAGACGAAACTTTCAGGATAGCCTTATTAACAAGCGAATTAGACAAAGTGAAGTCATACTGAAAAAGCTCTCCTTTACGGTGCTTTTCCAAACACCTGTATTTTTATTTACCATCCTCCAAATTCAACATGTTACCACTTTGGTATGCCTCAGAAAGCTTTAGACAGATTTATACCACATTGCATGTGAACTGTGAGAAAAGGTGCTATCAGTGATTATGGACAAAATCCTGCCCATACATGTGTGTATGATTCCTGTTGGATTTAGTGAAGTTTCATGTGAATAAATGAGAGCAGGGTCTAGTCCTTAATCTGATGACATTTTTTCTGTACAGCACAGCAGGTTAATAATAAAATGGCATCTCTTCATTTCTGCATGCAATTTTTTTTTTGAAAGAAATAACTGCTATGTCTTTGGATCAGGTGTTAATTATTCCCAGTAAGGTTTAGTGGGTAACTAGTGATGCAGATATCAAACCACCCACTCTCTTTGTAGATGAAGGGAAAGTATCAGGAGGATTTCTGCTGAAGTATTCATCACATCTCAAGTCTCAAATTGTCCAAACCATTCAATTATAACACTTCACTCAATGCATGTCAGCATGTCTGGCACTGTGTTTCAAGAATGAGTTGAGCTGGATTTCTCAAAGAGGCAGACGTTGGCTTGTCCCCTTGAGGAACAACAGAAATAGAGTCTATTGGCTCAAAGTTGATACTGGTTCCTGGATCAGTACACGGGAACTCTGGGAACTATTACAGCTTTCTAACTTTGTAGCCTTCAGACTCAGTTCACACATGCATATGTAAAAGGCTGAGATTTCCTGTGGTAACAGCGCAAGCACCCTATTTTGCCACCGAATAAATAGGTAAAACACTGACCTGATGATGACACAATAAACAGGTCTAGGGATGTGAGTCCTATCAGTGCAGATCTAAGCCTATCCTCACCATCTCTTTAACAGTAAATGGAAGCAATGTCCAAAGGAGGAGAGGAAATCCTTTGAGTCCTTCAAGGGTTATATGAGATTTCCTTGTTAGCTGCAGAGATACAATACATCACTGTCAGGAAGCGGTGACCCTGGATTATGGTCACTGATGATAAAAAAGGCTTTCAGAGGGAGATGATGGACACCATGTCTATTATGTGGTGGAAAAAAAAAAAGGGTGGCCGGAGAACTTCTAAGCAAATGGGGACATCACGCGAGCAAGATACCTCCTTAAGCTCTTTGTGTTTGCTTTCTGTGCTTGGCCTGGGTTGTACATGTTCCCAGAGCAATGAAAAAGCAGCTCACAGGGTTTTTCGTGTTAATGTTCAATTTGATGTATCAATATAGTTCTGCTTGCACAGGCTATAATGAGCTCAAGATCATAAAGCTCTTATCAGCAACCCTGTTTAACTTTAAATGTAACTCAAATGATTCAGGCTCCTCTTTACTCTCAGTTCAGTCAGTTTTGACCTGAAGCTGTGGAATGACATTGGTGAAAATTTGCAAGGTCAGTAAATATCATTCAGGAGAATATTTCCAACCCCCTCAGCCAAATTTAGCCAATATCAGAGTCTGTCTTTGTGAGCTCCATCCACAGTGCAGTCATGTTTGTGTCATCTTCCCTATTTTTAGTAGCAATCCTAACTGCGAAAGTATTCTGGCTATTAAAAATAAAAGGCAAAAAATTGTTTTCAGAAAGCCTTGTGTCTGTAGACAAGTCTGGTAGTGTGCAAGAAGGTAATGCTAACATAGGGCTGTTTCCTCTGGCAACCTTACTAGCCTAGTCCATAAAATTGAAGGCTGGGCATTTCAAGAAAGTGCTCGTCATGCACAGAAAGACGGGGAGGTACCTGCATGAATGCTGAAACAACAAAGCACATTTGCATCTGGCCTCTTGTGTGAGCAGAATAGTTCAGATCTGCCTACCCGTGCCTGTAGACATGAGTCCTGAGTAACTTAGGAGCAACCATCCCGTTAAGACAAATTCCCACCCAGGCAGCTCAACTACCTTAAAACCTATTCACAGGCTGTGTAGAATCAGTTGCCAGCCTGACCTAGTTGTCAAAATGGTGTCTCACGCTAAGGCTGTGTTTGTTACCACACATTTGTGCTCCTGGGGAATTCAGGATACCTGCTTCACAAGCATGACTAACTGAAATGGTACGTTTTTAATTAGGAGAAAAAAATAACAAGACAACAGACATCTGAGGGCAGTTTTGTTGAAAGCTAAATTGATGATGAAAAGCTTTCACTCTTTGAAACCATTCAATAGCCAGGTGTTTTCTAGTGGTTCTTCAGTGCATTTCACTGCTGCATGTCAGTATTACTTAGCACTATCACATTTACATCAAGTCAAATGCTGTAACGCAGAGAGTATCACCACAAGGAATGAAATGTGTCAGCCTGCATACAGGGATTCTTGGGAAATATGTGCCTTTCAACAATCCTGCGGCTTTTATACAAATTCTTCTCACATGTTTGCTACCCTAAAATTCACAGGTAATTACAATGGGATGAATAATCCACATTAATCAGGTAAGCAGGTATTTGAGATCCAGCACATCTCCTATCAGACAATGCACACAAAAATACAGTAATTGAAGCTGCTGAGAGAATTCCCCACTGACAATGTCTATGTAAATCCACTGTAAAGAATAATTCTACGATTATGTAAAATTTGAACAAGTCCTTTTATCTTTAAAAGAATGCTGCACCTTATTTCGCTTAGCACACCAATCTGGAGGCCCACAGAGTAAGAAGCGAATTGTCGCAGGGTCCAATCCTATGGGATTCACAGAGCCAAAGCCATTGCTGGTGTAACGTCGGTGACTACTCTTTAGTCCGGTTGTCATCTTCCTGCAGAAAACTCCTCTGAATTAATGTAGCATATCCATACAGGGCTTCACATCACCCTAAAGCTCTTTGTCTCCCTCTACCCCTCTGCCACCCCATGTCTCAGTATTTCTTCCTGTAATCTTTTTTTATATCTTTATTGTAGCAACTTTCTGTTTGTATTTTGGTTATTTTTGTATAGTTGGATTTTCACATTGTCTCAACATGGCTCAAATCTTAGATGACCCACAGAAGGGTCACTATGATGTAACCCTGTTCTAGTATGCACCCTGGCCTTAGCAGAGTCCCCCTGACACGGGAAATTGCCAGCAGGGAGTTCATAAACCCCTTGAAATGGGACAACAAAGGCAGCAGGTGAGTCAGGATCTTTCTAAGCTTCAGCAGAGAAAAATGCCGCAGGACATGGCACTTAAAAGGACATTTCTGCTGATTAGGGTACTCAGTCTTGAAACTCATAGCTGACCTTCTGTAGAGTTTGAGGCCCTCCTTACTGGAAAGGGAGGTCAACATCCTGAGCACTTAGCCTACTTTTGCAGGAGGGGAGAGGGAAAGGAGGGGAGGGAGATGTGAAAAGGGTTTCCCCTCATTGTCTGAAGGTTTGTGCACCTCTACTTTTCATCTCTTAGGCAAACCCTAATGTTTCTTCATGCTGTGCTTTGGGAACTTGTGTTGAACATCTGGTGGGCCACCCACAGGGGTCGTGAGAGGCAGATAGTTATTTGGTTCTCTGTGCTTCACAGTATGATCTTCTCTGGCAGTGAAATTTGGATTTTCATCCTGTTTGAGTGAACATTCACATAACGCTTTGACAAACTCTGCCCTCTTGTTCTTGCTCTGTGTGCTGTAACCACATGCCTGGATGTGACTTGGGATGACGGTTGCTAGCCATGATTCATGCTAGACATTGGAGGACCTTGCAGGATTCTGCCATGGTCAAACAGGAATTGTGAGGTTCTAAACACTGCATATAAGAGATGCAGTAGAACTTAGAAAGTTTTCTGTCTAAAGCCTTTTCCAAGAAGCAGTGTGCCACACGGGAACGAGGGAGTGTGATGCACTGGAGTGATGGTCAAGTCCAAAAATTCTCTTTCCTTGCCTGGCAGACAGCTTGCTGAAGCTAAGTTCAGGTCAGAGGATCACAGATTAGATAAGGTTGGAAGTTACCACAGTGCTATATGGTCCAAACACCCTGCACAAGCAGGGTCATCCTAGAGCACATCACACGAGATCAGTTTGTATCACTAAGACCAGTCCAGTCTCCTGCCACTACTTCTGGAAGTCCTGGTCAAGGAGACTGGGAAGAAGCACGGCCACACTTCTCTCTTGGCATGAGTTTTCCAAGAAAGCCATCTGTAGGAGGAGAACATTCCCTCATCTTTGGAAGTGGGACAACATCTGATTCCTCAGGAGACTGTGGCAAACGAATTTAATATAAAGCTAATAAAACAAATTACAACTTTGTTAAAAGTCACATGAACAGTTCCCAAACAGATTCTCACTCATCACCCTAAAGTTGCTTTTTAATACATGACCTTGCCGTAACAGTGTGTATCTGTTAGTGACTGTCCCATGAACTTGCACTGGTGATCATCCCATATAACCTGGATATACTGTGTGTAGTATCCCATGTAGTCTTAACTGGGCTAGAGCCTAAAAATAGTGTCCTCTTGCAGCAAAAAATCATCTCTCCTTTTCACATGTTTTCAACTTAACCATCTTGGCTACAAATTATGATGAAAAAAAAGAAAGAGAGAGAAACTGTGGTGCTGTGGTAGTAGTTGAAGTTTCTTCCATACACTGGGGGAACTGTTCTAGATGTACAGAGGCAAGACAAAAACAGGTATCTCATCAGAGAGCAGGTTTGTGAAGAAGAGAAAAATCACCAAGAGAAAACACTGGGGTAGACATATATCTCTCAGAACAATACCTGGCATAAGCCTAAAGGGTTAAAAGACATGAGCCAAAGTGGCATAATCTGGACAGAGACATGGGAACTGGAATCAGTGGCTTTATTCAGGTACATAAGGGCACAGTCAGGGCCAAAATTTTCACACCGATACTCTGTGTGCTGCAGCTCAGTGCTAGCTGAAGTATGAAAACAAAAAAAGCCCTGAGAAAAGCTGAGGTTTGTAACAGAGCTATCTCACCTATCTTTCACCAGAGACTGGCTGCTGGGGTGTTGTTCTATAACAGCAGCAGCATTGGCGACTTCTCCGGCTTCACGTCTTTGGACTAAGGATGCATAATGACATATGACTGCAGCAAGGCTTGAATGATGCAAGGGATGCGATAACCCACTGGCCACTGCCTGTGCTATCCAGGCGATGCAGGCTGCGCTGCGTGCATGCTGCAGTGCCATCCCTGAGCTCTCACAAACAATAATCAAGTCTCTTACAGCCAGAAAAGCCCGCCAAGGCCAGCAGTGACAAAATCACAGCAACACAAAATAGATTAAGCATATTTTTTATCCTATTTTTGAAAATTTTCCTTTCCCCATTTCTGACTCATCTGCAGCCTGAGTCTTTTCATCTTCCAGCCGGCTAGAGATCCTCTGGGAAAGGGAATAGTTCCATACACACAGCTCCTGCTTCTCTCTCCCCTGCAACAAATAAATACCCTCAAGCTCTTCAATTTACTTCAGAGTCATCAAGCACAGTTTAAAATTTAACCTGGTAATGTATTTTTAAAGGGATTCTTATGTAAAGTTTGTGCATGTGTGTACATGCATGTTTGTGTGCCTGCAAGTATTTCTGCTTGCTGTCCCAGACAAAGCCATCTCCATCTCCAAAGCCAGCAATTTGGTTAGCAGCTTCCCCAAAATGGCTGTAATGCCCCTGAAGTGTTCAGGCATCATAAAATCCTCATACCACAGATGGACTGATTTCAGAGGCAAGAGGAGATCTCTGGGTGTGTGAAACTCTTCCTGGGCCATTTTCATATGGGCAGCGAAAACGAGTAGGTTTATCAGTAATGGTGGATTTTAAAAAAAATTGTTTAGCTGCTATAATGACAGCCAGGTATCCCTCTACACTGCTTTTGCTTACCAGATGTTGCAGAGTGAAAGCATTCCTAGTTTTGTTCCATGTTTTCTAGCCTACTTTTCGATGCTAATTTCCACTTATCATTCTCCTGCCCTGTCACTGAATTCTTCTGCAGTCCTTTCGTGGGGACTCATCCATGAGGATACTTACTTGCATCTTTACTGCTTCTAAATTTCAGCTTTCCCTTTTACTCTGCTCTATTTCCATATGTCATTTTCCTTTTCTGCCTGTCTGGGAGTTGCTGTACCTAACTCTGTAAAGCATTATCTCTCCATCTCTCTAAAGTGTTTTGTGGTACTTTGTGTGAAGGATGGCATATAAAAATAAATTGTATTGCACTGTATTTTTGGACTGGCATCTAATCTTTACTGAGCTCATTCAGCCTATTTCTGAAAAACATTGGATCTTAAAGACTCTTCTGATCCAATGAATCTTGATGACTTTTCTGATCCTAGAAAAAGACTCCCTAATTTTCAAGTCATCTCCTGACACTAACACAGAGATAGAAGTCAGGAGAGTAGCTTGAAAAATAGGGTTTGGCAGAAAAATATTCCTGGAACTCTTCCTTGTCTATCGTGTGTCTTAACCTCACCTCTGCCCTCCACCCCACATTTTACTTGCAAATGTCCACCATTATGAGTGCTGAGGTGGGGGGAGCGGGAAGCAGGCTGATGGTGTACGGCACTCGTAGCGAAACAATCCAACAGCTTGCTTATGCATCTATTTGGCTTAGGATGGAAAATTAGAACAGCTTTAATCTGCTAGCAGCATCAAGCAGGGAAGCACTCCCTGGAGTGAAAGCGTTAGGAGTATCACAGCAGGGGCTGATGAGAGACAGCCTGCCATGGTGTCACAGCAAGGCAGTTGTACTCAACACACAAAAATCTGGGGTCCCAAGAAGGACCCAGGTACCTGACTGGGAATTGTAGGGGCAGAGAAAATGAGCCTTTGTATTGGCCTCTTCTGCCATGGGAAAATGGTTTCCAAGACATGCTCCTACTGTCTTTGCTCTTCCCCACCTTTTACCCTGTCACATCAAGGATTTGGTCCCTACCTTATCAACGCGTGTGCCACCCTGGTCTGTCATGGGAGCCCATTTGACTCAGAGAGCTTCTGCATAGGTACAGCCATGACTATATGTGAAGTGGTCAGGATCTGGCCTCAGACTGGAAAACATAGAGAGCAGCTGCCATACCTTTTCATTCATTATGCAAAGCCCAGGTATTTTTGCTTTCTAGTAAATAACTCTATTCTTAATAATTAAAGGGCGTGACCTGAGTTACTAAGGAAAAATGTAGGGTGTCGAGATCTTCCTTGCTTGCATGGAGGCTCACTGAACTTTGCAGGACTGTTCAAATGCCTGGAAATTTGAGGGAAATCTTTAGCTTGTGACTTTCTGTAAAAGCATCAAATTTGAGGAATACAATGTCCTGGAAAGTTGATCAGCATAAGCTGTTTGTTGCACTGGTTCTTTGTTACAGACAGTGCCCCTGGAATGTAACTCCACCCTCACTTGAAGTGTGCTTTACTGCAGCTTGACTGCATTCTGTGGATACACATGGGAATGTAAAGGTAGGTGTCACACATACATTTACGAGGTGTGAGCTGAGACCTGTGAAGGCAGGAAGACATATTAAGATCTTACTACCAAAACACGGAACACTGAATTTTGCAATATAAGATATGCACTGGCTGAAAACTGGAGCTAAGACCCAGTGGCAAGAAGTGTCTATTTTTGTGTCTTTTTTTTCACATGTGTATTATATTTTTAATGTATTAGGACAAATCAACACGTACAATAGTAAAGTTTAGGTGTGAACTTTGGTCAAAGTTGGTTATTATCCACCTGACATATGTTTCTGGAAACAGAATATATGATTTACTCTGTCTTGGATTCACAGATGGTCTTCTCTAGCCTACTTAAAGCCTCCCTTCCTGTTGGAAATACTGGGATGTTACCAGCAGTCAGAGTCCTGCCATTCTGCATTGCTGGATGTGAAAAGCAGCTAGGACTTCAATCATAAGCACAAATGCTTTCTAATCATTTTGTGTTCCTATGAACATCAGACCTGGAAGCCAGCTTCCAGACAGTCTGTAGCAAAACCCCATTACCTTGTCCAACCTTGCATAGGGCTTATATGTCCCACTTCTTGGAATTTGCGCAAAATTGTGCTGATGTTTCTTGGTCTCTTTTCTCCTCATTTCATAGTTGCTGACAGCTGTTTCCTCCTCAGCTAGTTATTAGGAACTGAATCTGAAAGTGAAAAGACTACCTGCTTCTAAAGCCTTTCTTGACAAAATGCACCCACAGGGTTTCTGATGACAAATAGTGATTCACTGTTCTTGTGATTCTCTGAGAGTGATGTGGAAGATGAGAAGTTTGCTGTCCATATTCTGAAAGCATCAGGTGCTGTCTGATATCTGTATGGGCCAGCAACCTTCAAACGAACATATAGTGAAGAGTGTGTGTACAAGTGTGTGTACACGGCTAAGTGGGGAATGCAGGCTATGTCCCTTTCATCAAAAAAGGTCTAGCTGCTTGAAAGGGTTAGAAAACACTGCCAGAGAATGATAGCTATGGAGACTTTATTCTTGTTCCTTAGCAGAGACAACAGGAATTGGTGAGGTTTAGCATAAACCTCTGCAGTTATTTTAGTATACTGTACTGCCAAACTGTCAGTAGCAGTAGAAAAGCATGTCTCATATAAAATGGACTTAATGCATAAACTGTATGGTTTGAAGGCAAGTTCAGCAAGCTTGGAAATGGTTACATGCACTAGAGAGTGGACAGGTTTCTCTTCGGAGCTGTGGCCACTGCTGCATGCATGTGCAGGAGCATGCTGGAGTGGGTGTTGTCCAAATGACTGGAGCACTCTTGAATGCTCAGGCAGTTCTCCTTCAAGGAGCTTGTACAGATTAGTTCTAGGAAAAAGCAGATTGCTTGAACTTGCCTGCTCCTAGTGACTGGATGGGTGGTATGTGGAGAAACTAAGACAAGGCTAGCATTCAGCAGTGTCATCCCGGTCCCAAGTGTTCATAAATACATTCAGAGATGGACTTCAGCATCTTTCAGAGACACTGTCATCATGCGTTCAGTGAAATCTCTGCAACTCCATCCCAGTCACAAAAATAGTGTCACTTGGAAAAGATAAGTTTTTAAATATTTCAACAGCTCACGTGCAGTATTTCTAAAGATTAATGACACAGAAGACACAGTTCATTCTCCTTCCCTGTCCAGGAGTGCATAAATAATGCTCATCATTAACACATTAAAATAAACTAGAAATGCAGACTACCATAGCTGCTTAATTTTTTTATTTTCTGACTGGTTTTAGTGTTGTGGGATGAATCTAAAACTGAAGAGCTCTTGCTTTGATAGTTTTCCAGTTTCCAAAAGGACAGTGGTAACTATTTTTACATCATTTCCAAGAGAGTGTGAGTGCTGTCACTGGAGTTCACACGATCACAGAATAGTTAGGGTTGAAAGGGACCTCTGGACATCACCTAGTCCCATCCCCTACAACCTACATCATAACAATATTAAATAAATATGCAATTAGTACCATCAGGAAAACACTGTGTTTTTTGGAATTTGAACTGATAGGATGACCTTACCCACTGAGAAATTTTATAGAAATAGTAAACTTCTGCTTCAATAATATTTATACAACCTTCCCCCTCCTATCAATTAATTTTACCAGGCTAAATTCTAAGGAGACCTAACTCTGACCAGGCTTTCCTATACAACCTTCTAAACTCTCTTCCTAAAAGTTCTTGCACTCCTGAATGGTCAAAACAAAGTAATTTGGATCATAATTTATGTGTTTATAATACCCATGAACCATATTTCTCTTTTTGTTTGAAATATCTTACCAATCTTATGAATCTTTTATGTTATCTTTTATTGTACTGCATTTACATGCTTATAAGTTTCAGATTTTAAATTAATAAAGGTCTTAAAAACACCCTACCAAGTAATATATCAAGAAGTAGTTAATACTTTTTGTAAGTTAAATCTTGTGAAATCAACTATGCTCAGCTCTTCAAATATATTCTCTATCTAATGTGTAGAGATGTTAGTAGGAAGACTTGTATCCACCTTCAGCATTCGATCCAAATGCTCTGAAGTTAGTAGAAAGACCCCTGTTGATGCCAGCAAGCTGTGGTTCAGCCTGTCATTGCTGGAGAGTAATAAATCCACCCAAGCAGATGTGTCTGAATCAGGAGACCAAGCATCTATAAGGACCTCTCCATCTGGTTCTCCACAGTAGACATTCCTTCATCTTGTCTCTTTTTCACAAGGAACATCAGTGGTATCCATGGTTGTCACTTTGTACTTTGTTTTACGATCCCTTTGTAGAGTGGCTCATATGCTAAAGCCAGACTGAAAGTAACCACGTGTGTTTGACTTCACTCAGCAGTGTGAGAGTGTGAATCCTCAACCAGGCATCACCTTCAAAACTGTTAGTGAGTAATTAATCTATAATAGTGCAACTGGCAAGCAAATAGCTTTAACAAAGGAATTTTCACTTACATGTCCAGAAAACAGTGAATGATTTATTATTTTACTCATAGCTGAAAGCAAATAATCTTTGACTTGACGATAAGTTACCTCATTGGAATAGATGCTTTAGAAGTGAAAGAAACCTTCTCATCATTTTCATCCAGTCAAGAGCCCGAACTTACATCAGAAAATAATTAAAGAAATACCAAAGACTGGAGCCTATTTGGTTGAGAATGGACAGGTGCTGTATGATTTATTATCAGCTAAGATACTGTTATTTCTTGAGCTATTGTATTTGTTATTATTATTGACTTTATGCTTTGAAAGAAGTAAACCTTAAGCTCTAGAAGTCTAGAGTGGAAGCTGGCCATCTGAACTCTTTTTGGTCACAGTAAACTATTTGCCCAGTTTCTGAATGTATCTGTTGTCTCACTGAGCCTTTCTTCCATCTCTAAGGCCTAACTATGGCACAGAGAGCATTGTTTTGCCTGTTGGATTAAACGAATGCAAAAGGGCTGCGTATAAAATGATTATGTCACCCAAGAGGACTTACCCCTGATCGTGTTCAGGCTGCCCAGTGTAGGCAACAGCCCACAACAGGGTGCTCCTCCTGGCTAAGCCATTCATCTGAACTTATGGAGTGTCCCCGGAACTAAGCTTGCAACAATATGACAAGGAAAATGTAAATGTACATAATTAATGTAAGCATTCTTTTATTTCTCAGCAGCAGGTTCCTTGTTATTCTTTGCATCCTGGTCTCAGGACAAGAAGTACTGATGGAGATGCAATGTGTGAACTAGACAAACCTCTGAAAATACTCTCCACACAACCCATGTCCTTATAAGAGACAGAAATCACTATGGCTTGTGTGCATCTGCACACAGCATGGAGCTTGGGGTATTTAATTTGGTTTATATACATAACATTTACGCTGGTTATCAGTGAAATAAAGTGGGTGTCAGTCCTAGTGAAACTGACTGTAGAAGACTGATTAACAGGTTATTTGGACCACAGTTAATCAGTAGCTAAGGTGGTAAACATTCCTTGTGTTTACTTTAGTTCTCTTACTCTTTTATTGATCTACTTGTAGTTTTGCATTTGTGATCCTTAAATTTGTGGAATCATTGCACCATTTTTTCCCCACTTTCTTAGCTCATATGTCGAGTAGGGCCCTACACTACTACTCTCTTTTATAAGATTTTCTCATTTTATCAGATATGAAATAGGGAAGTGGTGAATCTGCTAGGCCTTGCCAGCAGTCATTTAAGATCCTGTGGTTTCCATGTTCATTTGACACCAGCACAGTTGAAATTGTCATGAAAGTAGGGCTGACTTACATACAAAATACGTTCTCTAGTGATCAACCAGCTGAACGTTCAAAGCGGGTCTGCTGAATCTGAGACATTCAGTAAGGAAAAAGCACAGAAGGAAAGAGAAAAAGATAGTCCTTATTCCGTTTTGTTCATCTGGGTTTTCTCTATGCAAACTACATGTTGTGCCTCTTCACCTCAGGGTAGGCAGAAAGTTTATTTTGATGATGAGGACCTTGTTGCATTTACTGGTTAGTATAGACAGGGCAATTATCACTAAGAAAACCCAGCCAAGTGTTAACAGTCCCAAGTTTTGATTTACATAAACTGGTGAGCTCCAAAAAGTGCCCTCATTCAGTATCGTTGATGTAAACTCCTTTAAAGCTTGAAGTTCAAGGACCTTTTTTCATTCTCTTTGTGTGACTTGTGATACTGCAGAACAGAAATAGGAATTTGGCTATCATCTGGATTTCATTTCACAATCTATATATCCCAGCACAAATAGTCACAACCAAGAAATCCATTACAAATTCATGGCCTGTAGAGCTTCACTGTTCAACTGACAACATTTATCATGAGCTCTTTGCAAAATCATATGAGATTTCATAACAGGTGTCCACTTCACACAGGTCATCCCCACTGTGGCCTGTGTCAAAATCCATTATACAATAGCTGAAAGCTATACATACATGTTGCCAGCTACCTCCTCCTTCTGCAATGTGTGGTGGAATGCAGTGAGAGATAAGCAGGAGACACAAAGTTTAGATCAGAACTTTCCTTTGCATCTGAATTTCACTGCCAAAGCTGAAAATGAGATGGCAGCACTGAATACAGAGTCCTCTTTTCAGTCAGCCTTCTGTTGTGATACAAAGAGATTAAAAAAAAAAAGTACCATGAGCATAGAGTTTAAATAAAAATCCAACACATTATATTATTCTTTAGTGGCCACTTTTAAACAAAACATAACCATATAAAATTCTATCCATTCTTCCTGAATTTTGTTCCAGTCTTGTCAGACTGGGCTGACTTGATGTGTAATGAGTCTCTTATCTGACATTTCCTATTGTCCCTAGTGGTTGTAAAATCATTACTCTTGAGAAAACAAAGTTTACATGTTGATAAGTGGTGAAGGGAAGAATAAGGCTGTGATGAGAAACTGCATCTACTCTTCTCAGTTCTCTCTCGTGCTCTGTCTCCAACAGGAATAATTCACATTCTTGCAATTTAGAGAGAAGTTTCCAAGTCCTCTATTTGGGAACATATTTCAGTTTCTCCTGGGAGGTGAAAGCAGTTTGCTGTGAAATGCTTCAGACTCTCACAATGACTGATTTTCTGCTTCCTTCTCTTGGGGTAGAATCAATGATGGTGGGGTAGGTTCCAAAAAATTTATTGGAATAGGAAAAAAAAAAGACAAAAATAGTTGAACCCGTTTAATAGCTGTGATATCATTTTACTGGCTTCCCCTGTCTGCAGGGCATATGTCAGTGGTTGATTTTGTGCTTGGAGTACCAAAGGAACGGTCTTTAAAGGCTTTTTCCATCCCAGTATCAAAAAGAGCACCCCAGAGACAGCTGTCCCTGATGTGATTAACCACTGAAATGGTACTTGCAAACAGGGTGATGAAAACCTCTGAAGTCTGCAATAAAGTGATGAGGCTCAAAGTCACCTTGAGACAAGGGAAAAAAAGATTCCTAGAATTGGGAGAAAATATGTGCATTATTTATATGAAATATAATCCAATAACAGATTAAAAATAATATTGGAAAACATCTTTATTACATTAAGTAGCTTTTTAAAAAATGGATGATTTAAAATGATTTAACTTAAAATGGGCATATAAACAGTGCTTAGGTTCTGAAGAAAGGAACATCAATTAATTTTTTTCAGGTTCTTAATGCACACATGTATTTGCATTGCATTGCCTATGCAAGGAAATTATCTGCTAAATTAGCAAACAATACTTGCTCTGCCAAATACAGTTTTCACATCTTAACTTGCAGTGATGGTTTTTCCCAATTGGACCCACATCGTCTCCTATTATCACAGACATCAAGGATATATGTTTTGGAGTATACCACGGCATTCAAAAGGCTTTGGCTTTCTCAGACCAATAAATCTCCCAAGTGAAAGTCTTTTCCCACCAACCACCACAGATTAAAGTCAGGGCTCTACACCTTTGAGAGCTTCAGATGTACCTAATTGTTACAGTGTCATACAGAAGAGGAGGGACTCCTATCAAAATTTAGAGATGAAAAAAAGTATCTCTGACAAATTATGAAGTTTAAGGAAAAGTCAATTCTGGTGATTCATGGTGTAAATATCTGAGTACCACTAAAAATGTACCTATCCATTTTTTCCATGATATAAAGGGCAACAAGCAGTTTCCATTATTCTGCCTCAGGGATCTTGCAAAGAAAAAGCTTTCTTTCTTAAAAACATGTCTCAGTTTGAATATTATTTTGGAAAACAAATACTATCAGCACACCTATCCTACCCAGCTTAATGGATCATCTGTCAGTGAACCTGACATTTAACACCAACTCGTTTTGGAAATTCCAGTTATCCACCTCACAAACAAAATAAGCTGAAAGATCCCAAGAAAAACACTATTTTGCAGGAATGAAGCCTATGTGCTTCTCCCTATCCTTGTTGCTTCCTTTGGCTGTAGCATGAGAAAGTATCTAGAATCTCTGCTGCCCCACTGCCCTGCAGACCGAGCTCCATCTGAAGAGCTTGGGCAGTGACCCACGGACCATTCCCCTCCTGGCAGCAGCTCCGTGACACCATACCATTCCTCCTACCCCAGACAGAAAAGAAATTGTTTTCCATACCTCAAGCAGGCGGAGGCAGTCAGTTTGAATAGCTGTAGTTCCTCAGCGTAGGTGAGAAAAAAGGAAGAGAAGAACCAAAAATAGCACCTTCTCTGAGAGCGTGCAGGGCTTGATTCTTCCACAACGCGCTCTATCAACCACGCTCCACAAAATGGCAGCTGGCTGGCAGGCAGCAGCTTCCAAGAAAGATGAGGTGGTACACCCTGGAAAATTAAATAACTGGTATGGAGCTGCAAATCCTGCAGTGCTGGCTCCCAAAATGTTGGCTCGGGGTGGGGTGAGGTGTGGAGGGAGTGTTGTCATGCAGGGCTGGATAGCCTCAGGGACATTTCCACGGGAAAGGAAGGAGATGTGGAGCTGGGACAGGATCATGTAAGTTCTGCTCTGAAGTCTTGCAGCCTGGTGCTTTTAGAGCAGTACATTTTCCCTGCTCCAGCTCCTGAACAAAGTAAATTAATGAAGTGCCATTAGTTGACTACTTAATGTTTCAAGCATTTTCCTACCTTACATATATATTTTTAAAGCAAAACTCAGATACAACCAAAAAGCATACTAAACTTTTACCCACTTCTTGAGAAAATGAAAAGTGCAAAGGGTGAGGGAGAGAAAAGCAACAACATTTTCTGTTCTGCTTGTGTTTTAATTAAATGTAATGGATCTGTTTCCAAGATTTACACCAATCTCTTTTTCAAAGTGGAAAATGGCACAAATTTCACAAATTCTCTCTTAAAATGACCCTGAAATTAATAAGCCTGTGATGTTGATGAAGTGTTACAGATTTTTATTAGGCAGGATCTGAACAGCTTTTATTTCATGCTCCTATGTCTTCATACCTGTGTTGGGTGCAGCTCTCAATGTGAAACTCTGAACTCAGTAATTATAGCTAAAAATTGTGACAGAAGGTTTTAAATTTCAGAGCAAAAAAGAAGCAGAGACATATACCGCAGCCATATGAGAGACACAGTCATTTTGTCTTTGCTTGAGAAATCCCAATGAAAACCTGAAATTGCACTTGGGAAAAGAAAAGGAAAAAAAAAAAAAAAGTAAGAGCAGAATTTGGCCCTGATTCTTGGAAAATCTGCCCTTAATTTAGCCAAGAATAAGGATGCCTCCTTTCTAAATGAATGGGGTATGGCAAATTTACTAGTGTGAGAAGAAGTTTGTATAACATTTTAGCTACTGGGCAATATATTCTCTGCTAAAAAAAAAAAAAATCTTACCGTGCCTCCTTAAGTGCAAACAGAGGTAGCCAGCAGACAGTGTACAACATGTGTAACTCTGGGCACTGAGAACTTTGTGAGTCTGCCAAAAACTCATCTCATTAGTGCGCTTTGCAGCTGTAGAACAACCGTTTGGCTGAAATGATGTAGACTGAATATAAAACCATGTCCTGGAGGTGAAAGGCCCAGTGGAGGGAGTATGCTGGAACTCCATGCACCAGAATGATGTTCTAGGAATTCCCTGGTCAGGGTGCATGAATTCATCTGCACATCTTGATACCCAGCTTTGACAGGAAAAGGTATATTCTCTGCAACAAGATCTTTCTTTGGAGCTAGCTCAATCCTGGAGCTGTGAGGCTGGAACAGTACATCTTTTATACATAACACTCACAGACCTGATATACTTGCATCAAGAAGGAAATTAAGACAGCTGCCTGTCCCGTAGGAGCACAAATTAAATGCTGAAGCCCAATACATTTATGCAATGTTTTATACACCTCCAAAACACAAAAGCTGTCAAGTCACAATTTTGGTGGTTTTTTGAATTGTTTCTTACACACTGTCAGGGTTTCATGCACCATTCTTTACATTTAAAGAAAGCAACACAGACTGATTTCTGTCGTGCACCCTCCTATCACATCTATCAGTGCAGTACAGTGAGTGTTAAATGAATGTCACCACAGAGCCTCTCTCTCTCTCTCTCAAGTTTTAAATTTCCCTTGCTGGTGTAAAACTTAATGAAAGCCCTGGAGTATACAATAGCATTTTGAAAACAGGAATTTGTGACTGCTGTGAATCATCACTCACAGCAGGGACCCAGAAATGTGAATTGTGGGAGGAACAGGCTCAGTCCCCCTCTCTTTTTTACTGGGAATTTATTACAGGCGTGTCATTATTTACAATGCACCATTCACATCCTCTAAAGAGCCAATAAACTGGCTGCTGAATATGCATTTTGCTCTGTGGTGAACACAGATGTTTCCAGCTAATATCCATTTCATTTAATTTCTTTTCTTTAAAAAAAAAAAAAATCTATCTTGCTATTTCTGTAGCAGCTGGGTAACTATTTGCCAGTCTTCGGTTTGGGAATCACTCCTCATATTTATTATAGTTGGTGCCATTTGTGTTGCACAGAGTGGAGGTCTGTCCGTATTACCAGTCTCTGCCTGTGTTTGCAAGGGTACCAAATGCAGTTGCTAAAATTCTCTCACAGTTTAAAGAACAGGTCGCTTGAGGATTCAGCACAAGTTCAAATTTCACTAATGATATGTGGCAAAAATAGTGTCAGATGTTTTTCTGTTCCAAAAGTACATCAGAAACTGCTGGTGTTTGAGGGGGATTTGTTTTGATTTTGCATTCCTGTGAGTAAAATATATTGTTTATTCACAACTGACAGGTTGGTGGTCATTAATTTACAGTCCCTTCATGTATTAGTAAGAGAAGGCATAGGGAATGATGGTGAACTGCAGAAGGTTTGTAAGTTCAACTCAGATAATCATTCCTAACTTTAGATACTTATCTCTGCTAGCACTGTCCCCTGGGAATGCAAAACTGGTCTGTCATATCTGTGAAAAAAGACTCTCCTGAGGTCTTGGTTTCCTGCATCTTGTCCGGCTGGAATCTGAAAGTTCAAAGGTAACTAATAAATACATTTCTGATTATCATCATCATTATTATTCACAGTCCTACAGCAATTTTTTTAAAGCCCCACAAGAGCTGCGGTTTCACACAGTTTGAATACGGATAATGGCTGAGGAGGTGGCAAAGAGGGGCTCACGTTTTATCCAAATCAGATTGTTCAAACTAGATTGCTATTCTATAAATTCCTCCCCTCCTTGTGGTGTGGAAGGCAGTGTTATTGGGAATCACCAGATGGCTGGTTACAGATGGTGTTATACATTCTATCTTCAATTAGCTCTTGAAGAAGTGCTTATTGTTAGCTGTGGTGCAGTTCTTCCTCCATACGAAAATACTACTGCTAAGACCTGCCCTGCCTGAACCTCTCTGGTGAGCAAAGCACTTTTAGATGTGAGAGTGAGAGAAAGACTTCTCAAAAGTGCTCCCATGAGGAGGCACTGAAAACTCAATGCGAGTGAATGATTGTGAGTGAGCAGCTCCCTGAATTTTTACCTGCTACCTACAGCTTATATCCAGTTGAGGAAATAAAATGCAGTTTGGGTCTAGACTGTGGGAGGTGAGCAAGGCCTTGCAAAAGCAGAAGGAAAAGAACCTGGTGATTGTTGCAAGGTGACGAAGCATATCACACTTTGCTCTCCCACTCTGGTCTCCCCGCTGCACCTCTGTATGCACAATCTGCACTGCCCTCTGCCAGAGGCTGTGTATCCCTGCTGAGTGGCTGGGGAAGAGGCAGCAAGACTGGAGACATCAGCCAGTGTGTTCATGCTTCTGACTCACAGGAAGGACACCTGGATGAGTTAAGATGAGGCAATTCTGCTCAGAACACCATGCTTGGAGACACTGTCGGCATGACAAAGAGAGGAACCTGCAGGCCCCGTTACAGTGGTAGGAAGATCTGGTTGGAGTATAAATGGTAAAATTCTCCTTTTAAAGAGCTGGAGTCACTGCTTTTTAGTGGATCTTTTTATCATCTTCTTGGGGTGTCCTTTCACTTGTAAAAAACCAAATCAGAAGTCTCCTAGTATTTCCCTGTAGGTTCCTGTATAAAAGAAAAGGGTGTGGAAGGGACCCCAGTTAGTCATTATATTGGACCAAGATCTTAGCTCCTCTTTGCCTAATGAAAACATCAACTCCTGTAGCTGCAGACTGGTTGCAAGGTGCAGGTCAATGAAGAATTAGGTCTTTTGCATCAGAAGAAATACCTTTCACTGCACATTCATTTGGTATGGATTTCCCACGAAGGAAAAAAGCTTTTGTTTTTCATCAAAATGTGAAATAAACAAATACTGAGGTTGTTAGACAGACTCAATAAGGACCAGTTTCACCTTTAAGGAAAAGGCAGGAATCTTCCATTGTCCTAGAGAACAGGGTCAGATGGCAACATCTGCCAGCATCTGACAGCAGGAGAAAGGTGGACACAGGACTCAGTCTCCCATGCTGCAATACAGGCTGAATGAGCAGATCTACATGCCTGTGAAGAGGGGTCCTCATCTACCTGAGCCTGGGCTCCCCTCACGCACCAAAGTGATAAAGTCTTGGTCTTTCAGTGATATCGACGTGCGTGGGGACTTACAAAAATGGGGGTTCTAAGATGCTTAATCACAGACTTCAATAACAGCAAATAACCAGGTGTGGAAATTAAATACTACATGTGCAGAACAGTCCCTAAATATGTATTTAAATGCCAATAAAAGCTTTACAAGTCCCCTGGTGCTTGTATAATCTGGCTCAACAGCTTCCACCTCCCTGGAGCCCTGTCATGGTGGCAGAAGCAGTGGGTTTTCCTTTGCTTCCCCAGGGCAGAGGTTTGGAAGGGGCGCGGCCACCACCTGCTGCACAGCAGATGCCAACTCAGCTGGTGCAGGGTTGGGGGGGCACTGGTCTTTGGGGCTGTGGTATGAGGAAGGGGATCCAGGATGTCCTCTGTGGAAGCTAAGTGAAGTAGTAGGTGAAGTCTGCAAAGTCAGTAGTAAGCAGATACCAAAGTCGCTGGAGAAAGAAGTAATGGGGCCTTCTGCTCTACTTCTCTCTCTCATCTTATAGGGACAGGGGCTGGGAGACATTAAAATTCAAAACAGGATTTTAAAACTCATTCCTTCTTTAAACAAGGTGTGCTATGCTTCCTTTCTGCCTCATTATTCTTCTTTTCAGGCTGCTTGCTCAGACTTCAGAGTGATCTTCTCAACCTTTGCGGGAGTGGAGATCTTTAAGATTTCCCCCCCCCAGTCTTTAAATGGATTTGAATTTATCTTTAGCCTCATAGTCAAACTTCCTGTTTGTGATTTGGGGAATTCTTGGATCTTGCTTATAAGCAAGCAAATATTTTCATGCTTTTTCCTTGGTTGTACTTGATCATCCCATACCTTCTCCCCTTCTAGCCTTTTTTCTCCCTCACGCCCTCTCAGATCTGCCATTTTTCTGCTTTCTTCTCTGTTTCTCTTGAACAAGTCTCACACAGGGACACGGATAACAAGGAAATCATTGAAAAGAGAAGGATTTGAGGTTCAACAAAATCATGCAGGTAACAGTGGTCAATACAAAAAAGGGGACAAAGGTGGACAATTTTTCTATATGACTAAATCACTAAAATCCATCCATGTAGGCTACCCTTCATAGCAACCCCATGCTCAGTGCTGTTCTTGGTGGCTGGCATTTTTTCTGTTTTCTCTCTGCAGCTGGCTGCTGTTCTGTGCTCTTCTGTGCAGCACTGCCCAGCACAAAGCCTAGATCCCTCTTACCCACTGTAAGCAAACACTGAGGAAGGTGAGACAAAGCCAGCACAGGTGAAGCAAGTTATTGTAACACAAGTCACTCTACTTGTTCTGATTTAACACAGCTTTTCTAGATTGTCTCTGATTTTTATTCAATCTTGGTAGAAGATATAGATATAAAGTTAGCAAAACTGTTCCCTTTAGACAACTGCCTAAATGTCTTATCGGAGATCACTGAAATCAATGGAAAAATTTCCATTGACAACAAGGGACTTTGGGATAGTTTCTAAATATTTATTCATATAGGAGACAACTGCTCTTTCAGGTAGCTAATATACATTTCACAACCTTCCTTGAGGGCCTTTTAAACCAAAACAATGACAGAGAATAAAAAACTTTAAATAAGATTAAGGTTAGATGCACTACACTTTCAGTACCACTCTGTAATTCAAAGGTTGCTGTCTATGCTCTGGGCACAGTATGGGACATTTCCTTTCCTTTTTGTAAAGGGTAAGAGGCATGAAGGATTGATTTAGCAACAGTTTTAACTCTCAGAGTCTTGTTCTCTTTGTTTGCTGTCCACTCTTTACCTTGTCTACTGATAGTATGCTCACAGACAGTACAAACGGGTGTATAGGGCTTATGTGGTATGTGGAATATGGTGGAAGATCACATTGTGCTTTTCATCTCTCAACCTGTCAGTGGATGAAATAAAAATTTAAAAATATTGGCATTGTCTTCGAGAGAAAAGGCTGGTTTTCTCCATAGATCTTCATTACATCACATTGGATGATATTGTTCTATATAATTAAAGAGTGCCGCAACACTTCCTATGAATGAGCCCCAGCTCATCTCATTCCCTGTGGCCAGCAGTGTTTAATAAGTACAAAACACACGGTTTAAGTAGTACCCTCCAGCTTGTGCGATGTAATATTGGCAATAATGTATAAAAAAGGGGAAGGAGAAGCTGTGTGAGGGGTTTGCGTGTGTGTTGTGTATGCCACAGCAGGAGCATGTTCCTTATAGACAGAGGTCGTCCAGCACAATACACTGGGGCTGCACTTAACTCAGCGTCTCTCTGAAGCAGAACCAGGCACAAACCCTAATTAAACCCAGGGTGTGAATCCCTGGAGGGCAGTGATAGAAGGGTCTGTGTACTAATCCAGCCCGTGCTGACTAACAGCAGTGCTGCACAATCACTGCTGTATGAATATATTCTTCTGGCAGCTGCATGCAAACGGCAGTCTTTGCGATTCTGATGACTTTTCATTTTTATGACACTGTGTTTTAGCTTCAGGTGCGAGTGTGAGACTCCCAGTTAAGTGGCTGTTCTGATTATTTTAAGTAGTCACTAATCAAAATGCTGTACAGAGGGGGCCAGGGGAGAAGGGGGAAAGGGATGGAGGTAAGAGATGTAAAGGAATGTGTGAGGGTTAGAAGGGGAGGGAGGAGGGCTTTGCATCTGATTTTCCTAAGCAGGGCAATTTCTTTAGTGAGGAAGGTGAGCCTGTCACTACTTGGCCCCTGTCTGCTGCAAGTACTTTAACTTCTCAGCAACCCAAATGATGGTTACAGGGAAGGGGAAATGACTGGAAGGTTTCTAGCAGCAACAGCAGAAGCAACGGCAGAGAAATTCATTGTGAAAAATCAGTTTTAATAAAGCCCCAGCACTGACCTTGGAAACATAAGTATTTATATTATTGACTTCTGTATGAGGTTATTTGTTAAAAAAAAAAAAAAAAAAAAAAAGGAAAAAAAGAAAGAAAGAAAAGGAAGTCTTTCTGTTCTTGTCTTGAGACCTGAGGAAAAAAAATAACTAAAATTAGAGAAACTGGAGATATAAACGCAGTGAGTAGAATAAAGCAAAATACCTCTGGGGTGTTCATCTGCCATAGTAGTCATTTCATATCTCATCTGTTATATGAATGTGATAGCTCTTTCCCTTTTTGATAGGATCATTATGTAGACTCCACAGATTCAATTCCATTTACAAGTCAATGGTGTGAGATTTTATGACAATTCTTTTTACTGGGTTGATTCTGGATGATCTTCCTCTACCGAAAAAGAAAAAAAAGAAGGAAAAAATGTGAGGAGACGGGGACAGTGTCATTTTGGTGCTGCCACATGAGTGTTCTGGATGCACCAGACATTACTGTGACAGATCTAATAGCGCTGTCCTATCACAAATGTGCTCAGGTGTTCTTGAGCCTCAGCGTCAATGCTGCCAGCATTTGAAGAGGTCTATGCTGAAAGGAGATCTGTTGCTGGGGAGGAACCAGTTGCTCTGGGGAGAAAAGGTAGCTGGTTTCAGCTGAACTCGTTGGTCATACATCGCACTGATGATTTACTTGTTATCACACTCAGGGTCCCTCATTCCCTAGCGCTTCCCTCAGCCCTCCATAAGGCCAGCTCCAGCCTGGACCTCTGTAGAGCCTGTGGTGGTGAGCACAGATCCAAGTTCCACAGAGGAAGAAGTGCTCTTCTCTGAGTTTCTGCTGCACCTACAGCAACTGATCTGGGTCCCAGTGTAGGCTAGTAAATAGGTGCCTGGAAAACCCGTGTTATGGCAGGGGTGTGTGTATAGATCCATGGTGTCCATATCAATGCATTCTGCTGGAAGGGTTTTAATTTCGCCTTTTCCTGACTGCAAACAGAAGTTTCGTAGAAGCTGTGGGTTACATACCTTTAGGATTAAAATGAAACCCCCTGTGTTGTGCCATATATGTGAATGAGGTGAATTGCTGAGGGATTGGACAGTGAATGTTGTCAATATAGGCACATGCTCACAGTGAAATCTCCTTTGCTTAGGATGCCATTTCTTTGTTTATTGTCAAACTCCATTCTGTCACAAGCAGGATCCACTGGAGTAATCCCCTTTCAATGCCAAGAGCAGCATTGGAAAGGCAAGTACCCATGTCTTTAACACAGGAGGAGCTGAAAAAGAAAATAATCTCTTGTGTGGGGCAATGTCAAGTCAGGAGAAAAACCCCAAAAACCTCTTGATGTCCTTTCTGGCTCTACCTTTCTGTACCATGCAGAATACAAAGAAGGAAAAGGGCATGAACGCTTGTGCAAAGCAAGACCCTGCCAGCTTTCTGCAAGTGAATTTTTGCTAGGGCATGTCTTCATGCTATGATAAATAGCTTCTGTGGAAATGTTTTACTGTTTCAGTGCATGTTCTGAGCATGTCTAATATATGTGTCTCTGTTCCGAGCCTCCTGGAAATAGGAGCTGTCTCTCCTCCCCCTCCCTCAGCCACCTCTCCCACAAGCAAAGGTCTGTCCACCAGCTTAGGGGTTGGAGCATATGCTCATGGACTCACACTCTGTCACAGGGCTGACTCCAGCTCAAATACCCTCCTGCAGAGGAGGTCTGACTGGGGAGGTAGTATTCACCACCAAAGGAAGGGAAAAAGGGCACTGAATAAACAAAGCAGGGGGAAAAATGTCAGTGGTTCTCTAACCCTTGGTTAAAGCCTTTGACAGGATAAAAAGGAGACCTGGGGACTAGTCACCATGATAATTAATCCTTACAGAGTAACTGGATAAACCATTTCCTCCTGGTTCCTGGCTCAGCATGTCAGCTTGTGACAAGGCACTCTCAGGCAGCAGACTTTTCTGATTTTGAAGGGGAGCCTAAATGCATAATTTAGGGGTTTAACTCTGCCTTGCAAAGAAGGTGCATAAAGGTGAGGCTGCACAATGCTCATCATTAGTCGTTGGTAATTTAACCCTAGAAACCTCCACCTCAGCCACAAAAATTTATGAGGATATGAACATTAGGAGACTCCAGTAAAACCCCACTAATTTTCGGTGCATTTGGAGAAGGGCTGAGACCCTTTACAATGTTTCCCCCAAACAACACTGCTTGCCACAGATCCTGTAGGACCCATTATACTCCAAAACACCTCATGCCCTCGTGAGATACAATAGCATAAAAGTGAATCTAGCAGCTGCTATTGATTAAGCCAGGTCGTTGCTTCCATGCCTATTCCCGTGTGGGTTTATCAGACATTTATGCCACATATAATGTCGCTTCTCCTGGGTTCACAACTGCCCAGAACACACATTTTACTTGAGCTCCTTCTCAGCCCCAAATCTCAGTGGACCTCCAGTCAGGCAGAATTCATACACACAGCCATGCTTCGACCTACAGGCAAAGGGGAGGATGACAGTGCCACAATCAACTCCCTTCTCCTCTGACAGATTTCTGGACTATTTGAACCAGCTTTCTGTTCCATGGCAAAAAATAAGAAGGGATGAACTAGCCAGTCATTTGCAATGCTCTTTGGTGAAGCAAAGTCACTTCATAAATCTAAGATACAAGTATGATAGATGAAATATTTACTAATAGGAATCCCTTTCTCCCTCCAAATTAAAGTACACCAGAAAGCTAGAAACTGCTTGAGAAAGAAAGATACTGCAAGAAACCCACCCAGCCACAGACATCTCTGGGAACATATGTAAAGCATATCTTACTATGCTGCTCCTACATAAGAGGTAAATACTTTGATTTGCTCTTTTATTAGTCGTCGCCGTGGCCCTGGAAGACTTTCTCTATTGCTGTAGCTCATTGATGGCCTGTTTCCATAAGGGTAGGGAAAGCCTTGGCATCTGGTGACTGATAAAACACAGCACCCATATCCAGCATTCCTCTCAAGTCTCACTTTTCTGGTCATAACAAATGCACTGAATTCAGTGCAATTAGACCAAAAGGAGGTGTTTCTATCTTTCATTTCAGCATAGATTATATGCTATAACATGGCATTTCAAGTCATCAGCACTTTAGCTTAAATAATTATGTTTTACAGTGAGAGGATTTTGTTTTACCTCAGTCAATTAATAACAAGCCGTACTCAAATTTAATAAGTGTAATGAGAAACGCTTGTTTGATTTTTTTGAAGTCACGTGCCAGGGTAAAAGATGGAGCAGGCTATTCTTTTTGACTGGTGCACGAGGTCAGTGGCAAACCAGCATCGCTCAAGGGTGGTGTCTGTCAGCTTGGTTTCCAGACTGTGCCCTAAATGTTTGAAAATGTTAGAGAAATCCAAAAGCTACAGGAAAATATATTCTCAGCCAATGTGTTTATTGTCAATAGGGACAAAAAAGTGCTTTGCATCTTTGTGTGTGTATGTATATATATATTCCTTTTTTTCCTTTTTTCTTGTTTTTATTCTGTTTTTCATTACATATGTGTATCTTATTTGATCCTCTGTTGTGGTTAACATCCTTGGGTGCAACCAGTATCTCTGCACTGCCCGAGCTTCAGGCCAGCTAAAGAAAAGGTTCTCCACAGTAGATATAGACACCTTGGTTGTCCCCAAGGCTGCAGGTCCTGTTTCCCTCACTAAGCCTTGGACAACCTAAAGAAGGTTCCTCTGTATCACCAACTTGCCAGCATATGGGAAAAACTGAGGCTACAGGTACAGCTCTAGAAGGGCTGTTATCTATTTCTTCAAAAGCCTTCCCTGGTTCATCCCCCTGCAGTTTGCAGGGTAGGTTACGGCTTACTGATTTTACTGGCCACGCCAGTGCATTTATGGTGTGCGGCAGCTGCATCCAGGTCACAAGCCCATGCAGGGCCTGGTCCCAGCCTGGTCCTTCAGGGGGTCAAATGGCCACTGAATGCACGGCTCACTGCAAATGTCCATGTGTGGCTGAAAGAGGAGTGCATACCCAGAGGAGGAGCGGGCACAGTCCTGTTTCCCTATATTAGATTCAAAATTAATTTGTATAATTGTTGGAGGTGTAATCCCTTGGTATGGGAAACCTCTTAAGTGCATGCTCCAATCTAGCTACATTTAGGAAAGCAGTTTAAACACTCCTTGTTAGGCAAGTGCTTAAGTTCCTTTTTCCTCAATAGAGCAACTTTCCTGAATTGAAGCTTTTAAGCCGGAGTGGTATGCTCACAGCATGTGCCATTCTGCCTGCCTCTGTGAATGTTAGATCTGTACTGCAAATGTGATAATCTTTGTAAAAATAAGAACACTACTTTTCAATATGATTTTCAGGTTTTCACTCACATAAACAAGAGAAAATCTTATAGCATAGTCTGTGCAGATTTAACATTGAAAAGCTATCTTCAAACTGCGCACAAGAAGACACTTAGGATAATTTGAAAAAAACTATATTTTAAATGCATTTTCCTCCTTTTTTTTTTCCCAAAGAGCAGTTCACAATTTCCTGAAAATGGACTCATTGTTCAAAACTACAGGGTAGATAATTTCTACAAGGAACAACTGGGCTGTAACTCATGCATGAGTGATTGGCATTAAAAATCTGAGCTGTTTTGATTGGCCATTTCTCCCATAGGGTGGTTCTTCCCTCTTGATAAAAGAACACAGCTCTTAGGTTTAGGTTTAGGTTGCAGTCCCCTGTGTTTACATAGTGCACACTTGGCTTTCCTCAAATATTCTAGTGTTGTTGGGTTAAAATCCACTTGTTGTGAAGAAGAAGAAAAGTCTCATTCTCTTGAATGTAAAGTGAGTGTATTTGGGCTATATTAGCACTCCAATTTTAGTCATTAAGCACTGTGTAATCTATGCCTCTGCACCATGTGCCAGTCTGCCCAGACTTCTGCAATGAGCAGAGTTTTTGAATGCACTGAAGAGTTATTAGTGTGCTTTTTTTTATACAATTACAGTGCAGCTGTATACGTCTGTTCCTCTGAGCCAAGCATTTTATGTGCTAGAGGTTGGCATGTGTTGGAATGATGCAAGTAAAAAAATAAATACAGGAGAGTAATGTAGTTGAAAGCTGTGAGTCTTGGTGTTAAGGTGGGCTCACAATGAAGCCCAGGTCTCTGAAAGATAGATGGAACTGTGGCTGCTATGCTGCTGGTTTAGAGTTGAAAGATTATATTAAGAGAGAAAGGAGGAGAGGTTGGAAACAAAATTTTAAAAGACAGTTAATATCTTCCTTAAAAATAAGAACTTTCTGCTTGCGAAATACAGAACCTCATGATAGAGCATCGGCTCAGGACAGCTGCTGTGTAGCCAAGGCAGGACTTGAATCCTTTTACAAACTTTAAGGCTTTAATCTTGCCATCAGCTGACAATGAGTCTAGCCAACTGCCTGCCTATGAGCTACTTTGACAATTCATTTATATCACAGACCTTGACATGCCATTTTTTGCATGATAAGGGTTTGCTTTTGGGGTGGCACTGTCTGATAGGGCTGGCTAGAAAGAAGCTTGCAGAACCCTTCCATCAACAGCATCTCTCTGGGACATGCATTTCACTCCAGGGCTCTTTGCCAGCTTCCCTTGTTGCAGACCGTAAATGAACATGTCTCTCTCCTCCTACACACTGTTCCACTTCTTTTGCAGATTTCAAATGGACAAACAGGTTTTGTTTTTTGTTTTTTTTTAATGCCTTCACATGAGAAAGGACTTAAGTCTCTTTTTAACCTGAGCTGGAGAGGAAAAAAATCTATTGTAACAGATATATACAGTGTATAGTATGCATGTATGCATGTGTATATATATGGTGGAAAAAAAGCACTAATCATTTTCCAGCATTTCTAGAACTTCATTTCCACATGCACATTTAAAATTGCCTAAAACCACTATATAAACAGAAAAACAGTGAACCTGAGCCCAGCTGCTGAAATCTCTGAAGTGTCATGACGGGTTCAGTGTAAGAATCTGTACAGGAAGGTATAGGATCATGACAGAAAGGTTGGTTGCTCTTGGAATAGAGCTCTCCTTGCACAAGAGAAACAGTGAGTGAATTATTCTCTCCCCTTCTTTAAAACATTTTTGGTAGCAAGATAGATTTAGACACAAAAATCCTAAAAAAATATATAAGACTCATGATGTGGGGAAGAGATTTTTTTTAAATTTCATTTGGGAATAGCCGAACTCGGAGGCAGTCTATCTGCCTTCCTGTCTGATGGCCCGTATTCTTCACAGCACTCCTGAGGCTGCACTCTCACCGCATATAATTCCTCCCCGGTCCAGTCCTGTGTGCAGCATGTGGACTGCTCTCCGAGGGGAGGGGGATCTGACTTGGCTGGCAGTCAGAGCAGCAGGAGCAATTGCAGATGCTGCTATTTACACGATTTTCACATTCTGAAGAACAAAGAGCAGAAGGCTGCCAACAAATCTTAGAGGCTAAGCCTTTGCCCTACACGTGAGGCACAGCCAATGAATGCCGGCAGAAACATGCAGTGCACCACTTTGTGAGATATTGCATCTCCGTTTTGGTGAAAATGCAGTCAAGATCACTCACTGAGAAAGCAAAGAAAGGTAAAAAAGAAGCTTCATTGCCCAGGAGTGTCAGCCTTCCAGGAGTGCAAGGCGGAATGAAATATTTCTGCCTCACGTGAATGAGCTATTCCAGGTCTCGGGGATGACTAACCCTTAAAATTCATGGTTGTGGTGGTAACAAAGATAGATGTTTATCCACTGCTCTTTAATCTAAGCTAGACATGAGCCCAAACACAGCTCTTTCTATGAAGAAACGCTATTTCTGTGCAAAAGCATTCTACAGATTTGCATTGCGCTGCTGTGCCTGGACATGTTTTGCCCCTGTCCATGGGCTTCCCATGTGGCCTCAGACAAGTCTGTCAGGCTGAGGTTTTCAATAAGATAAAAGAGGTAGGCTCTCAATCTTCCTTAGAAAATCAAGGATAATACAGGTTTCTCTGAAAAAGGTCCTCTGAAAAAGCCCAAGATTGATCCTGTTGTGTGCCTTGCTTTTTTTTTTTTTTCTCCTGGTCCTGTCTATTTGCCTTTATTCTCTACTTATGTGGCAAACTGCAGTGTCTGACTGCATGCACAAGGAGTGGGACTCAGAGCCTCGAGGTGCAAGACACATTAATAATAATGTTAATAATTTATATTACTTATGACAGACATCTGTGTATCTGTAATATCTACACCTTGCATCTTTCATCATTAGAGTGTCAGAAAAGCCAGATGATAAGTTTTAGTTTATTAATGAGAATTTATTCAAGTGCTTTTTTGATTCTTTTTGGCCATCTAAGAATATTTTTGTACGTGGACAGACCTCCTTTATCTTCTTTAAATCTGGACTTGGATTCAAAATCAGGTGTAAACATTGGAATTCAGCTGAGTTTTGGTGGTAAGCATTTGGTTTGCTTCAATTTACCATTAGAGGACCTCTGCAAAAAAGCAAGCTGTGGAAGCTGCTAGGGTTTCAGCACTGCCTTCCTTCAGAGGAGCAGATTCACAGACTTGGAATAATTTCAGATCTAGCTTTAATAATTATTCCTCTACCAGCCTTCTCCTCTGTTTCATCTAGTGAAAATGAAACTGTGGCATTTAAAAAAAACTCAAAATGCTACAGTTTTAGGGATCTGGTGATTTGGAAGGTCTCCCATCCACAGCGCTTCTGTGCGTTAGCTGGGAGAAATCAGCGGAGAATAGTTTCAGTGTCAGATCCTCCCGACTTGTGGGAGGATTCACAGCAATGTGAAAGAAAAATCAGTTTCAGATAAACAGCATATCTAAGGACACAAGCACGATGGAGTTTTAAACTCTGGGGGTACACAAATATGCATTCCAGAGGCATCTAATTCAGATGAATAAACACTCAGAGCAGGTCTTCTGCATTACAGTACCTGCCTAACACTAGCGCAGACTTCACTAGCACTTTCCCTGGGAACAGCCACAGGCTAATCCTGGATTTGTGCGCCCACAAGGAGTGAATATTGGCTATGCCTCTAGGGGACCCCTTTGGGTTTACTTTAATAAAAGGAAGAAATCTCAAGATTTGATGCAAAGAGCATATCCCAAATGGGCAGAAACACAGGCCTTTGGGCCTTGCACCTTATGTAGTCTGTTCACTCTGTGCAAAAGGAGTGTAAAGTACCATCAGAGCTGCGTGCTGCCATTTTACACCAGCTCTTCACAGGGGTTGCTGACAAAGTGCAAGGTGCAAGATGACAGAGAATAGAGGCCCTTTAGCTGTTGCTCAGACTCTCCTGCTATTTAACTAGTTCTGGGACAATTATTTTCCAAGGCAAAAAAATAAAAGGAGAAAAAAGTAACCCAAACACTGAAAAGAAATTACAAATTCTTAAAAGCATAGTTTATATTCAAGTAGCACACGTGTGTGAACCTGAAAGTACGTTTAATATGTGAATTAATTAAAGCAGCACAGTTTCTGAGAAGCAGGTTTTATCACAAACATTAAAAAGGAGAGAAAACATCTTGCAAAGAAGCTAAGTGGTTCAGTTCTGATGTCCTGCCACATAGTGCAGATGATAAGCAAGGCTTTCTGATCGCTAACAAGTATCAAAAATCTGGGGTGAGTTTCACTTAGGCTCTTATTCCTTAAACCCTGGGCAAACCAGAGAGTTACTGTAGAGTTACACACACACAGAGGCACTCACACACACACTCATTCCCTGGGGATGGTTACAGGTGGGGGGGAAGGTACTAGAGGTCTTTATTTTCAGATACCCTCAGAGTGATTTTATAAGCAAATGGGGAGATATTCTGGTTATTCTTGGCCATAAAGTCCTTTTGAAGAAGCAGAAAAATAAATCAAGCAGGACTGTGTAAAGGGAAAAATGAAAGAACTTTGTTTCCAGAGCCATCCTCACCTCAAGGAAAGAATCCCTCTTCCAAAGCTCAGTGGTCTGCCAGGAAATAAACTGTCTACAGGTCACATCTCCAGTTGCACGGTATTAATAACAGATATTTTCCCCAAACACCCAATGAAACCCAAGAGGTACAGCAGCACTAGGGCCATCTCTGTGCATCCACCCGAGTAACAGGGTGGAAAGATGGTGCCGCGAGAATTAAAGGGCAGCCTGTGAGCAAGGGAGAGGAGGGGGTGAGTAGTTTGTATAAATAAAGGTAGAGCAAACATCTCCTCTGTGACAGTGCTGTGACAGTACATACACTCTCATCTATACACAGGTACCTGTCGGAGCAGCTACTGTAACCATGTTGTAAAATATTCAATGACTCACTGTGAATAACTGTCTCATTTAGAAGAATAATCTGGTGACAAGACCAACATTGTTAAGTTGTGTCAACTTGTTAGGAAAGACATAAAACAAAAATACCACTAACATCGAAGGGCTGGAGGCAATGTCAATAATTTTTTGGAAGTGAGCAGCTGGAGGAAAGTGAGGCTGGGCTCCAGCAGCTTAGCACAAGCTCAGTTTGCAGAGAGGAATGCGGTAAACAAGACCAACCATTTGCAAGTCAGCGCCATGCTGATCTACTGGGGTGAACATACCATGACAGAGATCCCCCTGCCTCAGATGTGAGCAGGTATCCGTCCTTAAGTACAAGATGCTGTGGACCCAGCTCTACCTTTCCACCCTGCTCTCCTCCAACATAAGGGTCGCTGCTAGAGCAAAGAGTAGGTTACCAAGAGATAGCTTCTTGTCTGACTCCATTCCTGGTTCTCCTGAAGCTAGGATACCCACTTCCAATTTCAGACGCATCAGAGGGAAGAAAGAGGAGAGCGTGAGCCTTGTTTACCTCTTCAGCTATCTCACAGGCTGGATGGATGCTTGCAGAGAGCAAAACATGGTGGCAGCACAGAGACTTCCAGACTGGGAAAGTGACTCAAGAGCAACACATGATATGGTGTAATGTAACGTAATATAACTAATATAATATAGTATACATAATGTATACAATAAATACAATTATTATAATATAACATAATATAATTCAATATAACACCGTGTGATTCTCATTCCCTTCCCAATAAAAATGAGGGTGCCTGCGTGATGGGGTATAGGGGGGTTGACCAGGCCAGAAGGAAGGTGAGACAACAAGCTCTGGTCTAACTGGTTGCTGCTGCATCTGATTTGACTCCACTAACTGCCATGGGTGGTTCAGGCCTTGCCCCTGTCAGCACTGGGACACATCTCTGCAATCTGCTGCTGCCTGCTGCTAGCTCATTTCTCTTTGTGTGCCTGATGCACAGGCTCTTGGCACGCTGGCCAGCTCACACACCTCAGTAGCACCTTGTGATTAACAGGCAGAAGCACAAAGACTCCTGGTGTGCTAGCCAGCTTGTACGGCCCACTAGCCTTTGCTCTCCTGTGGCATCGTGCAAAAGCTGCTGAGAGGCACAAGCTGGCTGCCAGGTGAGGCAAGAAGCAGAGCCAAAATGCCACAGACCATAGAGGAAATAGGAAAAAAGGAAACAGGGCAGGAGTCAGGGAATTTATTACTCTTGAATAATAGTGCCTGAAGTAACCATAATAAGCAATCAGAATCTCAGTACCATTAAGAATCTATAGAGGTTACCTAGTCCACCTTCTTGCCCAAAGCAAGACCAACTTCAGAGCTAGGTCTAGGTTGCCCAGGGTGTTGTCTAGTCAAGTTCTGAATGCCTTCAAGGATGGAGATGGGCAAACTGCTACAGTGCTCGATCACTCTCACCGTGAAGAATTTTTACTGTGTGTCTCACTGGAATTTTCATTGCTGCTGCTTGATTCCATTGCCTCCAGTTCTTGCACTGGGAACAGTGTAGCTCTGTCTCCTCTATAGCCTTCGACAGGTAGTTAGCAGAGTTATCAAATAGATTCATCCCCCATTCAGGCACCATTCTCTCAGCCTCTCCTTCTGTGACCTGACCAGCTGAGTGGTTCTCTGCTAGACTTGCTCCAAATTTTCTGTGTTTTTTTTGTGCAACAGAGTCCCAGAATTGGGCACTACTCAGATAGGATCTCCCAAGGGTTGAACAACAGGAAATAAAAACTTCACTTGACCTGCTGGCTACATCCTATTGCAGTTTACCTCCACCTCTCTTATTCACACTGAACTCTTCCACTAGGATTCCCGGATCCTTTTTGGAGCTGCCCTGGCTAGTCACTTGCTCTCCTGTACCACTGCAGTTTCTACACTCTTGATGCAAGGCTTTGCATTTGCTATTTTTTAACTTCTTGAGGTTTCTGTCAGTCCCTTTCCACAGCCTGCTGAGGTCCCTCTAACTGGCAGCCCTGCTCCCAGTCTCCACTGGCAGCTTCCACCACCTCAGTCTCCCGTCCCATCCCCACTTTGGTGTCATCCAGATTCTTGACAAAGGTTCATCCCATCTTATTCCATCACTCAGATTGTTAATGAAGACAAGAAAGAACACCGGCCTTGGTATCAGTCCCTGAAGAACGCCACCAGTAACCATCCACCACCTGGTCTTCCAAACACCGATCATTGTTTTTTAAGCTAGACAGTCCACACAGATTTTACCCACCGTGCAATCTTCCTTCCAGTCTACATCTTTCCAATTATCTACAGGGACATTATGGAGACAGTGCAAAGGACCATGCTTAAGTTAAGGTGGATGACATCCACTGCATTCCCTTTATTATCTACCAAGCCAGTCATCTTAATGTTGTTGTGCCTGTTTTCAAGCAAAATTTGCCTTTGGTAAATCCCAGCGCGTTGTTTCGCTGTTCTATTCTTTGTGCACTTGGCAATGGGTGCTTGCAAGCTTTGATCCACGATCTTTCCAAGGGTTCTCATTGGTCTGACTGACTTGTAGTTTCCCAGATCTTTCTCCATTTCACTGATCTCCACTCTTTGAAAAGGACAGAGAGCTCTCCCACAGTAAGACTGCCCTGCTCCCTCAGGAACATCAGATGCCCAGCTGCACTCATTGCTTTCTACTTTCCCAGTCCACAAAACTGGTTCATAGTCTGATCTACTTTGGCCGTGGGTTGTACCTCACTCTACCAGACCCTGTTGCCAGCCAAAGGTATTTGGGAGGCCTGAGAGGGGACTTTGCCAATGAACTCAGGCAAAGAAAGCATCGAGCTGTTGCACCTTTCTCATGTCCTTTGTCACTAGGTCCCCTGCATCCCTCAGCAGGCCCACGCTTTCCTTCTCTTTCTGACTGACCAGTAGTGTCCTGTTGCACAGAAGGACAGTGAGGGAACAGTCCTCACACGGGAAGCTGTCACAGCTCTCACCAAGGCAACTGGCACCAGCCTGGCTGCTCCATACTGCCGAAAGAAGGGCAGAAGGAGACGGACACCATCACACATCTGGGTGGGATGGGGTTAAGAGAGTGCTCCCTAGGGGCCCTAAGGGGAAAAGGTAAGAGTATGCTGTATATGACCAATAGGTTGCTAGAAACCCATCCATGCTGGGAATGCAGATGGAAATCCGAGTTCACCTTAGAAGACAATAAATGTCTTCTGGGAAAAGAACCAGCAATCAACCCATTGATCTAACCGAGACTTAAACAACCATAATTCAGCAAACTATTAAGACACCTATCTAGTTGTCCACTTAATAGAACTACCTTGGAAAATACCCATTCACTGAAGTTGAATAAGAATGAGTGCATTATAACTTACATTACTGCCAGTCGACAGATGGAGCAAGCTAAGATGAAACCCAGGCCATTATAATATAGTGATCTTTTTGCAATTTTTTTCTGTCTGAAACCACACATAACTTTTGAAGATGTAAATTTGTAATACGTCATGCTTTATGTATTACATTTTTGGCATCTACTTTAGTTTTTAAGAATGGATGTTGTCTAATTATGCAGTGCAGCTTTGGATGAGAAAATATACTAAGTGTGCATTAAACAGACAACTTTAAATAATGGCACTTGTGCTAAGAAGTGTATTTTCTGGCAAGCAACTAATTTATAATGGTCATAGATATATGCATTAGTGTATGAAATGCTTGTCTTTATTTATTGATTTGAAGGGGCAGTATTATATTTTTGAATACGTCTTCTTTATTGGATCCTGTTTTAATCTGTAACAGACCTTGTTATATTTCATGTCTCAGAGTATTCAC
>VZTF01008251.1:3347966-3402966 GCA_013397755.1 Cnemophilus loriae | reverse complement strand
TCCACTTCTGCTGCTCCTTCAGTCAGACTGGAATAAAATTAGCCCTTATGTAGTCTACAACTCCTTGCTCTCTTGTACTTACACAGAGACCACATACACGTACCCATGCAGACTCATACACATGGAAATTGCTGTCTACATCTCTCAGTGTTTATGGGATTTGAGACTCGGCTGCATTGTTTCTAGCCAAAACAAGGAGGCCGTGTTTTCAAATCACTAAAGATCTTACTCTATTCACTAAGTAGAGCAAACAATTCAGACAATTATTTGGGAAAGAAGACTAAGAATCTATATAAGTAGTTGTTGATTGATATAACTTTTTCACAGTACCCAAGTTCCTAAACCCACTATAAATTAATTGCAACCACTTCTAAGGGCAAGATATCATATGACATTCATATGGTTGATGATATCTCTTTCAAATAGCTCGGCTAAAATTTGCCGAATGGTCTCTTCCCTATAAAAAACACCCAGCTACCATCTCATTAGTCAGTGCTGAAATCCTTTACCCACAGTACTAGATGCCACCAATATGTCACCAGAGGCAGACGATGCTATAGTCTTAAAACGAACAGTTCATTCTAAGTACTGATAGAAGAAAAAGGAACGTACCCTACCACGCTTTCCTTTATTTCTCTGAGTTTCTGTCCTAACCAGACACAGCTGCACTTTAATAATCTTTGAAGCAAAATCTTTTCTTCCTAAGAGTGTGTGTACCTAATTGCGTGTGTGTGTGCGTGCATGTGTGTGTGTCTGGGAGAGAGAGAGGGAGAGAAGAGGCTTCAGGCTCTAGTGCTTCCTTCCAGGTGTCTTCGTCTGCATGATTTCATCTGTGAACCATAATCAACTTCCTTAATGAAATACGTAATTAACATATTATAATTGTGGTAAAGATGATTTTGACAGAAATCATTTTCCATATCTAATACTATGCTAATTTAATCTGTTCCTCACTCCCCGACATGACCTTTAGTGATTAAGTTTCATGGCAGAATTGTTTTTTTTTTTTTTGTGATGGATTGATTTATCCACAGCAGTTGATACCCCTCTGCCTCCATGGCTGTCATTTTTCTCTGTGTCTCTGCTACAAAAGGGAAAGTGGTGATGAGCGGATATGTGGGGAAAAGAACTGAGGACTTGCTGTGGGGTTTTGTTCTGAATCCGGTTCTAAAAGCTGATTATGAGAAGATTCAAGGCAGGAGGTGATTAGACTGGCTACTGATATAACAAATTCTCCCTCTTGTAAAAATCTCTATAACATATCTCAGCAGAGAAAAAAGGTACAACTCGGTAGGCAAGAGGGAACGGAAAAAGCTACATTAGATGATGTTTGTATATAACTAGAATGTTTATAGCCATTTAAATGTTAACTCTCTTTCCACCTTCAGCTACACTGAGGTGCAATCTCCAGGAACCATTTTAAAATGAAAGTCATGTCAGTGGCACTGTAGAGAAGACTTTGGTAGCACACTGTTGCCTTCTGTCAAGGAGACAATTTTCTGGTTGGCTCCTGAGAGCTGACACTGAGGGGATGCTGGAGGACTGAGCAAGTTTATCAGGCCCAGGTAGAAAGCTGATTCTAGACAGAATATTAGACTCCCAGTTTGCTTCCCCACTGAGATGATTTACTTCAGATGACAACAGGCAGAAAATAAAGAGGACCTCAGTTCGTCATGGGCACCCTCCAATTCTTTTTTCTGTAGAAGGGAAATGAGAGCTTTTCAGCGAACTACCTCAATCCTTGTGAAAAATCTGGGATCCATTTGTTCTGAGATATGGAGCCTATTTATTTTTTATGTGAAGGAGACAGACTGTGGATAATAATACAGAAGGTAAAGCTGGAATACTCATTTTCATGCCGCTGCAGTATTGTTCCTGAGAATACATTTGCTGGTGATTGGGCCAGCCTGCTTTGTAACTATCACAGGTGATTTGCCTTATATTATGGTGCAACTGAATGGAGCCTATTGCCAAGAAGTCTGAACCATCTTGAATTATTCATTTTCTTCTGGGCATAAATATTACCTTCAGCAATTAGTAGATGGCTATCGTGCTAACCTCTCTTCCACCTCCATTTACTCGTGTCTTAGACAGTCTTTGGTTTCCTGTATTGTTAAATTTCTCTAGCTGAATTCCCCCCTGAATGATTCAGGATGCCCCTGGTAAAGATGTGCTAAAAGCTGAACAAACTACTTTAGTAAAGTTTGTATCAGTGCACACAAAATGAGGCTTTTACCTCCATACGCCATAGATATAATCCCCCCCAGACAGGCTGACCAAAATCACAATCATGCTTTTACACTGATGTATGACACCACTGAATTTTGTTCATCACACATCCCCTTTTGGCATTATCACTTCTCACTCTTCAAATTTCTTATTCTGCTTGGGTATCTGCTTTACTCTTGAGATTATCTCCTGTACTACACTTGGACATGATTTTCAAAATTTATCTCATTTACATAATCCTGAAGGTTTGTGGGTTTTTATTTTTTAGTCCAATCCTTATTTCTAACTTGTCCAGCCACATTACAAATTATAGCATGATCTGTGCATGATCAGTATTCTTAAACCTAATTAGATACGTTCAATTATACAAATGAAAAAGAAATCCAACAGTTGATGAATATGATAATGTTTATCTTAATGCAGCATTATTTGAGCAAAAATTTCCTAGTGCAGTCTTGGAAAAGATCCTGTAAAGTTAATTTTATTATATAAAAATATGCATGCATTTTTTAATAGATCTTGGAATGTTTAGCGTTCAGAAGAACAAGGAATGGTGTACATGGAAGAATGACAAGGGAAATCAAAGACTTCTGTATCTGGAAATCTAGACTAGGACTCTTCAACTCATAAAAGAGATGAGGCAGAAGAATCTTATATAGCTCTGTAAAATCATGGGGGGTGTGCGAAAGGTGCACAGAAAACAATTTGTTGTTTCTGGCAATACAGAAACTAGACAGCAGCAAACAAAATGAGTAGGTATGGAATTTAGACAAACAAAAGTAGGTTTATGGTGAATATAGTCAGAAGTACAAGTCATTCTGATTGCTGGTGATATTCAAATCTTTTCCTAATGGGAGTAGGGGGAAAAAAAACCAAACCAAGAAACATCAGGACTAGTAGATATGAAGACACAGCTTCTGGCTGAGATGGACTGATTTCAGAAAAGTACCATGGTAAAACAGAGGCAGCATTATGTCTTTTTTTTGTTCTTAGAAGTCTTACCAGTGAATGGAAGATTTTCCTGGTTTTCAAAATAATGATTTTATTTCAGATCTTGTACTCATATGATAGCAAAACAAGGTTTGAAAACATGATTCTAATCTCATATTGACTTAAAAATGAAAAAGTAAAATAAATTCAGAGGTTACCAATCTCCTTTAAAATATGACAGTTGGGAACTGTCGTAATTATCAATTTTTATGTCCACAGAGTTATCAAGGCACATTTTTTAAATGAAGAATAACATGATATTAATAACTCCCACTGTTTATGCTACATGTGGATTTTGGTCCTTAAAATTTTCCTGTGACCTGGGTCTGGGGTTTTTGAGGTGAAGGTTTAATTCTTCTTTACTGCAGTGTCTCATCTCCACTCACCTCACAGAGCACTTGTACAGCAAGAACCTGATAGTGTGTCAGATCAAGTGTGAGCAACTTTAGGCTGATCTGTGTAGCAGAGTTTGTATCTCAGCTACCTGTGCAATAGTCCCTCCTGTAATGAGTGCATTTAAGTCTCTTTATTTCATTACCATAGATGTCACATGTACGCTTAGGTAAGGGAACACGCTGTTTCCGTTAACCTACACTAAAAGCATGATATTAAACTAAATACCTTAATGTAAATATTTCCCCTGCAATAGTTTACAGAAAAAAATTCATGGTACTGAAAAACAACATGTTATTTGTCAGTTCAGTATTATCAAAGAAGCTGAAAATTGCAGTTTTGGGCCCTGTCTTCAACCAGTACACATCAACATTGGTTTTGCTCTGGTTTACACAAGTAGATGACCAGTTCCAGTGTAACCAAATCTTATTTTATAGACTACATTCAAGAGTATGAAATAAAAAGAAAAATATCTTAGAAGTTATTGCTTATGTGATTTAATGCTGTGACTCTTTGTTCTGTAACTTTGCAAATACAATCTCCACTTTTTAATAAGTTAGTGCCTTTTTTCCGAGTTTGTTTCAACATAAATTTGTAAAGCCAGTAAAACTCCTATCTGCTGAAGATGAAAGTTTGTATGGGAATACCTTAACAAGCACGATGTCCTTTCTGTCAACCAGCTACACTTTTAGCAAGGTTATCTACATTCTGTTCTTTTTTATACATACACTGTGCTTTACTAGGTGAATTCATTTACTTTAACTCCAAAGTAACGTTCTGAGCAGGGAGGAAAAATTTCCTTTTTCTGAAGTCTAAAATACAGTTAACTTAGCTCACAACAGGTAGAGACCTGAAGGGCACAAGAAAGAGAGTTTTCTGTTGGGTTGTGAATATGCATACCTAGTATCATTTCCAGCTCTGGTTTCCACAAGGATATTGCTGTGCGTGTTGTCCCCTTTTTGGATTATTCCCACAGTGAAATTTTCAACATATTCACATATCACCATGAACATCTTTGAATTGCTTGGCAGATCCCCAAAAGTTCATGTGGTTGTAGAAGCTTCAGTCAGGATTCTTCACAGACTCTTGAGCTGCAAGGCAATTTGTACATTTGGCATCCCATGGTGTCCATCCAATAACTCAGTCCTAGCCAAGAAAATTAAATCTAAAATCAGTAATGTGGAACTGTGTTACATATACGAGCAGTGTGTCATGATTTTTCTGCCTTGAAAAGGCACTGTGGTGAGTCACTAGAGTTACATGGTGTCTCTAAGTGGGCCTTATGAAGCAAGCAAGCAGGTTCTGAGGGAGTCATGGTTGCTATAAAATGAATTTGAAAAGGAAATACAATAGTGGGAGTTGTGGATCAGATTCTAAAAAGTTAGATATCTAACATCTTTAGGTATCTGCCTGGCCCCAGACGCCTGTGCTTCTTCTGCGTTTGTCAGGAAGAGGAAGAGGGAGTAAGGGGATAGTTAAAGATGTCAGCACAGGGAAGTTGCCAAGTTGGTCTGGGTTTGTAATGGGCTTCTTCATACCTCTTTCACCTTTGGGATTTTTAAATTTATTTGTTTTAAACTATATTGCACTGCTCTGTTTCTTGCTCTCATCAACTCATGTAACATAGCCTGCTATAGCATAACATCATGTCAAGCAATGAAATATTGAACAAAGCCATTTTACTCTCCTCTCTTCTCTTCCCTTCCCCTGCCAAAACAGCATGGTTAAGAGCCAGGTAGAAGATGCTAATCTAGGAGTAAATAGGTACCTCCATGATGAAGCAATGCAAAATAGGTATTTTAATACGACTTTAGACCATTCATTAAAATTAATCTGCCAGTGAGAATGGAGGATTGACTACAATTTCTTTCAGATCTTACAGGGAGGAAAAACACAGTTTGTGTCATAATACAAATTTTCCAGCCTACCCAGCGGCATGAATTCTGTAGCCATTATGTGTGCCTGGCTGTAGGGTAACATTTAAATATCAGTTCCATATGACTAGAGATGTGTCAATAATTGTAAAGATAGAGATGTGTCAAGAAGCAGTTGGCTGAGTCAGCTAACTGCAATATTTGCTGACTCTTACAGCCGCATACAGTCACCAAACCACTTCCATTCAACACTTCAGTTTTGTTGGTGTACTGATAAATTGACAACACATATGGTACTGCATCTAATTTGGAGATGAACTGTATTCATTTTCATTTCAGCTCAAACTCCATGCAATATAACAATATCGTGCTTAGGCAAAGCAGCCCAGGTACACCAAGGAACAAATACTTGTTTTCAGCATGCTTCTCCATTTGCTATGTGAATTTTTCCACTGGCAGCTGCACCAATATACCTCCAGAAAATCTTCTGTTAAATTAAAAATCCTGGAATTAAACCCAGTTTAACTGAGGGTCAAACTGTAACCGCTGCATGCATATCTGGAGTATTCAAACATAGTTTAAAGGATCAGGAAGAAAACAAGACTATCCACAGAGTCTTATTTGGATTTACTGCAACTTCAATTATTAAGGTCAGAATAGTTTCAAAGAGTTCATTTACTTTTCCATTGCTCAGATCCTGAAAGATTGCCCAAATTCACTGTTCTCTGATTATTTTTTCTTCCTGACTTTCATTCACGATCACTCTACATTTCACTGAGGCTTTGCACACTGTTGAAAAGGAAAGGTTAAACACAGAAAAGGATTTCTAGAATTGTTTGAGAAACCATCAGACTATTCCTGTTCCTTGTGTCCACAGGCACTTCTTGTGATATCAAGGCTGGGTGAATTGTGCCTGGGAACCAGCCTACAGGAAGAACATAGGCAATCCATTCTCGCACTGGTGGCTTGAGGACTTGTCTTGGATTTCACCAAACCTTCACTCCTATACTTCTCCTCCAGCCCTTGCATGGTTTGAGAAGATTTGGCAGAAAGGCAAAACGACTGATTGCCATCAATCTGCCCTATGAAGGTTGGAAGTTCGGGCATTTCATGAGGAATCTAACTCGATTCAGTGTACTAAGAGAATGCTTCTTTGCATTTTGAGGCCCTAAATCTAAATATAATGGATTTCCATTGTCTTTGTCCCTTTGCAGCTTTCCACCTTTGACTGACCAACTTCTAAATTTAGGTAGTGCCTAAATGAAATCCTAAGTAATTTTATCAAGATAATTTTAAACCCAGATGGAAAACATACAAGATGTTAATGAAATTGTGGTGCTCAAAAGACAATGTATCTGTGTCTCTCCTGTTGTCATAAAAGGGGGACTCATGTTTCATTTTTTATATGATAACTTTTGCAATTTTATAGTGACTAATAGCATCAGAAAGCAACTTTTTGCTCATTAGACATGTGCATAATTAATAATCCGTTTTTCCTTTGCTAAGCATGCTTACTGGAAATATTTGTAAGCAAAACCACAACACAGCTCCATATTCTCTGATAGCTCCAAATAAATAAGAGGGACATCCTTAATGGGGTTTCAATTAAAACGAAAGTATCATTCTCCTTCTCCAAAAAAAAAAAAAAAAAAGAGGTCTTCTTAAACTTGAGCATTAAAGATTGCCAAAACCCAGAAATTACCCTGTTAGCCCTGTTAGGTTTCCTCTGGAATGTCCTCACCTTTCACAGATGATCTAATGGTTTCTACCATTTACAGACAATCAGATACTTCAGTGTCACTGGTGTGAGGAGGGGTGATTCCCATAGTTTGAGGCTTAGCAGATGGGAGACTCTATCAGCATTTTAGTTTGTAACAGTCTCAGAGTTTTGCCAGCGTGGTATTTTTCTGTCTGAGGAAAACCATTTCACTGCAAGTGAACCCTCCATAAGAAACACGACAAAAGATAACTTACAAATCTCAGAATAACATGTTATACCAATAATTTGCTTTTAATTTGACAAAGTAAAATGATGGCAAGAAATCCTTACCTTTCCTGGTCACTCCTTCTACCTATTTGCCTGTCTACATGGGTGGCCTTGCACAGGCATGGAAGTCTTCTCCTGTTTTAACAAAAAAGGCTCTCATCGAGTGAAGAACCTCCTGTAAAACAGACATTCTGCTGGAAGTTTCTCCCAACCCATCTCAAATCTCAGACTAGAGAAAAAAAATGTTAAATAAATGCTTCGGAACAGAAGTAACAGTCCAGCTGCAGAGCTGAAGGCCTTCGTCTGATGCTGAAGATGTGCACTTTTTAAAACAATGCCACAATCTACTTGCAGACTTCAAATTTCTAAAACATCTTTTAATTTCTGTTTTACTGTGTATCAAGTCTGACTTACATGGATACTTGCCAAGCATGGAATAGTTTTTCCATATATACCACCTTAAGTATGTTGGTTTTAGTTTTTTCCTTCTAAAAAATAAAATCCAATAATAATAACAGGGTCTTTTCTTTCATCATACTGGAAAGTTTATGTATTCTTATCCCCTCCTCCACAAGTCCTTCAGGGATTATTTAATTATGGTCTTGTAGAAAGCTGTGCTGTATGGGATTTGGGTTTATGGGAAGTTCAGTTTTGCCTTTTCTTTTCTTTTATTTCTGCTGAGGGTCTCTTATGCAACATTTGACTGTATTATTTTTATGATTTAAAGCAATAAATTGTGTTTTAGAGAAAGAAAGGAGACAAGGTCTTTTTTGAATTTGCCTTTGTATTTCCTAGAGTACAGAATGCAAGCAATAATTTCTGGCTGTAACTTATATATATATTTTTGAGGGGGTGGAGAAAGGAAATTACTACCTACTTTTTATATACATATATATTTTTTAACAAAGCGATAGGGATTTATATAGACACAATTGTTTAGAAAGTCCCAGAAGAATAATTCTGAGATGATGTGAAGTTATACACAAATGCAAGTCTTTCAAAAAGTCCACATGGCCTACAGTCTTCAGATTTTAAACAGCTTCTGACTGTTATACACATAAAAAAAAATGTTTAGAAAAATGACATATTTTTATTACTTTTATTTGACAATCTAATTGAGTCCCCGACCATGCATATATCAAAAAGCCGTTATCAGCAGTGGCTTAATGCAAGGAAGGGGCACCCATCCTCCCCATCTCTTTTGCTTAGCCCCGGGGCTTGGCTTCTTCATGTGAAAGGTGTCTAAAGACAGAGAGAAATCTCACCACACTGAATATAGAGAGAAAACAAATCTTTTCCCACCCACCACCACAACAAAAATATTCTCTGCTATTCAGTGAAACAATTTAGAATTATGAGCTGCCTTTGACAAACACAGCCCGTAAGGGCTTTGTCACATAAATCACACACTGTGTGACCCTAAGACATTTTTCTATTATTTAATATTTAACAAAGGATTTGCACAATGGTGACACCATGCCAATCTTAAACGCATTTAAATCTTTAACCAGCAAGTTTTTAATCATGGGTGAGTGAGTGAAATAACCTCTGCCGAGCAACACTTATTTTTCACCAAATAGATGCAATTTGAATGCTTCTGTTCTCCGTAAGAATTGTTGACCATCTAAGTATGGTAGTAGTAGATGATTTACATACCAACCACAATCAAATTATTACAAGCCAAATAGATGAAGGTTTTTTTCTACTTCTAGAACTAGACTATAATTCATATTAACGATTGAATGGGTGCAGATAAAATAAAAGCCGACCTGAGCCTCTGAACAGAAACTGAACACAGCTAAAGCAAGCCTTTTCACATGCAGACTAGTTCCTTGCATAGCAGAGAAGTTCATTTTTGGGTCACATATTGCCCTTAAACAACTGGGTTAGTTAAGGTCAGTCAGTCTGTGTCCACTGACTGATGAAAGCATCCTGATTGCCGCAGTAAGGAATATTTCTAGCACCATACATCATGTCATTTGTACCCAGAACAATTTGGATGAATCCTCAACTCTATGCATTCTCCAAAAGCAGGAAAGGTCAAAAGTTTTCTAGTTGCTACAGGATACTCTGCTACTATATGTACATCAAATTAGATTGCACATACGACAAGTTATGGAGATGACTTGTGTACTCCTGTTGTTTGACACATATTAAACAGCGTACAGCATGCAGAGGGCTGATAGATCCTGGGGCCAAAAACGAAGTTTAGATTCAGGTTTTCTTTTTAAGTCCAGATAAGTTGGGGGGTTGGGGGGAGGGGTGTAGTGTTGTTTGTTTTGGGTTTAGTGCAGTGGCAGTTCCATAACATCAAGGAAAATATCATTGCTGCATTTGGAAAGAAATTTCTGTTACACTGACAAGGTGAAAAGAAATTTCAAGTTGAACAAAACTATTTGCTTTTATGAAACCAAGAGCTTTAAATGGTGTTTATTTTTTTAAGATAATAATGTTTAATCCATGTCAAATACAACTTAAATTTTAAATAACATTGAGGAACAAATTTTGCTGAAAAATAATTTTGTCAAAGCAAACAATGGTTCATTTATGAAAACACAAACATACCTTTTCTTTCTAAAATGTTTTCAATAATTTTTTGAAAAATAAATCAATTAAATTTCTAAAATTTGCAAAATATAAATAAACCAAAACTTTTGCTTTTATTGAGGTGTCTTCCATGTAATGTTTTAGAAAATACGGTTGTTTTATAAGGAAAAATCTCTGATTACTCTTCTATATAAGACACAGTAACCCACAGATAAGGCTGTATTTGGAGAAGCAATAAAACATCTGGATTTAAAAGCTAAAAAAATATTTTAATGAAAGCCCTAATGATAGCCTTCTTTTTTTCTTTTAAATTGACACCATTTTACTAAGTAGGTATTAGAGGTTTGTATTTGATTCTGGCTGGCTGGCTGGCTGTATTTGTATGAAGCAACACGTTAAACCTGAATTGCCTTGCTATTTTCAAGGGGACTTTAAGTTACCATAAAGCTGGAGTAATGAAGAAAAATCCTTAATAAACAATTTTCCGTAGTTTTTAAATAGCTCTTCAATCCTGATCCAGCTGTTTTATGTTGATATTACATAATAAAACAACTAAAAAGCTGGATTAACCTGCTTCTCATAGATTCTCTCAACACTGAGCTGTCTAAATTGGCCTAAAGCCATTTAGAAAGCTTTCTCTCCTGCCCAGCAACAGGGAAGTTAGGAAGGTACATAATTCTTTTTCTAAAAACTAAATCCCAAAACATTTTGTTTTAAATTTAAATAGTCTTGCATTATATCCTCAATTTGCAGTTTGGGATTATTCGGTTATCTGGATACGCCATGTTTTTCATTACTGACAACGTTACTGCCTTTGGATGATAAACTTAACACAGAATGTTGGTCAGCTAGATCTTAATCAGATCCCTTTTGGCTTTACACAAGGCAGATTTTTGCTACCAATGAAATCAAGGGCAAAGCACCTCTAACTTCAATCAGAATAGGATTTTTAACATCCCAGCTTCTGAATCAAAGAGAAGTACTCTCTCATAATGAAACAAGCTTTGCAGTCAGGTAACTAGGCTGTTGTTTCTTGTGTTATTACTTAGTCTTTCAATTCCAACTTTTCAAGTGTATTCTAAGTTGCTTTTCTTTTCCTTATCATCTTTAATATGGTTCAACTTGTAAAATGTGTCATCATTTGCTTTTTTTCTCTTATAATATTTAATATGGTTTTATTTTAATGACTCAGAAAATACAATATTTTGCCTTCTTCTGACATGATCTGACAATCAGATTTTTCACATCTGTGCAGAAAATGTGTGGGTGTATCTGTTTATTCCAGGTATAAGTGCTATATATGCAAGGATTATCATTAGAAAATTACAAACCAGTGTCTGTGCCTTTCCCAAAGATCTAGGTTCATACTGGGAACATTAGTCCCTTGTGAATAAGACTTCCATAAAATTCAGGTCAATAACTGTTTTATACAGATATTGATGAAGTTTTATAGGGTCTTGATTCATAAAGGACTAGCACTAGCAGTATTGAACTCCATTCATGATTTGCATTCTAAATCACCTTGCAAATTGATGGCACTTATCTGAGATGAAAGTTAAAAAGTTAAGTGTTGGGCTTTCAGTGCTCAGGAAAGTAACGGATTAAGTACCAAACCAAACAGAACTATAAAGGGGATTTATGCTACTCAGGACATCTTGTCTAATTGAAAAATAAATATTTATGCCAAACTGTAGGAATGAATGTGTTTATGCTTTCAATTTATTCTTCAGTGGCATGATTCTTAGCATTCTGGCAGTATCTTGTTATGAAGCTTTGGGATTCTGGAGGTGATGCCCGCAGACACTGAGAAATATATGTGGGTAATAAGTATGCCTTAGATAAGTTATCTGCACTGTGTGACGCTCCTGGAGCATTTAATGTAATGACTGTAGGACATATTCAGATCAGCCACCATAGACACATTACTTAATCACAGGCGTTACTGAGAATCCTTCTACCAAGAGGGGAGTTCAGATTGCTGAGCATTTGCGTTTACCAAATCAGGTTTCCTGTCCAGCAGTGGAGGTGTTAAAGCACTTGTTTGTCGTTATGCCTAGCTTAAAGACTAGAACTATCCTGAAAACACCCATATGCTTAGGAAGACGGTAAGACTACCTGTATTGATTTTGAATCACATTGATTTGGGAATCAGTTTTTGGAGCAGCTCTTGGTGTCTGCCCTAAAGAAAGTTCATCTCAGTCCATAAGCATGAGCTTCTCTCCAGAATGTCCTTTGGTGCAGGGATGCTTCTGAATTATCTGGACCAGTTTTAGTTTCTTCATGGTCTTCACATACACCTTGTGATCTAAAATTAATTACACAAGTAAATAATGATCCAAGAGTAGGACTCCATTCTAGACAAGGATTGCAATATAATTTTCCAAGACGTGCATGATACTAGATGAGACTAGAAAGCAGCTAATATCCACGACCTGGAAAATGTGGCACTGGAATGTTGTGCTGGTTTTGGCTCAGGTAGAGTGAATTTTCTTCCCAGTGGCTAGTATGGGGCTGTGTTTTATATCTGTGCTGAACACAGGGTTGATATTACAGAGATGCTTTTGTTATTGCTGAGCAGAGATTACACAGAGCCAAGGCCTTTTCTGCTTTTCATAGTGCCACACTAGCGAGGACATTGAGGGTGCATGGGAGGCTGGGAGGAGACACAGCGGGGACAAGTGACCCAAACTGACCAAAGGGATATTCCAGACCATGTGGCATCACACTCAGTATATAAAGTTGGAGGAAGAAGGAAGAAGGGAGAGACATTTGGAGTGATGGTGTTTGTCCTCCCAAGTCACCATTACATGTGATGGGGCCCTGCTCTGCTGGAAATGGCTGAACACCTGCCTGCCCATGGGAAGCAGTGAGATAATTCCTTGTTTTGCTTTGCTTGTGTGCGCAGCTTTTGCTTTCCCTATTAAACTATCTTTATCTCAACCCGTGAGTTTTCTATTTACTCTTCCAATTCTCTCCCTGATATCACTGATGGGGGAGTGAGTGAGAGGGTACGCAGGGCTTGGCTGCTGTCTTGGGTTAAACTATGTCAAATGGTTAGACACAAAGTGTTTACCTCAGATTTGTGGAGGAATCAAAAGAACAAAATTCACTTATACTATTTATCTCTCCAGATTTCACTCTCTGGAAAGGCTCTCACATGGTGAACAAACGCATTGCAAAATGATAACAAGAGACAGGTGGGCCAAAGAACAAAAGAAAGCTAATGCATCCAGAGTAAATCTTGACTGCAAACACATTTGGAAATTTTGTTATTCATCTTCACGAGAAAAGGATATGAATGCCTGCACATGTACACATGCATTAGCAAACTTTAACCCACCTGCTGACAAGAGACTGCTCTGACAGCTGTTCATCCAGTTGGAGTGTGGTTTGTACATGGTTACAAAAGATATGAGCCTGCCAATTTGATAGATGGCCTCTTTTTTATTGTTTAGAAGAGGAAGAATACACTATTCTTGAATTTGACCTCTTTTATTCCACAAACTTGAAAGAGTAGTATCAGAAGTGCTCAAAGGATGCAGAATTACACCATTACACACCTACAATTCAAAACACACATACTCCAATAATGCAAACTGACTACAATATGCTTAGCAAGAAAGGAAATATTTGCACCCTGGGCAATATTATATGTGACTACCTAACTAAACAACATTTTTGTTAGCACTGTATGACAAACCAGAATGGAAAGCATCTATGTCCGTTGTCCAGCCAAACCTTTGTTCTAAGTCCTGTTCTAACTCAGTCTGTGTACTATTAACACCATTACCAGTACAGAGGTATTATTAATCCTTACTTTCATACAAATCACTACCTTTTCTACAGCTAACGTGGGGAAGGCAGAGTGATATATGGCTGAAGTGACTCAGAATATTAGGGTCACTTTCCATATTTGGGGCAAATTTGTGGTTCTGACACTTTTTTATTCTAAAGCAAACCTGATCTTCGATAAAATCAAGTGTATTAAAAAGGAGTGGTAAGTTATAGTCAATTCTGCTGTGGACAGACTTACATCAACATCCTCATACTAACTCCTGTATGGTTTATACCAATTTCTAAAGCTGATTTTAACAGTGTGGTGTTGTATACTATAACATCAAAATCTGTTCCCTAGGCTTACTGTCTTCATCATTAAAAAAAATTTCCTTCTTCCTGCAGTAGCTTTTCTGCATAGTTTGTGGACAGAAACACTTACATGTTGGCATGCAGAAAAGTGTTTCAAAACTCTTTGGAGGCTCTATGAGTCACAGCGACACAGGAATTAACACATTGTATTTGTGGTGTTAGGTTTCTAGTTATTCATATTACTAGTTAAAGCCTAGATACAACAAATCTTCAGTCTTCCAATTAGTCTTTAGCTATTGAAGCCAGTGAGATTTTTTTGTATGGGTAGAGTCAATTTACATGAATCAAAGCTTTTGATATTGGCTTTTTAGTTTTATTTGCTCTTTCAAACACTTACTTCTGTACAGCAATATTTAAGCATATCATTTCAAGATCCTGTATGGATTGAATCAGCTGACCATGCTATAAAGAGAAAATACTTCATATATCTTGGACACTGCCCTTCATCTAAACTTACAGAACCAGAAGAGCTCTGTAATTTCTGATTCAAAAGTTTACATGTTCTGATCCCATGTGGGGGCTGCACAGGTGTTCCCATCCTCTCCTCTTCTTTCCCCTGCCCCTTCTTTCCCAACACATGCACACACCAGTTCCCTCCCCCAGCAAGATGGAAACACAGAAACTGCAGGACAGAAAATAAACAAGACAAGGCAGGCTATTTGTCCAGCAAGGACAATTAGGAAGCAGGACCCTCCAGTGCGTCACTGTAAGCAATCCCTTGGGAACATCCTTTCTGTTCTTTAGGTGTTTTGAGGTCCTGGTCTTGCTCTCTCTTCTAAACACAATTGCCATCAGTTAAGTAGGAAAAGGGGATGTTACCCTCCCAGTCGTGCTGCCAATAACAGCAGAGAGCAGCACAAGCTGTTCCTCGGAAAGTGTGGAGCAAAGTATTCCATACCCATAAACTCAGGACACTCTAACCCACATACTTACTTAGTGCTTAGAAAACCTGGAACACTTGCAGTCTTAGCCATCTTCTAACATACTAAATAAGCTCTTCCCATTTGCATTACTAACAGCTCAGCTAACTCCTTAAATGTAGTTAAATGTTATTAGTCATTATACAGAGAAATTTAACTTTTGCTGCCTAGAGAATCTTTATATTTATGGCTTTGAGAAGAGAATTACCTGATTCCATCAGTTATTATCTACTAGCATAGTCTTCACATTCTATCTAGAGTTGCAGGTTTATTATATTGACCTCATTTCCACTGTCTCTGCAGTTTAACCTCTGTATTTACATTTCACAGATATTTTCTATAATTTAAAAAATTACAGCTGCAGTATGAGAACAGTAAGAATCACAGTAAACTTTGCATTCAGATGATCGTCAGTGTTTCCAGTTTAAGGACTCAAGAAGAGATAACCTGAATAAAATCTGATTAAAGTGATAAAAGTGGTCAGACAGAGAAATGAGGGGGAAGAACAGGATTTTTAGTATTAAAATCATGGAAATGTCTTCTCGTGAAATATCAAGCATCAGAATTTCTTCAGCCGTAATCCACAGAGCTCTTGGAATAGTGTGCAGAAAGGGAACTTGCTAAAATGTTGGCTTCTCTTCTTCTGTGAAGAAATAAAAGGAAGAAGACAGATATTTCTTCCTAATATTGTCTTGATCATATTGGCAATTACTCTGAAAGACTGCTAAGGTAACGAGAAAAAATTTGTGCATCACATGGCTCAGTAAAACAATCTCCCCATTAAATACTAGTGTGGACAGAAAGACAAATAGAAGATACAAACCTACTCTTTCTCATAATGGCTGAGGCAGGGAGGGAAAAGGAAGGTCCAGTCTGTGAGTCTGGACAGTCAAGCTGAAAAGCTCTGCAAGTCTGTAGAAGCACGACTCAGTATGTAAGTACTGAGTATTAAAACTGAGGATAAGTAAAAAGGCAGTTTCTTCATACAAAATAAATTTGAGAAATTTAGCAGTTCAGACCTTGTTGTTGTGTACCTGAAAATGAGGCTTTCTCTCTCTACATATTTGTCACTTTCTCACAGCCATGACCCATTTGCTGTCTCTTCCTTGCATACCCATTCTGGGAATTCCCAATCCTTAGCTGTCTCAATCAGGGCAGCAAGTTTGTCTGAGCAATTTACAAGCCAGTTTGACCTTAAATAGGCTGTACGAAAAGCTTCAAAACCATGATTCAAAATAGATGCCATCAAGAAAAGAAAGACAAGATTGAAATAAGAAATAATTCTAGATTCAGTGTGAGAATCTGGCAGATCTTTACTGTCTGCATACATACACACTCTGCCAAAATGCAGTGCTTGAGCAGTAGAGATATCTCATTGCAGCTGCTGAGGCATAGGCCCAAGACATACTTTGGTTTCGCACCCAAAGATGTTCTCAGGCAGCTTAGATGAAAGTATTCAGCCTCTAAGCCTAGAAATGAATACTGCCCAGAAGACCCACTTCTGTGGCCTCATTTGTGGGCCACTGTTGGAGAACCTGTTTTGGTGACTCATTTACACCGTGGAGATCAGCACATCTACTGTGGGCACAGTTATTTAGAACAAACAATCTTTGCTGATGAAACAAAACCAGATTATTAAAATTAATCTGCAAAAAAAAAATATTAAAATATACCTGAAAATGATGTATAATTGCCAAAATGAAATTAAAGGCATGAAGTAGTGACCCTTTCTGAGGGTTGAAGGGGAAGGATATGAAGCCTCAGCACTGTGCCCTTGATTCATTTCCCATGTCTCCTGGCTGTCATGACAAGACATGACAGATAGAGAAAAGGAATAGTTTCCTTCAGCTGCAAATTCATCCAATCCAATCCATAAAAGTCTGGTATTACAGTTTTACTGGAATTTCCTTTCTGTGAAAACTACTCTTGCATGTGTTTCTGCCTAGTGGCAGAGTTTCAGGGGGAAAGATGATGACTCACAGCAGAGTACAGTTTGCTAAAAGGTGAAGAATACTGGGTAAATACTTCCTGAAGCTGGGGAAAGAACTGAAAGTAGGTCTTCTCCATCTGCAGTGAATACCCGAGTTATAATTACATCACAGGAATGGGAAGCATGAATGATCTTTCAATAACACTCTTTTTTTTTTTAGTGATCTGAGCAAGATCATTGCCAAGACAAGCTCAAGTTAAATCTACTATACTAGATCCATAGATTTCAGCATAGTATGTGGATCCCAGCTAGACCCAGATATTAAAGTAACAACAAACCACTTAATTCTTCTAAAATGATGGTACTTCTGTTTATGCACAGAAACAGGACTCTAGAAATCAGAACAGTTCTACAAGTGAAAATGTTGATATCTACAGATTTCCAAATAGGTTTTCACTCAGGAACCAAATTCCACCAAAGTGCACCACTATAGTCAGCGAAAGCTTTCCATTGACAGGCTCTAAATGACTTGAACAACACACCCAAGAAAGCCCTTGTTGCAGTATGAGATAGGGCTAAGTAATTAATTACTGGCCTCACAACTGGATTCTCTTTCCCCTGTGCAACAAGAAGGAGCATTTGTAGGTGGCTCAAGAGCCCTTTGCAGTCATCAAGCTGCTTACCTATGCAGCACGGGAAGACATGGCATACACTGACATGGATTCTCCACTGCAATTGTGTGTATTCGTCCAAGCAGGGTATGTCAGCTGATCAGAGAAGTAATTTTGAGATCTCAAAGTATGCTGTCTTTTTCATGCTAAAACATTTCAAAATGGTTGAAGGTTTTTTTGAAATTGAATCTTTTGCCAACAACTTGGAAACATTTATCATACAGTTTCTGAGCACAATAAAATCATAAAATTCAGCCATTGCCTTGAGGTACTCCCCTGCTTTACGCTGTGGGAACACAGGAATTAGTAGAAGATCTCACTATTTCTGCAGCACATGCACTGTGTTTTCCACGTAGTTCTTCCAAAGAAGATCTGAGAATCTGGTATTTTCTAGCATTCACAAAAAATCATTGTCAGAAGTCTGGAGTCATTTATCTCAGTAAACTCATCTCCATTCTCATCTCCCCTCCTATGATTAATCTTTCACATCTTTAAACAAATTAATTAATTTTGGATACAAATTTATCACAATTCTATTGCTCATAGCAAATCTGAATATAAGTCACCCTTGCCTATCTCAGTATCTCTGTCATGGCAGAAGAAGAAACGAAAAGATAAGTCTAGAGGGGAAACCCAAAAAATGTTGGAGGAGAATGGAATGAACCATGGTGTATACGTTAGATTTTATCTTTTACTTACAATAACATACACAATACAGAGTTCAACATAACACCTTGATCTCAATAGCCAAAAGCAATCTGGGTTATTCTGCTCTATGATTTTAATTCAGGTTCAACACTTGTTCTGAGAATTAATCTCATTAAGATGAGTGTAGCAGCTAATTGTACCAAAAATTTGCCAAATATTTTCAAAGGCAATAGTAAATCCTTGGTATGGAGTATTTGGTAGAACCACAGAGGAGGAATTGTCTGAGCTTGCATACATGGATTCCTCAGGAAGAAGGATATGACACTACTTAATCACCAGTTGTGTTTTTCTGGGTTGCCAGATTAATTTTTCTGTCCTGCTGTAACTTAAATATCATCTGTTGAGCCTGGTTTTCCCCAGAGGAATCTTGACACTGCCATGTTCCAGTGTCTTACTTCTTGTTGTGAACATACCCCTGCAAGTGATGAACACCTGGCTAAATTCTGTTGTTAAAGTGATTCCCCCAGCAGTCTCTGAAGACCAGTCCACAACATTATGGACATTATAATGGACATTATGAATGTAAAGGAAGGTTGAATTGCATCAATTACATTGCGTTTGTATACACTTTGAGTTATAAGTCACTATATTCCTGAAAAATTAAATATATTTAAGCCTTTTCTGAAAAGTTTGAACACAGTTTTACTCACCAGCTTCATCATGTTCACAGGTCAGCAGTGAGCCCTTTCCTCCTGTGTGGTTATGAACGTGAGGACTGATTTTTCAATGCTGAGGAACGATAAATATTACCATGTACTGAAAAATGGTTCCCACAAACACACACTCTCCCTGAATTTGTAATTTTAATATATTGCAAAGGGGAAAAATGAAAAATATGAATAAATGTGATGAGGCAATGATGACACAATAGGAACTGGGAGAGAGAGCACCATCCTCAGTCAGCACACTGATTCCCTGGCCACTGCTTGGTGCTCCACAGCAGAACAGGAACTGATGTGAAGACACGACGTGCTGTTGGGCACAGCACAGAGGGAAGGCTGAGGGGGCTCACAGGAAATTTCACATGGCAGATAGTGAAGGCCTGCTGAGGTTACTTCAGGTTAAGCTGTTGTGGTGAACTGTGAGGACTGTCCACTGCTCAGGAGTTCGGTCTCTGTGGAAGGACCGGCCTACGGGCTGCAAAACTGATTCCTGAGGGGAATGGAACGGAAAGAGCAAGGATGACTGCTGAGGATGTTGTGTGTGCTTGTTTGTATGCACCCCTCCTTTCTATGCCTTCTCTGCAATGCCAGCTTAGCTGTGGGAAACAGGTCTACTTTAAAATGAGACCAGAGATCAACCAGAGTATTGTTTTTAAAGGCACTCAGAAAATGTGCTGTGTGCCCTACAGGTTGCAGTCCTATAGTCTCTGGAGATTTTAATGTGAATCTTGCATTATTTCAGTGTTTCAGTGCAACCAAAATGAAATATTTTGGAAAGCTTCATTTTGTGAAAAAAAATCTGATATTTGGACTTGTTTCATTTTGGAGTGACTCCATATGTTAAGTTCTTGGAATTTCCTGTAGGAAATACCATTTTTCAACCAGAGGGTAAGACGAGGCTCATTGGCAGCAGAGCATGAAGGAGCCTCTGTGTCACCATCTTTGTTTTAGTTATTCAGACAAATTGAAGTTTGCCAGGACTGTAAGTAAGAAGACCCATTTATTTCATGCAAACCACAGACTTCCAGGTGTTGTGGCTTTCAGTCATTGCCAGTCTTTCCATTTACAAAGGCAAGAGGCAATCTCTAATATACTTTAATCTATCTCATGTACAGCTCCACAAAATTCTCACAGACAAACCTGAAAAGACTATATTTTCTGTGTTTCTTTATTCCTTAAAAGCAGAGTAGTTGTTTTTCAGTTTGGTCAAACCCTAGAACTGATTCACAGGTAAATTGAGATTATTCCAAGAATATCAAGTAATCACAAAGGTCATTTTATGGATTCATGAGCAGCTTCTAAGGAAAATGGGGAAGTCTTTATTTAGGATTAACCTTACTGAGGCTGATGCTGGTGACATTGCATTCTTGAGGTCCTTTGGGATGAAGGCACTAAGCAATTGGAACAATTATATGCAGTGGAAATATGTGCTTTACAGATAGATTGGCAGATACTGTACTGTCATGTCTGAATATATTTCTCCATACTGGTTCAGCTCATAACTTATTATGAACATTTTTTATTCTTTCTTGCTAGCATATGTCTGCTTTTATCTCATCCATTACTGGCACATGTATCCTCACAACATTATACCACAGCGGCCATTTTAGTATAACAGATGGGCAAGAGGATTATTTGTCTTGATACTTCATTCAGAAACCACGTTTTGTTTACATTTTGTATTGACATTGAAAAGATTTTCAACCAATGGGGGTTTTCTTTTTAGTTAGTTTCATTTTATTTTATTTTTTAGTGATCCAAAATGGCATACTCTTTTTTTTTTCCACTTCAAGACAGAATGATAGCACTGCCTGGGGGTTACCCATAGCAGTAAGCTAACTTCCAACACAAATCAAACACAAAGGCTGATGAAGAAGAGATGCAAAATTGCTACTGTAACATTGGAAATAAACCTTAAACATGAGATTCAAAGGCTGCCTGCTTGATAATACAACTGGAAAAAAGAAAACCCTATATACAAAAAAAAAGCTATTGGAAATATTCAAAGCCAGGGAAAGCAAAAAAAAAAAAAAAACCTGCTGATTTGTCACAAAGTAAAATGGATTTTTTTTATCAGATACTTTTTTTTTAACTTTTATACTAGAATCAAACAGGCAGACAAAGCAGGGAAGAGTTTACTGCTTTGGGGAGGAATGTATAGTTGAGGGTATGACTGCATGTGGTCTGTCTATATGTGGTCTGTCTCTTTTCCTTCCTTTAGAGAACTGAAAGTTTATGCTTCAGGTATGGATGACCTGATGATCAGGCAAATGCTCTTCATGGTGAGTAGAGCTATTGTCCCTCTTCATTGAAGGTAGGACCTTCTTTGCCCTTTCCTTGTTCAGGTTTTCCCACTTTTAGCAACACCTGTACAGTAATAAAGCAAGATTACTGGGCTTAACAAGGATCCGCAAAAAGAGGTTCATATTCCTAGAGTTTGCAGTCCTCAGTGAACACATAAATCAAAGTAAAGTTTTGCTGCCCAAGTAATAGTATGGCTGGAATGTAGCACTGGGGGATTGATATCCCTTAGGTTAAACAACTGACACTAATTGAAAGGGCGAAATCTGAATCAAGATGCACAATTTTAAAGGCAATATGTTGCAGAAACCTCCGATTTGGGGGTTAGACCTGCCAAATTTTCCACTTTCTGTACTGGGACTGGAGTCAGAAATGTTATTAACTCTGATCTTGGGTGGTCACTTACAGCAATTTCTATGTAACTGAAACTTAAACTCCTTTTTGAGTTCATTCAATTCACAAAATATCAAGACTGACATTATTGAGAAGTACACTAAAAAATTATTGATAACTGAGATCAGTTCCCATTAACAATTAAACAGTAAATTCAGGTTCAGAAGAAGAATTTTAGTAGCATCTAGAAAAGCTGAAAACATCTGTGTGGACAATTTAACCCTACATCTATAGGTACATAAGAAGTTTCCCCATAAACTTACATGGGAACTAAGACTGGAAACATGCTAACCTGTACTTTACATTGCATCATTCGTTCCAAAAGAGAAACAAAATACACTTGCTTTTTCTCTGTTTTCTTATACAGAACAACTGAACTAGAGAGCAGAAAAAACAAAACACCTGCATTTATAAATAATACAGAGATTGTTCTTTGTGGAAAATTTCCAGCATTCATCTCACAGAGCTCTACTATCTGGACTATATAGTGAATAAAATTTGTTTGCAAAATATGATAAAGCAGCTAAGTAGACTGCAGTTTCATTTTCCTTACGATATTACTACAACAGATAAAAAAAAATCCCAACATTTTTACATTTCCCCTCATTTCTTTTGTTTAATTTTAGTCGACATCAAAACAAACATATGTGAACCTAAGTATTTGTACTAGTAAACTTTTGAAAGTTGCTATTCCCCTGACATTCCAATTACTTCTAGAAAGTTTGGGTTATCTAAAAATGTTTCTGTTTGATTCATCTTCTTCCCCAACCTTTTCTGATTTTCTGGATTTCCTGGTTATTCAACTGAGCACAAATTGCTGTTCATACAGATGCACTGCCATGATTTCTGATTTGCAGGCTGTCACTCCCATTAATAACCTACTAGGCTGTCATGCTGTCATTCCTTGTTGCTGCAACGATTTGTTTCAAACATAGAGGCTGATTCATGAAGAATAAAAAAAACAGTTGTCCTGTTTTACAGGAACCTCAAAATATTTATGCAGAAAATGTGTGAAAAGCACACACACCACTTTCATCCTGAAGTATGTGATTGCTAAATACTCAACTTGTTTTCCTGTGAGAAAAGAGAAAGAATATAGACTCCATTCAATTTTTTCTATATGAAAACATAATGCTTTTAATAAAATCTTCTCCTTGTGAAATATCTGAAGTTCAGTTCCAGAGCTATGATATGATAAATCCCCAGGATGATGCAATGGCTTAAAAAGTGATATCAAAGCTGATTTTAGGGACTTTTTTNTTGAAAAGCTGTTTTTGGGGCTTTTTTTTTTTTTTTTTTTCATTTCTCACTCCCTCATTTCTTTCCCAAACATATTAATGGCAGATATATCAGCAACAAAAACCAAACGTATATCAGTGCCCTCCAGTCTATTGTTTTTCTTTCCTCATTCAGAATCACTTGGCCAAATTTCACTCTTGATGATACAGATGCAGCTTCATTGCCTCTTACAGGCTTGTGCTTTCGGAAAAGATGAAACAATGTGACCCACTGGACTCACTGTTCAATATATCCCTCTATACTGTTGGACTACTGCATGACTGGGAATGGTCAGATAATTTTCAGGATGGGAAAATGCCGCTGATGAATAAACCAGCACATGCATCTCCACAAAGCAGAAAATGAACTGGGACTGAACCAAAACCTGCAGAGGTTTTGACCCATTGGCAGGTGTCCAGGGACTCCCCTGTCCCTGTGGGTTGGAGGCAGACAGCTCTTTGACAGGTGATGCTGGTGACTGTGGGAGAGCAGGGCAGGTCTCCTCCGCTGTGTCTTCTCCCCCGAGCGCTTCCCAGCACATCGTGGGCATCACGCCGGGATGTCTGTCTCAGTGGCGGTGGGGCTGGCCAGCCAGCCTCCTCTTGAAACACCTTGTCCCAGCATTTGCCATTCAGCTCACATCAGCACAGCGTTTCAATGAGATGGAGCTGCCAGGAGCTGAGCTCCTGCACTTTTTCCACTGCCAAGGCCCGACAGTTGGCACATCTCCCAAAGAAACAGGCAGAAGAAGGTTTCTGAAGAAGGAAAAGAAATAGGAGAACAACACAGGATGTTGATGTAAATCAAAACTGGGGGAGAAGATGAATGTGGAGGCTGTTTGGATCTCAGCTGCAGTTCTGGCTCCTGGTTTCCCATTTTTCCCCTGTCATCCCTGAGCTGCTTCTCTCCAGCCCAGACCTGCACTGTTCAAGCCATGCAAAAGTTTCTGCTCCCCTTCTGTTGCTCTCCACATCTCTCACTAGGCAGCCTGCTCCGAGTGATGCCTACATGACTCCTAACGACTGAACTAATCTAAAATAACTGTGTTAAAGACTTAAATCATTAGGCTGACTTTGTACGTCATAATTTAAACCAATATTTTAAAGAGACAGTCTCCCAGTTACCTCATTATTATCTTCCATAAGGCTTACACATTAACCCAGTTGAAAATTTGTCCCTGCCAAACAGTATCAGCAGCCAGTCCCAAACCTGTCAATGCCACAGTATTTTCTAAATTGATGCTTAATTAATGAAGTATGATAGCAACAGGTTCTCTCTCTCCTTTTTAAATCTGATCTCCATGGCATTATAGGAACCTAAAGCTTCCACCAGGCATATATTCCTACTGTTTCCTTGTCAGAGGAAATGTATATTCATTTCAGACTTGTGGAGGCAATTACAGTAGCCACCAGTTGCCTACAGCAGCTAATCAAAGTGATAACCTGCAAGTTCTCAACTCCCCATGAGACAGCCCACTCGCCTCCAGCTGATGAATGCCAAAGGAGCAGCATGGGCCCACCAGTAATGACACCGTCATCTAAGGGAAGTTTTTAACTAACCCACAGTTTTATAAAGACTCTATTAACGTCTCATAAAAAGAGGTTTAGATAAAACACTCTAATAAGAATTTTTTTAAAGAGAAATACCAGTGCTGATGTAAATGTCCGTTCTAAAATACTAAGCTGGTATTTGTCTACTTGTAACCTTTGCACTTCTCGTGTTCTAAAAAGTGATGAAGCCTTCCCTGAGCATTTTCAAGCGTGTGACTAACCTCTGACTGATGTGCTATCATGTCCTTGCCCGTGTCTGGCCACACAGTCAGGCACGTGCTTCATCTAAAACAAATGCACAATTCCATCAATTTCAAAACTGGCTTAAATTTAAATGTATGGAGGCAGCATAGAAAAATGAGCTATAATGCTGCGGAAAGTAGTATTCCAGATCTTTAATTTAGATATTAATTGGTGTTGCCTACAACTGCAATAAACAAAACAAAATTTAGAAGTAGAAGAAAACAGCATTTATAAATAGCTCACAATTAATTGCTAGCAGAAGGGATTCACCACATTGGTAGGACACATTTAGATTCTTCTGCATGACCAGTCCCTTGCTTTTGCTGGAATTTTATTATTTACAACATAGACATACTTGGCAACAATATGACCCTCTCCACAATCTGCCACTCTATTAGTGAGAAAAGCAGCATTAAAGATACACACTATATTTTTGATTTATTCCATCCGCATATTTCAGAGAGTTCAGTGTACAGAAATTTAAAGTAAAGAGAATTAAAAGATCTGAAGGCTGCTTCTCTGACCTTTACTTGTTTCAATGTGACAGGCTTTGTAACCAAACAAAACCACAATTTTGTAGTCTCATTAAGATTCTCTAAAAAAACAAATTAAAAAAAATGCCACAGAACCTCCTTCCCCCTGAAATATAAAAGCTCCCTGAATGAATAAATTCTCTGTGGCTGTGCTGTTACTTTAATCGAGTTCTTAAATATGGGATTTCTCTTTAAGGCTTACGGCCAGGTTTTGACATTGAATTTTGGGATATTCTAATTAGCTGTGGTCCCAAAGGAGGCGTTCCTGGCTTCTTCCCTGCATAGTTGAGAGTCCTGAAGGACTCCAGGCTGCAGGCTGCAAGGAGAGCGGGTTAGGTTTGTACATTTCCTACTCATGTTGCTATCATCGTCCAGGGAATGGACTTCTGCTCTACTATTTCCTAGTCTCATTAAAAAGTTGGTGAGCTTTTAAAGGCTGCAGTTTCCAGTTTTTAGGACTGTCACCACCTGCAGTGGTCATTTGAAAGACACACATCATCATGCTATCATTATTACTTGCTTGCACTAGCACTCAAAGGGCCCGAACAAGGCCAGCCCAGAACGTGGAAATGTCCTCAATTGTAAAGGAACAGGTAATGACCACATTGGGAGCTCAGGCTATGCATAACTTGAAGATCACACCAACTAAGTCATGTAAGCAGCACCAATCTTTTTCTCCATAACAAATATCAGGACAAATAATTCAGCTTCATTTGAAAAATCAAGATTAAAAAATCTTCCAGCACTTTTCTCTCTGAACAACGCTAAGACAGCAGGTACCCAGCCATGGCCAGCCTGCATGCTCAGCTCTTCTGCAGCCCCAGGGAAGAAAAACCGGTGGTGAGGGGACAAGCAATAAGCTCAGGCTCTACATCCAGGTCATGAGCTGCTCCTCCACAGAGAGGTGTCCACACAAATTTTTTGGACTTCAGCAAAGCTTTTGATACTGTCTCTCACAGTATTCTTCTGGACAAAATATCCAGCACATACTTGGATAAACACATCATCTGATGGGTGAGCAACTGGCTCACAGGTCAGGTGCAAAGGGTTATAGTGAATGGGATGACATTGCACTGGTGATCTGTCACTAGTGGGGCTCTGCAGGGCTCAATCCTCGGCCTTGTGCTCTTCAACATCTTCATTAATGACTCAGACACATAACCGAAGGAATATTAAATAAGTTTGCCAGTGATACAAAATTGGGAGGAACTGTCAACTCCCTTGACAGCAGAGAGACCTCAACAAATTAGAGGACAGGGCTATCACCAACCATATGAAATTTAGCAAGGGCAAATGCTGGATTCTGCTCCTGGGACACGGAAACCCTGGATGCACATAGAGACTGGGGAATGAGAGGATGGAGAGAAGCACTGCAGAAAGGGACCTGGGGGTCCTGGTCAATGACAAGTTGAACCCGAGTCAGCAGTGCCCTGGCAGCCAGGAAACGTGTCACGCCAAAGCGCGTCCTGGGGGCATCAGGCACAGCATCGCCAGCCGGGCAAGGGAGGGGATTGTCCTGCTCTGCTCTGCACTGGGGCAGCCTCACCTCAAGTGCTAGGGGCAGTTTTGGGTGCCACAATATAAAAAAGATATTAAACTATTAGAAGGCATCCAAAGGAGGGCCATGAGGATTTTGAAGGTTCTTGAGGAGAAGCTGAATGAAGAGCAACTGAAGTCACCTGGTTTGTTCAGTCTGGAGAAGAGGAGATGGATGAGAGACCTCATTTGGACAATGCTTTCAGCTACGTGGTGTGGTTCTTGGGGTGTTCTGCACAGGAACAGGAATTGGGCTCAATGATCCTGATGGGTCCCTTCTAACTCGTGATATTCTATGATTCTATGAAGATGATGCCTGGCACCAGGGCTGCTCTGCTCACTGAAACACTCATGAAGAGGCTCTGTTTGAGACATAAGCAGTATATAACTAATACTGTAGTGCTGGATATTTCACTTTCTAATTCACTTTTATTAATCACTGTTCAGAGAGTACTAGCAATAATGAACAGAAGCCAGGTATGTTAGTTGAAATGAAATTACAAACCCTTTAATTAATATATAGCAGACATCCTTACAGGAACAAATATGTATTACACATGTATGCAGCTTTTCACCAATGGCCGCTGGTACACCAGCCATTTCTGAAGCCCAGGCACTCTTTGATTGTCCTACTCTCATGACTTAGAGCTTGTTTTGTGGGGCCATGATGGGCCTGGCTATGAATTCATGTGTAGTGAGAGAGACATCTTGTGAGTGAACCCCATTTGATGGGATGATATGACAAGGTTTTAGTTGTCTTTTCATTTCATTAGGAGCTGTGCTCAGCTGTCCTGAGGCTTACCTCAGTTCTTGTCTCCCAATTTCTCTCTCTTCAACTTCAGATTTTTTCCTGTTTTTCCAGTTTCTACCAGTTTTGAATACAATTACAACACAATGAGAAAAATCATACAGAAATAGGGGTTTTTTTTACTCAGAAGTCCTGCTTTATTTTCACAGTACAGTCAGCATGAAGGATTTTCTGCTGCTTTTGAGAGCAAAAGCACATTTCTAAAATTTGTCATCTTCTCAGGACAATACGCTGTAGCTCATAAGACAATCTGGCTAGTTTGGGAATAGAATCTTAGAATTGCCCAGAAAGAGGGACATTTCTGTGAAGATCTTAACATTTCAGTTTTTGCATTTCAAACTTCAGCAAAACAAATATAAACAAAACCTCAGAACTGCAAACTTCAAAATGCTTTGATTCACCTTTTGAAGTATTGGTAGGCTGAATTCTACCTGCAGGAACAAACTCACTTATAAACATTTTACATGAAATGCAAGAATGTTGTAGCTTCAGAGTTTTGAGACAAATCTGAAGACAATTTAGAAGCAAGAGAAGCAGAATTTGCCCTGTATAATCTCTCTCAGAAATAATGATGCCAAGGAATGGCTTTCCTTCCTTGGAGACAGAAATACCTTTTGCAAACTGCATTCATTTGATCTGAGACACTGAGAGACAATAACTAAAATAGTTCTCACATTTATAGTTCCACAGGCACTTTCCAGAATCAAGTTTAGATTTTCTCACTTTAGAAAGCATGCAATAAAATAATGACCTTCTGTATTTCAGATATCTATTGAAACGGGGTGGTGTTCTTAAAGTCTAATTTCATTTTCCTCCAATAGCACAAGGAGATGACACCCAACAGATTATACTAGCTGTCAGCGTTACACAACCATATCTGTAGACTTCAGACAATTATCTGTAATCAATAGCTGTAGCATCATGGTGATAAAATTATAGTACTTACATATAATTACACTTACATTCAAATATAACCAGTTCCATTCAGAGCATATGTCAATGGAGTAAATCACAGTAAGTCTGTAATTCTCAAAAGAGAGGAGGGAAGGTCAGATCCATGTTTTCCAAGAAATTTAGTTCAGAAAGAACTTTCCTTTTCAGTTAACCTTCTAATGCTCTTTTAGATTTTAAAAGACACTTTTCTGAGTAAAGCCTTTGCAAAAGTACCTTTGCTAATTCTACACAAAAAACTCTTTATTTTTCTATGAAATTTCTTACAATTATATGTATATGAATGAGCATAACATAATTTATCACTTGCTGATTCTGTTACTTAAAGTCAGAAATTAGTGGTCACTCTTGAATTCACAATTGCTTGCAAATCCACAAAGATGAATTTTTCATGTCAGTATAAAAATACGCCTTTATTATATCTTTCATTTTGTGCTTTCTCTATTCAGTTTCAATACCAACTCTGTGTTCCTTTTCTGTTCTCCTTCTATTCTTTCATTTCCTGGTCCTCTATTCATTTTGTGTTTCTCCTATATTTCTTTCTCCTTCTACTACTTTTGATTCTTCACATTGATCTTGAAGATAGAATTATGTGCTGATAAGATGTTAGTATTTGTTTAAAAAGACTTCTGCTCTATTACTTCCCTCCCCACCTTCCCCCATATAAAGACACTTTAATACCTTGGTTGTGTTACAGAGCCTGATTTCAGTAGTTACAGGACTTTTCCCTACATGATGAAATCCTGAGTCCTAGTCATCCTGCTGTTAGGAAAGGGAAAAAAAAGGGACACTTTAAAAAATCCTAATATGCAGCTCTCTGGGCATGTTTCCCACAGGTCACCATTCATGGTTAAGTACATTAAAAACCAGATCTGTGCAAGCAGCAACAGGTCGGAAATGAAAGCCATTGTGGAAGGACTAACAGGATCACTCCTTCTTCCTTTATGATTGACATGTGCAGGCTGCTGGTAAGGGTTTCTCCTCTTTCTAGAAGAAGCACCTTTCTCAAAAAAGTGCAGTGTTTATGGTGAAAGTTTCAAATTTCTACAGTTTTCTTTACAAAAAATAGTGTTTAATCATGTCATTTTACACAGAAATATGTAGTTTTTCCTAGCCAGCTCTACCTGCAGCTGGGAAGATCAAAGCTGCGAACATCCATGGGGAAGCTGTTTTGGGTATGTGTACAAAGAATTCAGGTCTGTTGTTCCTATTGGCATTTCTGAGTCAGTTTTAAACCAGGTGCCTTAGTGCTGCCAGAAGCACAAAGGCTTCTCTCCTTCTCCTGTGACCTTTGCAACCCACACAGGACTTGGTGCTGCAAATGTCGCAGTACTAGCAAGACACAGGACAGCACAGGCTGCAGGCAGACTGCACCTGCTGGGTACCTCCTGTGGGTCCTTTGGGGCTTAGAGAGAGGATGTTCTTGTCCTGAAGTGTATGAGAACAGAAGACAAGGAGAGACAGCTCACCCATGGCACGTTTCCAAAAGCTCTTGCAAATTGTCCTGATTCTCACTGAGAAAACTGACCCTGACCGGACCCAGGAGTGAGGGTCACTGCCGTTATTCCTGTGTCATATTTCAGGTGGTTAACACCAAATCTGCAGTATTTCCCGAAGCTGCAGCACAGAGCTACCATCGAAGTGAGTTTAGGCACTTAAAGCCTACAAAATGAACATTTTGGACAAAGGTTTCCTTTTGGGAAAATAGGTGATGTCCTAAAAGCCAAGGATAGTTAGAAGATGGTCAATGCCTCTAGAATACAGCCCATAACTCCTCAAGTTCTACTTAAAGAAATACTGTGCAGCCAGACAAAAAACTAGAGCTGTCAGAACCTGAAAAATCTGATTTATGAGAGATTTTTCATTTTCTTTTTTCTTTACTCTCTTCTTCACTAACTAGAGGTAAAACCAAGGTAATCACACCATAATTATAGCTTTGATCAGTTCACTGCTGAAGACAAAAATGGTTCTATATAGGTCACTTTCTGATATCTGAGAGTATCAAAACAGATTTATATGACAATAATATCAATCTAAAATCATCCAATGGCATACACACACAAAAACTGCAACTATTTCAGGTATTGTCACTAATCGCTTATTACATATTTCCTTATAAAGTGTTCATAAATTACATTTATTGTCTTATAATTAGTAGCACTAACAGTGTATAATATCAATAAGGTCATTAAATATGTAAACAATAAATGATAGCAATATTAATGCCACTAAGTAGCAATGCTTGACAGCATCATGCATATTCAGTCAGCCTATGACTATATTTCTCTGCGCTTTGACAGCCAGACATGGAATAGTGCCAGTCACTGGTTTAATGAACATCAAGATGAGTGCAAAAGTTGAAAAGTTAGTTAGCAGTTGATTAAAAGCAAAAAAAAAGAAAAGCTAACAAAATAAGTGTGTCCTAATTCTTTCATAATTAATTTGTGGACTTTTTAGATCCTTTATTTTACCACACCTGTTCTACATGCTCATCCCCTCTTCTTGGACAAGCAGGGATACTAAGCTTCCTTGCTGCGTCACACAAACTGGTGGACTTAGCTAGTTTGCTATGAGAGCTGGAATGATAGATTTGACCTCTACATTACACAAGGATAGATCAAAGACAAAGAATTAAAAAGTAAGTAGGTTAGATGTTTTAATATCTTTTTTTGTTTTCCCAAAGTTCCTTTGGAGAGGGTCAGATGGGGTTTTTTGTTTTTCTAATGGGCGTTCTACACTCTGCTCAGATTTGCTATCTGCGGAATTTGGCTGGCACTGCTGGAGAGGCCAGCTAAGGACTGAAGAGAAACAAATGAATTGCAAACCAATGGAAACCTTGTCGAAGCTTTGCATTAGGTGTTATGTTGACTTTACCTCTTCAGGTAGAGAGGGTATATAAAGATGCCTTTATACTTATAGACCGATATGAAGTGTTTCATTTTCCTTGTCTCTCCATCTCAGAAGACTAGAAATCTGTTCTAAAATGAAAATGGAAACTATTTGTGAAAGAAAGGGCAACACCACATTTTTGCCATAACTAGGATGGCGCATTGAGAGGGACTACACACTCCTTAACATTTGGAATGTGATTCTGAAAAATACTGGCTCTTTTAAAGCTGTCTTGACTTGTCCATTTATTCCAGAACTAAAGAGAAAAGCCATGGGATTTTCTTTTTCCAAACTTTTCTTCCCATGTGTCCCAAATTAATGACCGTTGTCCATTCAGCCCTCATTGCTTGCAGTACTGAGAGTCCTGCCCTGTTATAGATCAGCTCCTCCATAAAAATTAGCCCCACATGGATTTCCCTAAACTCCACCATTGTGGCAGGTGCTAAGAGGGTTTTTGGCCACTTCAGAGTTAAAGTTTCCATGAATTTGAGTAGCTGGGGAGCTTTTAGGTCAAATCTAGCAACATTTAATGCAAAAGCAAAAGTAAACACACTTTAGCTGTTCTGTACCCAGGCTACTTGTGACACTTTGGTGGACACGGCTAAACTCCATTTGACAGCATTAACTGCATCCCAAAAAATCTTTGATGTCGTTCTGCCCTGTTTAACAAGGAAAGCGTGTATATATGTTCTTGTCCCTGACAACAGTAACAATGTCATATCTGCTGGGTTCAGCTAAGATTGTCCTCAGCTGTGTTACTTTCCTGGGAAAAATAGTGTATGCTCCTTGGTCCTGCAATGGATAGATGTCCACACAGCATAAAAAGTGCTACTCCAGGCCTGTCACACCACACTGCCAGAAGAGGCTTACTGCTGTCGTGCCCAGACCATGTAATTTGAAATCCACCATAATGACTGATGATCCCAGTGGACAACAAACTGACCAGGTGCCAGCAATGCACCTCTGCAGGAAAGAAGGCCAGTAGCACCCTGGGATGTAGTATGAGGAGTGTTGCCAGCTGGTCAAGGATGGTGAACTTCTCCCTCTACTCAGCACTGGAGAGACACACTGGAGTGCTATGTCTAGCTCTGAGATTCCTAGTTCAAGTAACACACGGATAGCCGATGGAAAGGAATGAAAAAGAGGGAGCCAGACTGTTTCTGGTCGTCCCAGTGATAGGACAAGACAATGGGCACAAATTTAAATATTGGAAAACCAATGTGAATACGAGAAAACACTTTAGTACTGTGAGTCTGGTAAAACTATGGAAGAGTTTGCCTGAAGAGGTAGTGGAGTATCCATTCTTGAAGATGTTCAAAGCCCTACTGGTCTTGGTCCTGGGCAACTTGTGCTTGAGGTCCACGCTTGAACGAAGGAGCTAGACTAGATAAGAGCAGAGGTCCCTTCCCAGCCAACAATTCTGTGATTCTATGAAGACCCTCGGGCTGAAGAAGAAATTAAATTTGAGGCTATGTCTGCTCCCAGTGTGTCAACTACTAGGCACAGTACATTAAGTAAAATGTTGTGCTGCTGGAAAGGTATATTTCACAGAATTTCACAGAATTTCACAGAATAAGCTGACTTGGGAGACACCCACAATGATCCTCAAAGCCCAACTCCCAGCCCTGCACAGGACAGTCTCAAGAGTCACATGGTATGCCTGAGAGTATTGTCCAAACAGTTCTTGAACTCTGTCAGGCTGGTGCAGCAACCACTTCCTTGGGGAGCCTGTTCCAGTGCCCAACCACCCTCTGGGGGAACAACCTTTTTTCTAATATCCAACCTAAACCACCCCTGCCATCACTTCAGGCCATTCTCTTTGATCCTGTCATTGGCACCGCAGATAAGAGATCAGTGCCTGCCTGTCCTCTTCACCTCACAAGAAAGTTGTACACTGCAATGAGGTCTCCCTTCAGTCTCCTCTTCTCCAGGCTGAGCAGACCAAGTGACCTCAGCTGCTCCTCATAAGGCTTCTGCTTAAGGCCCTTCACCATCTTCATTACTCTTATTTGGATGCTCTCTAATAGTCTAATATTGTATCTTGTGGCAGCCAAAGCTGCCCCCAGCACTCGATGTGAGGCCGCCCCAGTGCAGAGCAGAGCGGGACAATCCCCTCCCTTGCCCAGCTGGCGATGCTGTGCCTGATGCACACTGGGACATGGTTGGCCCTCCTGGCTGCTGGGGCACGGCTGACTCAGATTCAATTAGCCACCAACCAGGACCCCCAGATCCCTTTCCATGGCACTGCTTTCCAGCATCTTGGTCCCCAGTCTGTACGTACATCCAGGACTGACCCATCCCAGGAGCAGAATGCGGCACTTTCCACTGTTGGACTTCATATGGTTGGTATATATATATATAGGCTGAAGAGGAAACACTTCCCAGAAGTCCATTCGTTATTGGATTCTTTGCATTTCCTAATTTTCTTCCTACTTTGCTTACCTTTTCTGTACATCATGGCCACTATTGTGGGTCCTATCCTGAGGTCTTAGTCTTCTCAACCTACTGTAGGAGGAAATCTGCATGTCCATCTCAGTGCTATGGATCCTCTAAGTAGCGGGACCTATGAATTATAGAATTTAATTCTGGAAATTGTTCAGTTTGCTACAAAATACCCACATGCATCTGGTAATTTTGTTTCTTCGAAACACATGAACATAACAATAAATCCTGATAATGCAACATCCAGCTACTTCTTGGAGGACAAGCTAAGGCTTTCACACCAAATACTTTGTATTTTCTCTTCAGCATTCTCCTGTTCTTGGCAGCCAGAACTGACCTATGCACCAGAAATACTTCACATGATGATGAGTAGCACTGCCAAGTGGCAGGCACACCTGAGCTAGCCAAGATTATGGATTAGGCTTCAAATATTTGGGCTTGATTTTTCTGCTGATAGAATACATCTTGAAATCAATTTTTCAATAAAGAATACAATTACAAGATTGTTGCTCCAAATAATACCTAGAAACACTACAACTGAAATTGTTTAGGAACGTATGTCTGTTCTTCTCAATGAGGTATATGGAACTGCTACAATGCAGGTGAGAACAATTCTCAGATTCAATCCAATAATAAATAATAATATATTATTATTTATTATAATATATAATATTTATTATAATAATAATAAATAATACCCAATCCTTCCTGAAGATTTGACTCCTTAATGACTTAAATAAAATTAAGTCATCCTTAATCTCTTCCTTAAGACTGGCTGTTCACACATTTCTTTAAGAGTGCTTCCTAGCTACAGGCTATTTAACAAATACTGTTTATCACCCCATCCCAGGACCGCTTCGTTCCTTTTGAGGATACTTGTGTTCCAACGGATGAGCTCCAAGATCCAGTCCATCCATTCTTTATTCCTGAACTATAAACTTTGGTGGAGTTCAGGGACAGTTTTATGTCTCCAGAGAAGGTGATTTCATTTCTTTTAGATTAAATTTTTCAAGCACGTTTTCTTTGTTTTCCTGTTCTAGCAAAATTTTCTGTGTGGAACACTTGAAACAATATTTTTTTCTTTTCCTTTGCTATTTCATCATTTTGTCCATGTTTTGTTTTTCTTGTTGCAGACACTCTCATCTCTTTTGGGCCTCTCTGCTTGTCAGACTCTCACTTTCAATGCAGAAGCCTCCTCCATTCTCTCACTAGAAATATGAAGCTAGATGTGTAACATACGGATCTTTGAAAGTGCTGGGCACCCTCTAACAGACGGTGATAGATCTTCCCTGGTTTCTATTGGAGTTGAATTTCCTTGGCACCTTCTATCGTGCCTGTATACTTAGGGCTCTTCCATTTTGGAGCACAGCCTTCACTACCTTTCAACACTTCTCCTGTTTCTGAGGACTGTCTTTCATGCCGTTCCCATTGCTCTCTTTCAGTCTGCTTAAAATGCTATCTTTAGCTGTCTTCAATTTTAGAAGACTCCAATTTTGTTTGGAAAACTAAATCAGACTTTAGCAGTACAGCTATACACGAGCATACATTCATGCATTTGTTATTCCAGGCTGCAACTGAAATGCATCTCAGTTTCTCAGTGTCATGATTGCTTCCACCTAACTGGGGTTAAAACAGAGTCATGTGAGTAGGAAGCAGATATTCTGCCTTGTAGTGCACCAAAATCCTAATGATGCTGATTAAAATAACCCAGCTACATTGCTTGCTTTTTCATCCCACATTCCTGGCTTGAAAGCCCAAATGTTCTGATCTTGAATTCCATGCTCATTTCTAGAATAGTATCAGTATGAGAGGAGGGCCATGGAAATAAGCTTTTTCCTTACAGCTGATCAGTAGAGGGCATAATTAAGGACTGTAGGCCAAATCCTCAACCAAGGTAATTCACAATGATCTACTTAACCTGCAAATCTGGCTCACAATACAGAATTGCTGTTGTTAACATATTAAATCACTCCCAACCAAGACAGAAAAGCTGTATTCTGTGCTTTCTTCCTCATGTGTACTTCTTCGAATTTTCCTTGATTTGAACAGCTATCCCTCGGGAGATGGAGGTAACCATTACCTGAAAGAAAGCGAACACTAACTTTAATAGAGGGTCTGCTTGATTCCTCAAAGCAGGTCAAAGCTGGGATAATTCTGGGCATCTGACTGATGTTCAGATGCTTACATTCCCTGATGAATCCATAGCTAACTCTATGCGATAGAAATATCTCACATTATTCTTGTGTTTGCCAGCTTGCAGTGTCATTCCAGATGGCAAACACAAAAATAGCATGAAAAAATTCTTTCTGAAATTCAGGCTCTAAAAGGATTTTGTTAATCCTACAACAGATTTTCCAAGATGTTCAAACTGTCCATTCCTTACTGACAATAAAACATCTCAGCAGGAGTATCTTGTAAAACCATTGTTACAGTAAATTTCAGGCCATTACTAATTTCATTACTGGCTAGTTACTAAAAGTATATTTATTTCTTTATCACTCTTCTTGAAAATCTACCTCTGCTACATTTTATTCTTTGCTTGATGCTGCTTTCATTAGAGTAGGAGTATCTTCAGAGCGATAGAATCATAAAGGTCTCAGTTGCCAGCATGAAAGTGGGACTGCTTAAATTTGATTACTGTGTTTAATGAAGTGTCGCATTTATTTACAAGATGACATGATGAATCACATTACAGTTATTATAAATCAGCTTATAAGAATGGACAAATGGTTCAATAAAGCAATGGATTTACAAATTTGAGATGAACGCATTCAGGTTCCTTGTCATATTTTCCTTTAAAAGAAATGGCTGTGCACTATTTACTTTAGCCCAGGAGCTATACTGGCAATTTGTTTGAAAAAGAGAGATAGAGAGAGAGAGAGAGAGAGAGAGAAAGAGAAGAGAGGGTTCACTTTACATTTTGAACTATACTTTCTGTCTCACTGACCAAAAATGTTAGATCATTCACATGGACAAATCCAGTTCACCTCATCATGTTTGTTAACCTTAGAGCCATACATATGTGCTGTTTTCTTCCGCTTCCAAAGCAGTTTTTTCCTATCCCTTGCCAAAAACGCTTCCCACATCCATATCAGATACAATATCTCCCGAAAAATTGCTTTGCCTTTCTCCTCATTCACCTGTGTGCTGGGCCTTTTACTGGCATTCAAAGTACCCCCAAGTTTTATGATTAACATAAAATTTTATCTGCTTGCCTTTTGACACTTTCAACACCTTGCCTTATTTAACAACAGTGATGTGAGTGGCCCAAAGCCTGAAGAAAATCAAAAAGTAAATAAGCATCTATCCAGCAACCCCTCCTCGGCCTTGGAGTCTTCATTAAAAAGGTCTTAGTTCACTTCCATATGAAGGAAATTGGCTCATTTGTGTGCTATGCTCTCTCCCTCTCTCTCTCTGCCTGACTTGCAAAGAAATTCGTTTGAAACATTTTTTTTTTCAGCACATTTCTGTTTATTTGTGTTTGCCCTGCAGAAATGCTAATGCAGGTTCATTGCATTAAACAGGCCTGATAACGTCTGAGTGCACTCACATATGTGTGGGCTGAGAAGCAGCCACGTCCTGGGGAGGAGGGGGCTCAGGAAGACGTGTGTGTGTTTTGGGGTGTGCGCGCACGGTGAGCAGGGGAGGCTCCCGAGTGAGCAAGCTCAGGTTTTTGTGCCACATCTGCATTTTGCTCTGTTTGAGTGACAGGTGTACATGGATGCCACATCGGCTGCCAATATGCTATGAGACCATGGTAACAATCGCTCATCTCTGGGGAGCTATGCTGCCTCGTTCCTCACTATCAGACATGAAAGAAATAATTTCAGGTGCCAGGAAAGGAACTGTGATAAAAGAAAACATTTCGGCTTTCACGGCACTGGAGTTTGCCCTGAGGCAACAGCTTTGATAAAAAAAAGTGTCTCTTTCTTTACATTCACAATTAATCCATGATTATCTACAACCAATCCTTTGGCCTATAGGATACAGTCAGAAAAGTTGTTTTTCTTTTTTTTAATTCCTTGTACACTTCACCTGTTTTTTCCTGCTACATGCACCTATTGTATCATGCAAATCTTCAAACCCTGCTGAAGGTAGAGACAGCTTGCCACCCCCACTTTGGGAACTTATGCGGATATCAGACATATCTGTGTAGAATAGCTATTGTTAGCTGAAGTATTAGCATATAATGTTTCTTCAGTTGTACATTTCAGAAAGATATGAAAGAGGGCTATTATAACACAAGGAAAGTTGAACCAAGCCCTCTTTTCTGCAGTGTTCTGTGTCATCAGCCAAAATAAAGTTTGGATATATTTTTAAGAGCAAAACAATGAGCTTCATTCAGAAGGCAGTATTATCTCTGTCTGCGTGAGTTCACTTTCACTCGATATTGGTTGGATCCTAGCATTTATCATGTCCATCTGATATCCACAAGACCATGCTTCACTCTGGAGTCCAGGTCCTAGGGGCCAAGGGACATGAGAGGTCACAGTGCAAATAGCACCAGGGTTTTGACCCAGACAGCCTCACTCTTCCTTTGGGCCTTCATGAGTACTGAGGACAAACAGCATCCTCCACAAAATCTTCACTGCCCAACTCAGTAGGGGAAACTAAGGGAGACTGAAAGATCTTTGCGAAAAATAACCAAGAATTGTTTTAGAGACAATGCTTAGCATGACATAACCATCACTGATAGTGGGAGTTAAGATTTCTCCTCCCATTCATCTCAGTCACGGCTGACTTCTTGAAGCCCTCCCAGCCTTCAGATTTTATACTGGTGACTCTTAGATTGCAATAAGGTGTAACTCCTTCATGTTACTTATTCCAAGTCTTTCTAAGGGATACAATGACATAGCTTTCATACAGCAGATCAACTTTGGCAAAAACAAGTCCACCTACAGGGTCTAGAAATTAAGCAGTTTGAACAAGGAAATGGAACAAAAAGCTAGAGAAAGTGCTGAACTCATCAGCTACCATGGATATAGAAACTCTGTTTCTCCTTCCCATTTTTCCCTATTCAGATCTATCTGTCCATATGGATGGATGTCTCTTTTTGTTTATCACTTTCTCTCTTCCTTCCTTTCTTTTTTTTTCTGCATCAACATGCATCATTGTCCTCCCCATGAATGGTTTCATGGTGCTGTCTTCCGACTAACCCAACCAGCAATATTTTCAATGATGGGCTGATTAGTGGAAAGGAAGAAAAACTGTGTGAAGGATAATAATAAACAGACTAGAGGATTATCAGGCAGCAAAGCCCTAACACGGTACTGCTAAGTTATGTATTCATTGCTCCCTTGCTCTGACAAGCAGTTGCATAGAACTAGGTAGATTTTCTTCTCAAACAAAGCTAAGGGAAGAAAAAACAAAGCAAGACTTCTGTGTGTATGTTGGTACGTATTTCAGGGGGAAAAAAATCAGGACACTGTGAGCAAACTGGCTCTGCAATGGATCGACAAGGGTTTATTATTCTGAGCAGCACTCAATCAAATGTGGCCCCTATGAACAGAGAGTAATGTTGGCGAATCATCCTGGGGGCTTTTTTTCTGTGTGTGAGTGGTATCCATCTGTCAGCTGTCAGTGCCAGTGAGAGATATACAGAGCTGTCACTTCTTGTCAGCCAGCATTTGTGAGGCCTTTTGCAGCTGCTACACAACACATACTGTCCTTATTGAAGGCCAACAAGGAGTCTTGGAGAAGATTCTGCCGGGCAGGGTGAAAAGGGGAAGAGAGATGTCAGGACCACTCTAGGAGAACAGCCTTGACCCATCAAAGATTTTTAACTTCCCTCTCAAAATCCTATTTTTTTTCTGAATATTAATGATAATAAAAGGCAGATGGAGAGCTGAGGTAGTGGCACAGCTATACGCTCTGAGTTCTGAGATTTCAGGCAAGTCTTGCATTCCCTTTGGTACCTCTGGAACCTGTAATAATAAACATGGTGGGATGTGGGTGGTGATGCATTCCAAAGAGTACAGTGGTGTATCCTGAATAAAATTAGAGAGGGCACAAACAGTCATTCCTCCAAGGAAAAAAAATATGCCCATCTATCACTTCCAAGATATACATGTATACACACACACACACATACACACAAGATAGATGTGTGTGTGTGAAAAACTTGGATGCGTATCCACACCTTTTAGAAGTGTTGGAACTGTGCTGGGCTTGTGCTGAATTTAAGGCTAAACCAAAATTCAGGTTCCAAAGCACTGAAATCTTGCCAACTGTTTTCCGAAAATGTTGGCTCCAAATGTTGAAATTCTCATGAGATCAGCTGTTCTTCTGAGTTTTCCTCCACCATGGGTTATATCAGAACCAGCTCCAGCAAAGAAGAGGCCTTTTGGGTTTGTGATCTGCTGCAGATTTATAGCAGTGATAAGGACAAAAAGTTTTGTATCCAGCCTGTTTGTTCTCACATATTATTAATCACAGATGGAGCTGAAATACTGTTTTTAAGTAAAGGATCCTGATTTTAGAATAGTATTATAAATGTGTAGGTATGCCACATTGTTTTGCGTCATTTAAAAAGGATAACTGACTAAATCTATAGAGAACATTTTGGTTTGCTTTATATGTTTACAGCTGCCTTTGCAACAACGCTAAACTAACATGGCAAAAGTGCAAGGCAGTGGGGTTAGGAGAAATGAGTGTAAGTGGAGCTGGGAAGTGCTAAATTCTACTCTGCTTTTCCATCCAAGTCGCCTCAAGCTAGCCATGACAATTCTCTACCTGTTTCCTGTTTGGTGATAATATTTCATTACCACTCTCACAAGAGCATCAAGGTGATGGATCTTTCAACCAACCTTTGAACTTCTGGAGATCTCTACAGGTACAAATCTCTCCTGAGTATATCATGAAACCAAGTTTTGTGATTCTGGTTGTGGGTTCATAATGCAAAGCTAGAAACTTAGCCTTAGTTCTGCACCAATGCTTTTGCAAGGGCAGAAGATGAAGTGATATTTACAATTCTGAGAGTTCAGTGCATCTTTGGACATGAACAAGTCATTACTTAAAACCTCACACCAGATAATTTTCTTTTAGAAGTTATTTTGCTCTTACGGTGAGAATTTGTCAAGAAATATAGAAATTCAGGATTAAAAAATGCAATCAAGAGTACTGTAGCAATGAAATTCTGTTCGATAACTAAGGTTTGTACATACTACATAAACAAAATAATAACAATAGCTATAATATAATAATTAGATAGTAATACTATATAAAAATGCAAACAATTAATTTAAATTATTTTGCATAGTTCCGTTACATTACATGTAAATGAAATTTAAAATCCCGTAGAATACTAAAATATAGTCAGACTGGATAATTGTATTAGTTTTTTTTACTAGGGTGACTGGTTTTCTCAGGCAGACTGCTATTGTTAAGCCCAAGCAGCAACTACTTCACTGATTCATTTTGTGCCTGTAGAATTACTTTTTATTTAAAAGATGCAAAAAAGATTTATAATTTAGCTTAGGGTTGCTTGAAAGACTGCTCTGTTTGGTTACCAGTTTCAAACACATATGGTATAACTCATATTGCTGCGAGTAAAACAAGACTGACTGTTGAATGAGCATAACACTGTAATAGCAGAATGTCTGCATTTAGCCCTTTTAACTCAGATCTGCTCGCAAGCCAAAATCAAATGGGAAACAATTAGTGCCTGTCAGAAAATGATTTCCTCCTTCCCCTTGAGAAAAGACAAAAATGCAAAAGGAAAAAAAAGAAGACATTTTCAGATGAAAACTATTAATTTTATTGTGGAGATGCTTTTCCAGTGTCTCATGGGAATTGTAGTTTGTATGCCTCACGACCCAATTCCTTTTCAACAACTTAATCCCTTAATAGTCTGTCTCGTGCCCTTAGTCCCCCCTACGCCCTTCCATGCACAGCTTAGCCATAACATGGAGGATCCCACCATTTCTATAGTAAAAGATACAGGAAACTCCGTAAGAGGAACACCATGCATACATGACAGGGAAGCTTGTGACTCTGAACAACACCTTCTGCCAAGCCTTGGGGCAAAGTTCAAAAGCCTGGGCAATTTTGTGATTTTGATAAGAAATCACAGATATAATTGTCCTGAGTCAAAATCTAAATCTTATCATGCTGCAGGCTATTAAAGCTTAGGATACTCCACAATTTATTTTCCTATTTAGAGTAAGGGCAGCTAATATTTTGAGGAATCTGTCATGACACACCCCTTAAATAAATCTATTGGGTGAATGACACAGAAACCATATTGCCAAAGCATCGTATAGCTGAAATGTTTCAGCATTTCTTGTGAAAGTTAGAGGTATGCAGTGAGCACTTCCTTTTGAGTCCCTGGAACTGTGCTGTATTACAGCCTTTGTCAACTAGAGCACAATTTGTTGGATTAGCACAGAGTACTTTAAAAGGAATATTCTTTCCTGGGGGAGAACAAGAGAAGAACACTGCTTCAGATAGGAGTAGTGAGGGGAACATAATAGGTATTATTGTGATTAGAAGGAGCAGTAGATCTCTATAAAATGTTATTCTTGGTTTTAGAAAATGGCAAACCTGAAGTAAACTGGGATTGAGACAGAGAAGCTTGTTTACAGCAACTTGCTGTCTAGCATCTATTCTGAAAATTCTGATGGGCAGAAAAGCACTCTGGTTTTCCTGTGTAGCAATCAAAACTGCATGGTGATCTCAGCAAAATGTGGCTACTATGTTTTTTTCTGTTAGTGACAGATTTACATACTCCATACCTCTCTAAACAAGACTAAGAGGACCTTGTATCCTTTTGAGCCCTCAAATGTTGTTATCGAATTGTATGACTCTTCTCCCTCAACACTTTGTGTAGTTTTTAAATTTACTATTGGACATTTCCCCAGTCTGCCTACACCATCTATATTTAAAAATGGATTTTATTTCCTTCCCAGATTCTCCCTGCTTCTCAGGTTTATATGTTGTCTCTGCTGATCCTGACTCCGCTTTCCCTATCACATCTACTTGGACTTCTCCCCTGGCTTCTTGGTAGATGGGCCAGCAGAAAGTATGGAACAAAAAAACGCAGTTGTGTAGGGTAGCAGCCAGACACGGTATAGGACAACACAGTCCCAAACAAGAGAGAGACATCTCACCACAGTGTCCATGGCTCTACATTTAGACCCCAGAGACCCTCTACAAGGGCACCAAGCTGCCTGGGCCCATAAGCCTTTGTAGACGGTGTTTGTTGACCCTGCCGTTCAGTGTCCCTGATGTTTCAGGCATGAGGACAGCGTGAAATTAAGTCTGGAGACTGGCTATGCTCTTGCACATCTCCTAATTTTCTGACTGGCAGAGCTGTACAGGCTCAGCAAAATCAGGCAAGCAGAGCCTAGCACAGCCAGAAGAGCTTCCCTTGTCTTGACACCCAAAGCGTCAGAAGATGGTGTGGAAATACTGTTCCCTCAGAGTTTCTGACTAAGAAACGTTCAGATAACCTCAGTGAAAACAGAATCAGGCAGCTTGCAAGAAACCAGAGTTGTATAACATTTCAAGGTGTACTGAATACAAAATATAGGTCACTGAGACTAGACATAAACCCAGTAACATTAGGAATTAACAGATCCCAAATTAACTGCGCGGTCCCAACAGAAGGAATAAACTTAACGATTTGATTAGTAAATTGAGATCATCAGCACTAGTTTTCTGTCGCCCACAGCAGCAGTTTAGGTTTCCAGCCTCATCCAGGTAACATAAGAGAAGGAAGAACTCCCATGGGAGTTTGGTGAGGAACAGGACTGGTGAAAAGCTGTGAGGACACCAGGGGCTAATTACAGGACACAGGCATAGGGCCAACATAGAGTCTGATTGACAGTGCCAGCAGCTAAGAGGACCACTGCTTCTGGCAGCATTTCTCTGTCTAGTGTAGTGATGACTCACAGATTTCCTCATCACCTGTTGATAAACCTGGAAAAAACAGAGAGAAGATGTACATTGTGGCTTTCAGATGCCTTTAGCAGAGAAAAGGAGAACAAGTGATCAGAATTTGTCTCTAAGATGGAGGTGGTGTATGTCAAGCTACACAAGTACACACACTTTAGTGGGATTGACCCCAAGGACTGGGAAAAAGGACAGAGTCTACAAACCGTAAATGAGCATGTCTGCTTCAGACATTCCAAAACAGGAACAAGCAGGACCATTGGATTGCATAGTGCCACCTATTATTCAGCATTGCTTAACTCCTGGTTTTGTGGGAGAGTTTCCAGTTACTCAAAACACTAATAAACTTTATTCACAGTGGCTGACATTTTCCATGCCTCAGGCTAAGTGCTTGTGGAATAGCGCAGCCAAAATGCGGCTCAACTATTTCTAAGTATTCGGCAGTCATGCTTACAGCTTGAGAATTACCAAGCTTCATCCTTTGCCTTGTGGCCAAAACAGTTGATGACGCTCAGACACTTGTGTTTGTCCATCAGCTTGAGACTCGGATATGCATTTGTGTCATCTAGAATGTGATATTGATACAACCCTTGATATTATGTGGCAGTTTAAAGGGTTTCTTTGGCTTGAGACCCACGAAGTCATTAATATTCCATGAAGGCCACACCAAGTTCGTCACAGGCCAACACCTCATCAACAATTTTGTTGATGCAATCCTAGAGAGAAAAGCCTAAAAAAGATTAAGATTTTTTTTATACATTCTCACATTTATAGTCTTGTATTTCTTTGTTTTTAAAGCCAAATTGAATCACTGGCTATGTTCAGACAGTTGTGGAAGGGGAAAAATATGAGCTTAAGTTTGAAAATCCCTTCTAAATCATTGAAGATAGCTTTTCTACGCAGTAAAAATGTGTTGTGAAGTGAAGATCTGTAACTGAAAGTTTAAATTTGTTTTAAGCGAGCTGCAGTTATCAAGAAGCAACTATTAAAACACAGGAAATTCTGACTTAAAGTTAAACTTAAAAGGAACTCAAGACAGATGTTAGGCCATGACTTCAAGGAATAAGTGTTAGGAAGATTTATTGGGCCAAATTCATCCGAATCAAACCTAGTGTAAGCCAACAGAGTTTTTAAGCTAGTGATAAGAAACCACTGCTATGTTAGATAGATAAGAGACACTGACTTTTGTTTTTCTCAGGTTGTTCAAATAAACTGACTTAAGGTGGCTTGGATATCTTAATCAGTAGCTTTTATCACTGTAGAAATTTATATTCCTTTTTTCCTTTATTTTTCTGCCCATTTAAAAAGATGGGGTTTGTGTTTCTCAATCTTAAGCTTGGCACAACTTCATTTCATTGATTTTATATATTTTTTCTTGACCTACTCCTCCTGATTTTCTTCCTGCCACTTTAAAGTGTCATTTTATTGTTATCTTTCCCTGCTATGCATATGATAACATAGGAAAGCAGGAGAAATATTCAGCGATGAACCAGTCTTTGTGTAGAAACTCTCATTTTCACATCCTTCCCATTCTGGAGACCCTTGTGGTTGTTCAAGTCCAGAAAGGTGTCCCATGGAAGTCATCCACATTTTTTGAGGTTCAGATTCATAGTCTGAGGTGCTTTCCTATTAGTGAATAGGAAATAGTAAATAGGTGAATGCAGATTGACAAAAGGAGAGAGAAATCCTTGATTGATGAGAGGCCATCTTAAGAGTCTTTTTAATATTTTTATAACATTTTATACAAAAATTATACCATTTTATTACACGCATTACATTTTCATCATGATTTTTTTTCAAGAATCTGAAATAAAATGCAGACACGAAAAAAGAAAAAAAGTGGGGAATAATGTATATGTATCAACTTAGCTTCACTTGAAGCATATCTGAACAGCTGTCTCCCACATGAAGTGCTATTCTTCTTAGCGATTGCCAAAAAGAAAAAGAAAAGCCAGTGGTATTAGCGTATAGGGCATTCAAGATTTTCCTGGCACTATAGAAGAACAAAGAAATAAGAAAAGTGGTGCAAAAAAAAGGAATAAAGGTTACCCCAAAGCAGGGTGTTCGTTTGCCAGCAGAACTGTCAGTAATTTTTACTGACATAGTCACTTTGAACAGTACAGAAGTAAAAACAGTGAAACACAGGACGAGAAAGATCAAAATAAGTCTATGTCCCCAGGATCTTCCTGCCTTTCCTTTACTAAAAACCCCAGGATATGAATCACATACAGCAGGGCCACCAAGCCCTAGCAGCTGATCTCTGCTCTGCTTTGCTGGGAAAGGAGACATTCTTTTCAAATTTCTGTCAATGTGTCACAGGGGAAAAGAAAGCCATGCAAAAATCACGTCAGAGCTTTCCCAGTGATGAAGCATTTTTACAAAAAGCAAATGTTTTCCTTAGAATTATTACCATCTGAGTTATTTCCACGTTGCAGCTGAAGGCCAGTAGTTTGCAAGTGCAAATACTTGGGGGGAGGAATAGGGGAAGAGGGATCGTTTCCATTTTTGCCAGTGTGTAAATCTTGTTTTCTGCTGGCTGCAGTCACGTCGATGGACTTGGACTCGGTGAAGGCCCCACTGTTCCATGACATGAGTATGATTTTGGAGTCAATAATGTAAATGCTTTCTTATATTCAGCATAAGCAAGGCACAAGAGCAAATGGTCTCATTTACTATGAAGGTGACGTTTAAAATAACCATTATGTGTGTATCTACCCAAAGCTCCCAAAAGATCTGCATTTGTGTGTCTACTACCTAGATCTTTCCACTGAAAAAGCTGAGAATGTAGTTAAATCTCCCTGGACTCATCAGCTGTAGTGCTTTTGGCACAGCTCTTCATCACACCATCCTCTTCTGCCTATTTGTTTTTTCCATTGTCTGCCTATATCATCTGAACCTGTAAATACATGGAACTTAAAACATTCTGTGATTAAAAACAGGAATACTTTCTCTTGCAGTAAGTAAGGTTAATCATGCTCAGAAATGGGCTCTTAATACAGCAACCCAAATATCTTCCTTGAAAATGTCCTATGGGCCCTAATTATCTCTCTACAAATAAAAAGGATTGAGTCAAGAGTTTTATGTATCTGCTTAGTTTTCAACTGGATTTTGCTGGTGGTTTAAATAAGCATGCTCATTAGCATCTGTCAGCTGCTCAGACTTATTATTTTATTGGTATGTGTTGATTTGACTTTATTAAGACCTACAAGCCTTGATTCTGCCTGAGAGATGGACTCCAGAGCAGATCTGCCACAGCAGTTACAGTCATCTGCACCGGCTGCATCAATGCCCACAGTCGTGTGAAGTCTGCTTCCCTGCCCTGCACAAGGTTTTCACCTGCAGGTTTTTTTTTTTCGTCCGTCAGCTGAGTCCACAGCTTCTGACTGTTAGAGTACACTGCCGAAACGTTCTCTCTTCTCCAGTCTTTGATGGAAGCTGCCCGCTTCTTTCTTCAGCTTAAAAGGAAGAATGGATTCCTGGAACCTGGAAGAGCAGATTAGTACTTCTAACAATAAGACAAATCAACCAAACAAGCTGCATATTCATCCCTTTCCTCGTCCTCTTCTCTCTTCCCTCCTCAACCCTGTCTCCCTTCCTCCCAAGTGACAAATGCTGATGTGTTGTGTAATTCAGGAGAAGTTCGGTGTGTTCCTTGCCTGCCCTGGAGCTGATGGCTGTTTGGATTACAGTATAATTGCTTCTGTGGCTGCTCTCAGAACTGTGGCTCCAGGTTTGCAGACATTGTTGTGGGAAGAAAATATTACTGTGGCAGCCCATCTTCTATTTCCAGACTGGACAGAAAACTCACTAGTAGTTTTTTGTCATGATTTTATAATTCTTAAATAAATTTCCGAAGGATTGCTTGTGGGACAGGGTGACAGACTAGTGAGTGAAAAATCTATACTTGGGCCTTCCAGGTGACTGTGTAATGCAAATGCTCCCCTAAGAAAGGCTTGCAGAGTATGAGGGCTTTTTCATTTGAATTCTTCTAAAACTTCTTCAACTCACATGGTATAAGAGTGTCTTCCATGGACATTGATACAACCAATATCTATTTTAATTCAGTTCTTTCTTTTCCAGTATTTCTCCTCTCCTTGCTTTCTCTGCTCGAGAGTGAACCTTTCATTTTCCTTCCAGGTCCTGTCAAACATTGCTATGGTGCCTTTTAATCCATTTGTTGTCTCCCAAAACTTTGGAGTCTGCTCATATTCTGAAGAAGGAAGATCATCCCAGACTGTCCTCAGCTGACTGAGTCCTGAGACAGGGTGAGAGGGACCAGAAAGGATATGATCCAAAAGGGCATGCAGGGATCACAGTGCTGTTGGAAAACAAGAGTTACCTGACACTGCAGCCAGTCTGCAGCCTTGTCTTGCCTGCACCCCACTCAGAGTTGCCTGTGATGACAACAGAAACAAACTTCTCTGGCACTCAGGCACCGAAAGAGTCCAGCCCATATTTTGTGCCCAGGTAAGGAGGAAGAGGTAAATGCTGTTTCTTCACAAGAAGTGAAAGCAGCTCCCTATCATCTGCAAAGGGTTAGTTATGATTTCACCACACACCTTCCCTGAGAGACAAATACTCACCAGGGCTGATGAGCTATATCAGCCTGAGAAGAATTAGCATCCATGTACTTAAGAAAGAAATGCTGAAGCAACAGCCTGCTATGCCACTTAGCCTGGGACAATGAGACATCAGTGATCTCACATTTCAAGTCCTTTCACCTAGCAATGTTTGCAAGCACTGTCCATTAGCCCTCCTCCAGCCCCCCAGTGCCACCTCTAGAAATGATGAAGTAAAATTCAGTTTGAGATCACACTTATTCCTGCATCCAAATCCATCACATATTATAGCCTCTCATGTTAGCACAAACATCCTTTAGAATGAAACTTTGCTATTACCATTTCCATTACAGAATCATTTCATCTGTAATAATTTTCCATCAGAGGCTGGAGAGGAGTCTGCTGCAGCCTTACCTGCTGTTCATACCAAGCACGATTGAGAGATACCATTTTTCTTTGTGTTTGAAACCAACGGGAGGAGGAAAAGGGTCTATAAATACAGACGATCAAGAGTCTTTTACATCTAGCAGTACGCTGTGAGGCACACCTGTAACAAAATAGGAGAGCAGAAGGGGGTGGGGGGGAGATTTAGGAAAAATCGGGGCAGAATTAATCCTTCAGGCTGAATCGTCTCTGCAGAGCACAGCTATAGAGTCCTGCTGACTCGGAGGGCCATTATTCAAGGGTTAAATGTCACTCAAATCAACCTCATTATGAACTGAAGGATGAGGAGGGGCTCGGGGGAGACACTGCTTTCTTATGCATTTACAATTGAGCCGCTCTGGCCTGGAGATGACCCGCTGCACAATTTTTAAATTATCTCTGCGCGCTCTGCTTGTTTTGGAAATGCTCTAAATAAAAATAATGGACTGTCTTTTAATAAGTCTCATTGTGAAGATTCCACATATCAAACAACGCAGCGCAGCTTGGAGGCAAGCGACGGGCATGTGTGATCTAGCTGGAAGAGAGACAAATGGTGATGGGAGCAACTCCATCTAGGGACCGCTGACAAGAAAATGGCATTCGCAAACTGACACATCTGTCAGGGTGGAGAATATTGGCACCTGTCACGCAATTTCAGTCATGACTTTTAATAAAGCTGCTTTCCCTTAGGTAAAATTGGAACTTGACTGTAATATTAGCTGCAAGCACGTCTTGTTTTCCCCTTCAGAGCTCTTTTGTACGTGAGACGTTTCAAATGAATCTTAAAGCTGAAGTAATGATGTTTACTACTTCTTTCCTCCTCCCCCCCTCCTTTCCCTTTCCAAGTCTGGATCTGAAAGAGATGTTGTGCTGAGTTTTTTTCTTTGCAAAATGTCTCCCCTTCATCTACCAATACCAGATTTTTTTGTATGTGAGTGTGCGTGCATGCGTGTGTGTGTAGCGCTTTTTCTGTATCACTCCTTTTTTTTTTTTTCCTTTTCTCCTCCTTTTCAGCTGGGCTGTTGTTTGAGTGAATTTAGCCTGGGGAGGCATGTATATCATAAAAACTGGGTTGGGATTTGTTGGCTGTCAGTCAATAAATCAGTCAGAGTTTAATTACCAGGCATGTGATGGGAAGCGGTGACAGGCACCAGGTCTGTTGGATAGCATTTCTTATGGGGCAGCAGCTACTAAAAACAAAAAGTTAGAGAGTATGTGTGCGTGAGTAGATGCCGGATGGGAAGGAGGGGGAGAGATTGAGGGGAGGCGGGGGGAGAAGTGGAGAAGCAGGAAGGGGGAAAGGAAAAGTTGAGGAGTCCTGCAGCTGGAATCCACTTTTACAAGAGGAAAAAAAAAAAAAAAGTTTTGTGTTCTTAAAACAAAGACTATGAGTCTCTATTTCAAGACAAAAAATAAGGTTTTTGAACTGAAGTTCCCATGTTTTGCTTGAAATATGTCAGCGTGTTCTGAGTGTTACCTGATGCCTGCATCAACTTATGCTGCACTAAAGTGTACCCCTTTGTTTAACACTTGCAAACATTTTATCAGAAATATTTTTTTAAAAGGGAAGAAAATAACTATAGTTGAGAGAACACATCGGGGAGATGGGGCTGGAAGGAGCTGGAGAACTATTGTATTACAAAATGACATAATGTGTTAAAGGACCTTTCACAAAGTGAGAGTAAAGTTTTTTAATAAAATATGAAGGTTATATAACATTCCCAATGAGGAAATCAATAACATTTTTTTCCCCTTTTCTTTTCTCCCTCCTTCTTCCCCCTTTTTGGAAGTTTTCCAGGATGTCTGACCATGGAAATCATGTACAGTATTTTTTTCAAAAGCAATTCATACTTGACATGGTTTTTATTTTTTGACTAGTGATGAGAGATGTCATCTTCTTCCTGTCATATGCCATGAAGCATTATGTGGAGATACTGCAGGATGTTTTGACTGAAAAGATGCTCTATTTTCTTTTAACTATACTCCTGTGGTGTGTCTCAGTGTGTGTTTCAGAAATCTTTTGTCCATTTTAAAGCATTATGGGTAATGGACACAAAAGTCTCTGGCTTGAGGTAGTGTAGCTGCTCGTCTTCTGGCAAGGCATTTGTCCATGAACATGAGGGAAAACAAGGGATTTGTGAGAAGAGGAGGAAAATGTTCAGCAGAAGAAGAGCTAGTTACAAGTGGACTTCAGCTGGTGAAAATTTAGCTGAAAAAACTTATTGGTTCAAATTTCATAGAAACCTCGGAACACGAAAAAATGCCATATTGAATATGGAAATTTGGTGTATTTAGACATCTAATTTAAACAGTTACTTTATTCAAGAATAAGAAAAAAACCCAATATGGTTTGCTCCGTTAGCCGGACTCCTGTGCCAACAGCCTGTTTATGTCCTGGTCAGGTTGCTCCACAGCTGCCTCTGTGACTTCACCTGTGTGAGTCTGGATGTCCAGCAAGACCTCCCGGAGATCACCCGCAGGACCTCGTCCCATCTATACTTTAAATTGCTCCTGTCAAGTACAGCTGGCTGCATGTAAATTTCCCATTGCTTTCCCTCTATCCTCTGTCAACTTTTGCCACCACTCTTAGATGGAAAATCTTTGGAGCAGAAAACTTTCTTCTTGATTGCCTGGCAAGGGCCTAGCACACAGTGTGGACTACTATAAACGTGTAACAATAAGTCCAGACCTCACCCTGTGTACATATTCAAACCACATGGGGTGCAATACCCAGGGTGCAGAAGCTGTCTCTCAATTGTATTCACAGGGGATCAGAAGAAGGAGAAGCTGGAGAGGAAGAAAGAAAGTTCCAGGTGGGAAGGGATACAGCCACATGAAGGTTTGTATTAAATGGAAACCTTTGTGAATATTCCCCCTTTAATGACTTTTCCTCCCCCATTCCTCCCCTTTCCTCTGTCTGTGATCTGGAGGTTTTGCAGCAGAGAAAAGCAGTTTTGAAATTCATGCCTTACTCCCACTCACACAAGCCACCAGCATCACTGGCTTAATCAGTCTAAAAAGGCCTCAGTATTAAAAGTCTTGTGGGTCTAAAGGAAAAGAAATATTTTTATTTAAACCTTCTCTTTGGAGTTGCTTGCTCCCACACTGGAGCAACCTAACCCCATGCTGGCTAGATCCAGTTTTCTCTCAGACTACTGGAAATTCCCATGGTGTCCTCCCAGACTTAGCTTGTCCAGCATCAGTAAAACTTGTGTAAACCAAACAATGGTAAAACACTTTTTAAACAGACTGCCCAGTGGCAGCAGCACCTTGTGGCTGGTAGGAATTCAGCCAGGTCCCACACAGGGCATTCCACCAGCTCCTGCCATCAGGGCCCCTGCTGCCTTGGACAGCATGCAGTTTCCTTACATCAAGTTTGCCCTACATGGGATGGCCACCCTAAATCTCAGTGCCCTGTCCAGAACTGAAGAAAAAAAGTCCAAAAGGACTCCAGTGCCTGATGGCACATAAAGCAGGCTGATTTCCGTGCAAAATGCTTCCCAGCAGCAATGCAGGGCATCCGCTCATAGCCAGTGGTGGCTGAGAAACAGGGAATCAGGGAAACAGTTTCATAACTGGTTTAATCTCCTACTACACACCAAAGCTACGTGAAAACCCATTGGGGCTGAAGCTTTAAGCCTCATCTTGACACAGAAATAATAATGGGACCAAAGCAGATCGACTCTGAAGTTGTAAGTCAGAATCCGCCTCCCAAATGAGTCACTCTGGCTATTAAAGCAATACAAGAATGTCAAATTATTATAATCTTTGTCAGAGGTCAACCTATATTAAAACAGCAGCTCAACAGACATAGGATAAATACCTCTTAATAATATAGGAAAGCTGATTTTTTTTGCTGCCAGTAATTAACTTTACTCTCCAAACATTTGCCTCTGCCCTGCTCTTCTCCTTGTGTGAGCGTGGGCATCAGGCTCTCCAGTGTGGAGTTCAGCTTAATCACATACCCATGTAGAAGCACTGGTTGTATCCCTGAAGAAACACTAATTTTGGTTAGTGGGATTTTATAATTCCCATATTCCACTTTGAGTTTTGGAATGAAATCCTTTCAGGATTTTTACTGGCTTTTTACTAGCTTTAAATTACTATCAGGAATTTTCCTAGATTTCCACTGAAAAATTAGAACGCCCAGGACTATTCAAGTTTTGTTTATCAGAAAATCACCTGTGCCTCCAAATGTCAGAAAATATTTAGTCAGGCTAAATAACTCCTTAGCTGCCCAGTCTGCTGCAAACGATTACAGTTTGTTACAAGGAGTGGAGCGATTGGGATGTAGTAAACCAGTTCAAGCCTGCCTCTGCAAGACAGGAAATTTGCCAAAAGTAGAAGTGAGCAAGGCACAAACTTAGAAGAAGGTAAACTTTTCCCGTTGCCCCATTTACCTGCAAATGTTATTCACTGTTCCTGATAGCCCAAGGAAAATGAGCCTGCTTTTTTTCACTTTCATTTGATACCCACTTGTCGTATTCAAAGGGAAAGAAATGTCTGATGCATTCTGCATAATGGACCAAAGCCTTCCTTAAAACAGCTTCTCTCTTGAAGTAGATCTTGCACACAAAGGACCTGAACTCTGAACTGAAGTACTAGTGCTGCAAGGGTAGATTAAGGGGCCCAGGACCCATCTCCTGGAATTCCCCAAAACCAAGTGCATTAATTGATATTTATTTAGGGAAGTGTGTGATGGCCTCTAGTGGTGCACACTGTCGACAAACATCGAAACATCACAGCTCCTCTCCTCTGTTTTTTGAGTGGCACTGGGATAAAAGTGTTGTGGATGTACTGACACCGGTATACTGCTGCCACATGAGTAACAAGACAGCCCAGTGACAGACGGGCCTGTTCCTTTTATAGCTCTCTCCTTCCCCTCTCGTCCGTGCGCTGAGGAGGAGGGTGCACAGCACACGCTGGGAGCAAGAGCACAAACTGATATTTAGCAGTGACACATTAAGCACTACAGATTTCCTGTGAACACACCACCGTGTTCCTGTGTCCAGCATCAGGAAATAACAACAGATTGACTTCATCAGAGTTTTCTTTTCCTGCTACCCCACCAGGCTCACACCATGCTCAGAAACAAAAATCTTGATTTGGTTCTTTTTTTGCTGCGGGGTTTCCACCCCTTTATCACGATGTATTGATGGCATCATCAGATCAAGACCATGACAGGAAAATCACGACTATAGGACATTTCCTCCCTGACATCACATCGACTGAACCTCAACAGCACAAACATGCTGGGGCTTCTGGCTGCGAGTGCAGCCTCTACCATTACTATGGTGAACGTGATAGCCATTAACTAATCGTCATCAGAAAAAAATATAGCACTCTCTCCCTCCTCCACTGCACACCAAGGCACATACCGTATAAACATTATAAAGGACACAGTGAGAGAGAAAAAACACACTAGAGGCCATACTAAACCACATATAACCCTGATCTGAGAAGAGACTGTTATTCAAAGCAGTGAAAGCTTTCATATACTGTATGGCCATAGAGTCGGATGTTTTCTCAACAGTTTTCTAAGCAATAATACATAGATAAAGAGGCTGGAATCTGCCATCCCCTTTATAACATATGCACGTCTATTTATGAAGACACTTAAGCATGGATTTAGTAAGTCCGAGACAAAGCTCTAGAGGCGGCTGTCTCTTTAAATCCGTCTCCTACCAAGTGAAATTTGTGGCCCTGATGAATGGCAGAGCAGAGTCATCCATAAAAGGGCAGAGGAAAATCACACTCATTTGCATACAGTAATTATTCTCTGAATCGGGCCACCTTTATTGCTGCCAGAAAATCTACTGTCAGCATCGCTCTATAGATCATGTTGGAAAAGCCAGCAGCTGAGGAGCGGGGTGGTGGCTTCGGACCCGCCGGCTGGCACCCCAGCCAGCCTCACCACTGGGACATTGTGCTTGGCCTCTCTCCCCACCCAGGGTACCCATAGCTCCATCTTCTTTTGGGTCCTGGGCATTTTCAGCAGAATAGCAGCATAGAGGGTGGGTGAATATTTGCCCCCAGATAATAGGTGGTGGGAGCCATGCAGGGTGGCTGAGGAGGTTCCCAACCGCACCGGGATAGACTGGATACTTTTTCGCCTTTTTTTCTTCTCACGTGACATCTTCTCTACA
>VZTF01008251.1:3142279-3347919 GCA_013397755.1 Cnemophilus loriae | reverse complement strand
AAAAAAAAAAAAAGGAGAAATATTGTACGAGCAGAGTAATGTCACATCACCTTATCGTTAAGATACCTATGCTTATGCTCCTGTTTGGCTCTACATCAGTGAGCACCAGCAGATTAAAAAAGGGAAGAGCTGACTGGCATTTCAGCCTGCTGGCAGGAGCAGTAAGAGGGGAAAGGGCATAGCAGGGACTGCACAGGCAAAACCAAAGAGGAACACTGAAAAATGAGCAAAGATCTGTGGGGCCAGATTCTCATCACAGCACAAACAAACCTGTCACCCGTCAGGGTCTCCTATCCCAGGTCTTCTGCTGAGATCCAGCAGGAAGGCCTCAGTACACAGCATGAAAACAGAGTTTATTAGGGTGCCCTTGGATAGCTTTAGAGGAGCACCTTCCCATCCATTTATGTCTGTCTACTTGCGATGCTACCAAGAACTGAAGTCTGATAGAAGCTCTGTGGCAAGTACGTCCTTGGCAGGAATCCAGTTGTGATCACACTTCCTGTGAAACCAAAACCTGACATGCAGAAAACGCTCACTCCCAGTAATGAATCGCAAAGACGAGAGCAGTTTGGAGCTGGAAGCGATAACAGCAGCTTTGGTGCCAGCACTGCAATTTGCCACACTGTGGAGCAGCTACCACCCGACACAAGCGCTTTCCACCACTGCAACAGCTGGGAATAGAAGACTGATGGCTCTCATTTTGCAGGACCTGTCCACCAGCTCAGGTGTGTTTACGCATCGGTTTTTGCATATGACCAAACTCACAGTGAAACGTATATTCAAATTTCCTGTTCAGGCTGGCTGCAAGAGGCTTTAGGGAGTCTGTGTGGATATGGGCTTCCCATGACGGTGGATGCAAGGATTTCTTGGACAGTTATTATCCTACAGCACCATGGCACCCCACGGCATCATAGGTTAGCCAATGTCCGGTGCAATACTGAGTCCGTCCTTAAAAGGATCCAATTTTGTGACTCATAATGAAAGCAAAAATATGAGACTGGAAAAGATCTAGAAGTCCTGTGTTCAAATACCACAGTTTGCATCTTCTGTTCTGTCCTAGGAGATCTAGATCTAGAGGCAAAAGATCTGGAAAATAGGTGATGACTTCCCAAATACCATAGTAGTGTTGCTTGCATGTCATAGATGTTATGCTGGTGAAAAGCTTTGTTAATCATTATCAGTGGGTAATGGAAACACTTGGTATGAGAAAATGGAGTAAGAAGTACACTTGAAACTCCATGGGTGAGGAGTGTTTTGAAACATAACCTGAACAAACCTGACATTAATTCTACTATAGACAGAGAATTAGTTGATCATAACTCTGACTGACATAATGGAAAATAACTTTTACTTGATTGACTGGAAGCATCCTGAAGTTGCAATTTTTCTCTACACTCCCACCCCAATTAAGAGACCAACTTAGGACCTTTAATCTTCATTTAATTTGTGATCTAACAAAATATTCTGCATTTCGAACAGCCACAAACAGCAAAAAGCTTTCTTACAGCATCTTTATGGCTAAGCCAAAATGAAAACTTCATGATTAAACACAATGGCTTTTGAATGTTTCCGGCAGGTACTTTCAGTGTTATCATACCATCCAGACAGAGAGTTACTGAGAGGCTGCTTAAGCAAGGATGTTTTTTATCCAACCAGAAATACTGAACTGTTACAGACCTTGTTAGTTAACTGTTTTATGCTTCAGATCTATAACAAAAGTTTCAGTCAAAGCAGAACCTAGTTTTTTCCCCAGTAAGTTAGAGGTGATGGAAAGCCATTTTGAATTAGACAGTATTTCCTGTGCTCAGGTATATAAAGCTTATATACATATATATATATATATATATATATATATATATATATATATATATATCTGCAAGCTACCATGGATTTGTGAATCTTCATTGGCCTGTTTAAAACAGACTGTATTTCACAGTCCCATTTCCAGAGCAGGCATCTGTCCACATGAAGTCCACTAATTTTTACATTTGTCCCTCCTCTGATTCCTCATGAAGGGAGTGTAACAGGCCAGAGGGAGAGACCTAGTCCAAAGAAAATTGCTGCTGACCAAAACACGTCCTGCCACGTTCAAGAGAAAGGCTCTTTCCTAGATCAGGCTGGCAATAGGGTATTTTGAAAATATTAAATTAACTTAAATAAGAAACAGTAGAAAGAGAAAGAAAAAGGAAAGGACAAAAAAAAAACAGACAGAGAAGGGAAGTCAGCATTGCTGAACAATGATACTTCACCTTGCCTAAAGCTCTGCCAAAGTACCTGACCCCTGACAGATCTAAAGTAAAATCTTTTAAGTGAGGTAAGGTATATAATTTTTTTTAAGCAAGCGGCACAAGCTCATGGCTTTACTGTTTATTCGGGGACGAAGCTTCCAATATTGGCTTGCTGAGACGAGCACGTATAAAATCACACCAATATATGTGTTTGCATTCCTCTTCGGGTAAAAATTTGTCAGAGAAGGAAGACATTAAACCTGTCACCTCAGATAAAGATCAGATGTTTGATTTCAAACAGAAGAAAGCAAACACTCCACTACAGGCTCCATTAACCCCTTGAGTACTGCATGGAAACTGCTCGATGGGACGGGCAGCTGGTGCTGTCCACATTGCTGACTTGCAGCTGCAGAGTTTTCTTGGGGAACATGTCAGCTACAGGCTATTTCTTTCTGTCTCCTCTGTCTTTCCAGCATTTGCAAAGCAGAGTACATCTGCTGCCTGCAGAAAGGAGTGAGATTCAAAACAGAAACTAGCTTAGATATTAGTTTCTGGTCCTGGTGCCACTCGCCGGATCCGCTTTTTTTAAAAAAATATAATTTTAGGGCATCTGAAGCAGAAGCAGTGCTCAGATCCTCTCCACTAAAGTGAGAGAACTAGTACACTGGGAACTAAAACCCTCTGGCAATTCTATCTATTGTAATACCTGGAACTTTACTACAGCTAACTGGCTTAGAGTGAAGTGAATAAACTTTACTGAAGAAAAAAGAAGAGAAGAAAAAGCAGAAATCAACTTCCTGTTTCTAGACATCTTCATGCATAAAGTCAGGGGTTAAATTATACAAAAGAGAGGCGTAATAAGAAGTGCTAATAAATATTTTCATCTGGAAAATCTGATCCATGCAAGACTGGGAATGTAAGTATGAGGCAAACTTTTACGATCTCCAGTCTGAGGCAGATCATGTGGAACATTTGGAAGTATGTGAGATCATGCCACACAAGTGTTTGCTATATTAATCAAACAGCACAATAGTTGCCTAGATACCCACATCATTTCATCAGCTGTGGTGGCCTGTTACCAGTTTTCAGAAAATGAAATGTGACCCCTGAGGACTGTAATTGGGTGAGTATAGTAATTTAGGAATGTTCAGGGGATCTGGAAAATCTGTCCAGCCAATTCACTTAGAGCCAGCCATGGCAGAAGGGTATTTCAGCACTGAAGAATCACGCATGTTGTCTGTTATCAGTGCTGATACCCCGTTCTTTCCCTTTGCCTCTTTGCTGCTTGGTGCCAGTTACGATGAACTCCAGAGTCCTAATGAGACTAGAGATAATTTTGTTTAATGAAGGATTAAGGCAGTGCCTTAGAACACTTGAAAAAAGAGTGGAAAAAAAAAATAAAAGCCAGTTCTGTGCTGGCAGAAACTGTGGTGCATTTGCAATATAAACTGCTATATCCTCTTACACAGAATGTTTGTTGTGATACAATTTGAAACATAAAGGGCAGTGATCTCATATTTTAGTGCAGGAGGCAAAAGCCCTTCTGGATTCATCCAAGCTTGTGGCATTTAGTTTAACCCAGCGTAACCTGATGCAGTTTTGAGGCAGGTAAACTGTGTCTACGTTTTAATTACAGCTGGGCTATGTAACCAGTCCAAAGTTCAGGTCAATAGAGTGATGAATTCTCTAGCCACACAATCTTTAATACTGGCTGGCCTGGTTATTAATTTCCTTTATTTGTTCTGTTAAAGACCTATATAATTTGTAGCTTTGATCATTTGTTTTTTAAAAGCTTGGAAATGCTCACCCACTTTAATCAATTCATTTTCGTGGGGCAATAAACTTATTGTGTGCTCTTTTCATAATTTATACAGGGTGCTATTATTTACATATCTCTTATTTATTCTATTTCTAGTAGGCTATAAGGCTTCCTATTTCTGCGGCAGCAGATTGCATTAGATGTATGATATAGGAATGCTAAAGGGAAGAAGAAGACCATATGCTCCAGCATAGGCTGCATTTTAATCCCTGAAATACCAAATCGTCAGCCTAATCCTTCCAGTTGACTCAGTAGTGGTCTGTTATAACCCTGGAACTGGGATGGAAGACAAAAGAAGGCACAGAGCCAGAACTTCTGCTAATGTAAATCAGTGTGCTTCCACTGACTTCAGCAGTAACATCTTTGACAGCAGCTGAGGTTATACCCCAGATTGTTTGGCTCAGTGGTGTCAAAAGGAAAGGTGGGCTTCTCAGAGCCTGTTTTCCAGGTCAAACACTGGTAACACATTATTCAGAGGTAAACCAAACCTTCTGAAGTGTTCTGAACACAGCTAGATGCATATTGCTGTAATAGGTTATAAAAATTTAATATGCTTTTCTTCAGAAACCTCCTCTAAGGTCTTTTCTAAACTCATCCAAGCAGAATGCATCCTTCATATTGTATGAAGACAGCAAAAGTGGCAATATTCCATGTTTTGATTAGAACCCATCTGAGAAGCTTGAATCATACATACACACTTAGAATCGTAGAATGGTTTGAGTTTGAAAGGACCTTAAAAATCATCTCATTCCAGCCCTCCTGCCATGGGTGAGGACACCTTCCACTAGACCAGGTTGCTCAGTTATTCACTGTTCTGTAGGGTCAGTCCTAAGCTTACAGTAAAGACAACTTATTCTGCCAAACAACTTGGGACAATAGATAGGCTTGCTTCAAGATGATTTTGTTCTGCCACCGTTCAGATTGTTGGGAGGCTCTTCAATCGTTTCATTGAATGCTGCCATTCAGCTAGAAAACGCTCTGGCAAGCATGGCTGTACATTTTAATTGTGCTGCCAGAAATTCCATCTTTCCATGATGATTCCAGCTGCAGTCAATAACCTATTGGCATTCCCTTTGCATGTTACCCTGGAAATTTGCAGTTGGTTATTTTAAGGTTAGCCACCTTTTCTAAAGTTTTCAACGAGTACTGCGGGTGATCATTCGTGCTTCTGCAATACCATTCCCAAGAAGCTATCCTATCACGCATGGCAGCATTCCGAACTAGCTTAGGCTGATTCAGTGGGGAGGCTGTCTCTAGGAATATTTCAAAAGAGTTAGTATCAGGCTGCGGAGACGGCACAAGTGCAACTTTTCAAAGTGAAAAGTTGCTGCTTCTCCTTCAAGGCTCACCAATGGCGTCCGAGTGGGAATTAAGCAGTACACAGATACTGTACATGATTAGCAGCGTGGCTGTGGGATGAGAACAGTTATATACCAATAAATTTAAGATGACAAATTTGCATGTAAAACCAGAGACTCTTGTCTAAAGAAAGAAATCAATGAAGAACTGTCCATGTGATGACAGGTTGCCTAGGCTATCTATGACAGCTAACACAACTTTAAATAGTCTGTCTCAATGTATTTTAAAATGTTTTGGGAATGTATTAATAAAAATTACTTAAGATTTTTTTGTATGAATCATCTTGGTGGTGAGCCTTCCGAGAAACAGCTGGGGAACAGAAAACCTTTAACAGATTTTGTAAATATTCTCAGTTCCGAACTGTATGCTATTTTATTGATATACCCTCACTCCAGAAGGCAGATTTCACTGCAACAAGATTTTCTTACTCCTAAGTAAAAAAGAAAAACCTGAAACTAGAAGATGGGTGCATAATACATGGCTCCTCTGAGGCAGACATTCCTACAGTTATTCAGAGGTTTCTGCAAAACAGTATTTTGTATTCTCTGTACTGGAGAAGAAAAAAGACTAAATTTGAAACATCTCTCTACTTCTGTGCACCAGTAACATTCCAGCCTTGATGCACAGCACTCCAAAAGTGAAGAAAACATTACTGGGTAACAACACAGTTCTAGAAGCTACTGAATCTTATGCTGATCAAATAAATACACCAATTAATACAGCGCTTAAAATAAAAAAGCTAATAGGGGGATGACAGTGGAGCTGTGGGGAGGGAAGAGAAGATATGTTACATTGCATTAGGAGTCAGGTGATTTTGCAATTTTTTTTTCCTTTAGGTAAATTTTTAATGAAGCAGCTGTGGTCTTGGAAAACTTTCTTTTCAGAGAAATGCTTTGAACCTCTGTATTCATTTCAGCCAATGAATTACTTATTAACAGTTTGCTGAATGTGTTGGATATTTGTGAGTCAATATTTGCACAGATTATTTAATCCCCCCAAGTCATCTGGTATTGTATTAGTAGCTTTATGCAACTCTTCCATGGAACAATAGAAATTAGAAATGGTTTCCTAAATATGTCTGTAGGCAAAAAAAATCACCAGTTGGAATTTTTGCAAGAAAAAAAAGGCCACAGATCATGACTCTAAAGAATTTTTGCAAGGGTCTTTTGAGATATATTTTTCTCTATTTAGACACATACGTGTTGTCGTCACAGTAGTTAAAAATAGTAGTTCTTACTGAGTGTATGTTGTGAAAACAGATTTCTAAGTAATAAAACTATATGACCCAAAGAAAATTAAGGTTTTTTCCCACTTAAACTGTAAAATAGTATAACTTTTCAAATGCTAATTGGAAACTAGATTTTTGGATTCTCCACATAAGCCTTTTAATAGACCCAATTTTTAAAAATCATTGTACTTTAAGAATCATATCCATTGTAAAAGCTCCAAGTTAGGTGTCAAAGTACAAGGACCTAGGAAAATACTATTCTGTTCTGTAAATATTACCATTCAATCTCTTGGTGATTCATTCATAGCAGCCTGTGTTTTCCATTTGTTTATATAAATCTTTAGAGATATGTGTGTGCACATGTATGCTTGGGTGTGTACATATGTGCTTTTTTGTGTGTTGGGAGTATAGATAAAATTCATTTTGTGGACAATCAAATTAGGTTACCAGAAAAAGAAGCTCAGCTGGTCACACTGAAATTTCACAAAGTGGTGACACTTTCCCACAAGGCCCTGTCAATACAGGAGTAACATTAAGTATAGATACAATACATATAAAGCACCAGAAAAATCTTCCTCAGTGAGGCAGTGTCTAGTCAGAAACTCATTTCTCTGATGGCTAGCGATTTATTTATTCCTAGATTTATATTAATTTTTCTTGTCTCAGCAGCTTTTGCGTATGTATTTTGATCCTCATAGCAAATACATTTTTCGAAGGAGTGTGGGGGAATGTGTCTGTTTTCATAAGACCTCAAAGGTTACAAAAGTGCAACTACAAAAAACTTACAACTTGTCTCCTCTGTCTTTTGTTCTATGTTTTCTAACCAATATTTACATACAGAAAGTTGCAGGGAAAATCTGATCAATACAATGCAACAGTATCCTGTGGAATCTGGGCATTGCAGAAATATCTAAATGAACAAAAAGGGTACCACTAATGGACCAACCTGGTGATTTGTTCTTCTTGAGAGCAAATAACCCCTTTGCTGTTCCCCACCCTTGTATGGAGGTGATGCCAGCAGAAAATAAGGTCTGCTTGCCCACTTCATTTGTTCCGTAAGGCTGTGTGAACCTCCCTCAGCCAAGTAAGAGAAGTGAAACCTCCCTCCCTGCTCCATCCCACCTGGCCATCATTTCTGCCTCACACTGATCCTCTGATGAGTTCTTCAAAGCTCTTGTTTCATCTCCCTATCTTAGCCCCTTGGTCTGTCCTAATGCTCTTAAGAGCATTCCCTTTCTGTGCCCTGGCAAATATCCTTACACTTTGTCTGCAGCTGGGTCAACACGCTCACTCAGACACCAGCCAGTCCTATCTCCGTTCTCTATTCTGACCCATCCAGGAGTAAAGTTCACCATTTTATATCAATTACTCTCATTCCTTCATAGAAGTATGTTGAGTGCAAAGACAGGCTTACTTCCCCATCATTCAAATTCATCCAGACCAAGCCAAAATGCTCTCTGGCTCTCTCACTGCATTTTCTTCAAGTGTCTACTTTGTCCAGAGCCTGGATTACCAGCAGACCCTGCAGTATCAACAACAAATAATGAACAAAGCAAGTACTTAAAAATTATATTGTAGTCAAATTTTTGGACATCAGAATCTCAGACTTCTGACATATCAGAGTTTAAAGAAGTTTAAGCTGACGAGGGAAGTGGTAAACAAGGAGTACCTTGGATGTTTAAACTCTTGGCACTGGAGAGTGTTAGTATGATGCTTTGGCCAGACCAGCATCATTCAGAGGATGATCTTCTACCCCAGTTCCTGCTGAAGTTGTTTGGCCATAACCAGGAAGGTTTGTTTCCTCTCTTTTCCAGATGTGGACAAATTACCAGAGAAGTGAATATACCACAGACCATAAAGTATTTCCCTCCCTTCTTAGTGTCACCTCTGATATGATCAGGCTAACTAATTCACTCTGAACATCCATTATTACACTGATGAGGTCTGACTGGCTGCCCTTACTGATTGACGAGAAAAAATGAGCCTTCTGAATGTGGTTCTAATCTATATTCCAGACAAAGAAGGAGGAAAAAAAAAACGCAAGAGGAAAAAATTAATTTTGTCTCTTTAAATTTTGGAAATCATGACAATTAGGCCTCCAGGTTTTTAATTTTCAATTTACAGATGTGGTGAAGTACACTGAGTCACTTGACCTCTCTAAGAAGCAGTCTTGTCCTGGCATCCTCATAGGTATCTGTGTCCATCTGGCAGAGATATTGTAATTCAAATCTCAAACTCCAACTGACTGCTGAGCTGTGAGCTGTGCTTCTTTCGTGCATCCTGTCATTTCCCCCTCCCTAGCTTCAAGAGATTTAGAAAAATGCAAAGGGAACAATATCATATGGTGAATTCTGTTTATGTGGCATGGCTTAGTCATCCTTATTTACATCACCCTGCCACCTAAACAGACCTATTCACAATGCACAGCTGCCACTCAGCCTGAACCTTAGATTATTGTTACTGTTTGCAAAAGGATGGTTATGCAACACTACACAACTGTACGTCAAATACAGATCCCAAGGACAACAAAACTTGGTCCAAACTGACCTAAAGACTCTGGGATTTCTGCTCTGCATACTGATTTATCTGATTACACAAGATACAAAATACAGCTAACATGTTTTAAAATATATGTATTTTTTTTATATGTCCAACTTTTTCAATCCAAGCTGTCTTTCTTCCCTCATGTTTTGAAACACACCATGTACCCTACCTCTATGAAAAGAGATCAGGTCCGGTTTGCTTGCAAATAGAAGAATAAACTTTAATTTCTGTATGAAGTGACCATAGCAATTTTACAGAATGAAACTTTGGAGCAGTGGAGTGAAGGACAGAAGAATTAATGAGCAAAGAAGCATCAATAGAAGAGCAGCTTACAAGTAGGAAACATAAATTTAAAGTTTAAAATCAAATTGATTATCATTAATCTGAAGCCCTGGTCTGATTTTTTATCCTGATGCCATTCAGTCCCTCCTCCTCACCCCCCAAAACAAGCTTACCCATCAGCGTCAAGGGGATGGCCTGGAGCAAGCTGAGGCAGTTCATGGACTGAAAAACCCAAAGCTGACACAGAGGCAGTGAGGCATGCCAGAAAGAGGCACGTTTCCAAAGTTAAACTGACCCTTCGTAGTGCCCAGATCTGTCCCTGGAGGCTGCTGGCAGCAAGGAGCAGCCAGCAGACAGCTCTGCCGCGTGGGTCAGGACCTGGCTGGTACGTCTCCAACCTAAAGCTGTGTGAGAAAAACCATACAATTTGTATGGCTAGCTGTGGGAGAGGATTAGGGACATGGGTTTTCCTCCTCCCTTTGCACATGCCCAGGAAAACTGTCCAAAGTACTGGCTCATCCAGTCCTGTAATACTCATCACAACAGACTCAGCTGGTCTGTTGAACCCAGAATTCAAAGAGGAGACTTTTTCCTTCACACCCATCCTCGGTAACAATAAAGGGAAAGGGGTGACATCAGGCATGACTCTGTAGCCTGACTAAGGGCTCTGCCTGGATATCATCCTGGACTTTAGAAAAAAAGTCTTGGTGATGATGCTTATGAAGAAAGAATATATGGAGGGTTTTCCATCAAGTGTGCATCAGCCAATACTCTTTATTTCAGTTTTGAATAAAGCTGAGTGACTGGTGCAGCTAAGGCAAAAAGCTCTTAAAGAAAACCCTCTTAACCAGTCCTAGTTTAGCTTATCAGCCATTTCTACTTCAAACAGGTCTAGAAGCACTTTCCACTCAGAGAGGCCACCATTACTTTTCCAAATGAAGATGCTAATGCACAGAAGTTAAAAACCTCACAGCTGTGTGTTCTGAACGCACAGAACAGTTACACTGGTGAGCTAAAGGGAGAATAATAATAAAAATGCTCACAAACAAGTATTACTTAAAAAAGGAAGAGTATGCATCTATAATTCAGCTTACATTCTTGCCCAAATTGGTTTGGCATGGGGATTAAGGGATACATAAAGGCTCAAATCCTCAGCTGTTATCAACCTGAGCTGCGGCAGTTCACCTTAAAAATGTGGAGTTGGCCCCGTGCAAACCCACCAGCCGACAACATGAGGAATTTCCAGAAACACAAGCCCAGGGTAGAAACACAAGTGGAGAAGGAAGAAGTGCCTGGGTGGAAGAAGAGGGAAGAAGAGAGCAGGACTGCAGAACAGAGCAGGCAGCAGGAAATTCTCGAAAGTTTTGCCACTACCATTTCAAAGAGCTTTCTAGGCGGTTATTTACCAGTCACCCAGAACTACATTGTTGTTAATGAGTTATTACTTATATCTCAATAAACTGAGACAACCAGGTAATTACTTAACTGGGTGTTCCCTCCCCCCTTTTACTCCTCTCTTCAAAGAGATTTTAATGTGAAAGCCATCTTCTATGTCTCTGAGCAGTAATATGCACTTGAGCTTTCAAGTCCGTGTATCATAGAAGATAAAAAAAAAGCACCAAAATAATAGAGAGCTGTAATTCTACTGATGGTTTTTGGTGATAAGAAAAGCTGCAGTGGCGTGGCTTGAAAGGGTTTGTCACCATAACTCCAGGATCAAATTTCCTTGTATTACAGAAAGATGGCAGAAAGAGTCTGCAAAGGACACTCAAGGAGACATGTAATAAATGCCATGAAAAGAGCAATTCTTTCTGATAGAAAAGCTTTAACACAGTCACAAAGTGCCTAATCATGGAAGTGCTGAGTGAGTTCACCCCGCCTTGAACTTCAGCAGGATGCAAGGTGCTCAGCACCCCTTTGCAGAGGCTCAGCACTTCAGAGAATCGGGTCCCAAACCAGGAGGAAAAATCGTTTTCAGAAATACATGTGGCAAGACATAAATTCCTACCTAATAAGATAAATCAGGTTTTATTTAAGCATTGGCATACAGAAGAAAGAGATCCCAGACAGGGCGATATATTTAAAACAATCCATTTGTTTCCTCCCCCAGAGTGGAATCCAATGTAAGAGCCATTTTGAGAGTTTGAGAGGTATTTGACTGGCTTTAGCTTGTACTAGCCTTCTGCACAGGGGTGAATCACAACCTTCACAAAATACTTCATACAGGTGAAGGGCCACAGCTCAGGCAACTTGAAAGTAAATAATGTCAGAGCATTTAATAAGAGATTTTGTGCACTAAAGGCTATTTCTTGGCCATGATTTCAGATTCTACCTAATTATTTCATGGTAAGATTTTAATGCAACAAAATCAACAGTTGTTTTGTTGTTTTTGTGGGTTTTTCATTTTATGAAGATCGAAAACAGCCTAAGACAAAGATCACATCTAAAAGAGTGGCCTATGAATGGAAAGAAGGAAATGGTCCTAAGTATGTCAAATTCCTTTTGGGGATTCCAACAGACAGCATACAAAATACATGCAAATTCCTTTACAGTGAAGCAGGATGTTCCAGGGAAGTCTAACATGAGCAAACCTTACCTCTTTCATTATTCAGTTTAGACTGCTGGAAAAAGCCATCTTTGTGCTTCCTTCGGATTTGAAATTTGCTTTTCTATCTGGTCTTTAAACCACGGAGTCAAGCACATCTCTGTATGACTTAGGTGCTTTACCATGAAATTTAAGGCTGGATCCATGAGTGAAAGGTCAAGATAGCAAACATGGAGGTCAAAGCATATTTGGTTCTTCCCCTCAAACTGCCATGGTATACAAGACATATACGAACATTTAATGTGATATTTGTGATGCTGTACTGCTTCAAGAGACCGTAATTGCAAGGCATCCTAATAAACAAATTCAAACCCCAGATGATTTGAAAAGGAAAAAAACCCACCCATTCTTTCACATTGCAGTTCTACTTGCATAGTCGGAGTCAGCATGTGACTTTGTAAATTGTTTCTGAAGATTAGTCTTAGAAGCAGCCATAAAAATTGAGATACTCCTGCTCTCTGAGTCCCTCATAAGTCTCCCCTCAGGCAGTTGTCACAATTAGGGCAAGCTGATATTCGTCACAATTTCCTGAATATGCACCAAATGATCTGATAGGGTGTTCACATAAACCTGGAAATGCTCTAGACTCACTCAAAACACAGCCCAGTGAAGTTATGCCTAGAGTGGGAAATATCTGAGAAGTGATCAGGTGTGTTGTAACATCAAACCAGGATGAGCTAGGCACAAAATATTCCCAAAAATATAAACTGGAAGTAAGTCTGAAGAATGATCCGAACAGTCAGAGGGGTCTAGGATCTAAGGTCACAAAACACTACGTACAAGCCCAACAATAGAAGAGCTGTATAAATGAACCTTGATTGGAAAGAACCAAAAAATTCAGAATCCTGTTGAATCCTGTAGGAAACTACATCATTCTTTCTGCTGGCCTCTGCTCTGGGCAGAGTTCGGGAACTGTCTGAAGCTGCAATCACGGAACTGGTCCAACCACCTCTGGTTTTATGACCAATCAAACCACATGAGTGTTTCTGGTATTTATTATGAGACTTAGTGTATTCTCATTCTTTTAATTAGTCTTTCTGAAAGCTCCTTTGTTTCATTTTCCCCCTCATCTTATACTGAGTATTTCTCTGACTCATAGCACCTAGCCTTGTTACTCATCAGTAGAGGGCTGTACCTCAAGCTAAGTAAAATAAGCTGTGTGTCCCCCTCTATCTTGAAATGCTGGTGTGACTTACAGATACTGGAAATCCATCTTAGGGAGTCACACCTCATTTTCTGGTAATGAGCTGTGGGGTCTATGCACTGGACTGTCTCTCACTGATTGCTAAGGTGCTAACATTAAAGAATTCAGTTTGCCCTATAAAATCCCACAGTTGTAAATAGAGGACCTTTCCTACTGAGTTATCTTCATAAATGAATTTGCTGTAGCAAGCTTTTCCAAAAACTCTCAGTCTCACATGCTGTAGTTAAACTGGGATAATGATTTACAGCGTAGTGAAGTAACCTCCTAAAGCTGAACTTTTGGGATTGCACAAGGGACTGTTCATCCACATTCCAGGTTTGATTGCTCCGAATTTATCTTAATTATAAGGGGTTCAATTAGAGTGACGCGAGAAGGACTGAGAGAGTGAGAGTGAGCAATATTAGAGCTCTATGCGGAATGACTGACAGCGGCATAATGCCACCATGTAACTAACATGTTGCAGCACAGCGTTTAAGTAGGTCCCATTCTTCAGGCAAACATGAAAGGTTGGCTTGGTTCTGCCGTCTCTTGCAGGTAGCACAATGGGTAAGGTGCAGAGGTATACTCTGCAGACACGCAGCTTTATTGTTGCTTGAGTAACTACAGCTATTTAAGCAACAAGACGCCACAAGGTAGAGCGACGTTACACAATAAAAGCCTATGGTGCACTGTGAGAGAGGATTAGAAAAATAAAAACTCCCTTAACTATCCATCTTTAACAAGGATAAAACACATCATGCCAGGTTTTCTCAAACAGGTTCAGAAAGAAAGGTCTAATCCTTCAAAAATGGTCTAATGATGACATGGTCCCATCCAGCCTCTCCATTCATTTACTGTCTCAATAGCTATTTATTTTCAGATTATTGACATAAAAATATATGATTCACCTGCCATTACAGACACAAAATCCAGTTACCAAAGAGCCTACTAGCACCCTGGAAATGGAGCAGGGAAGTCACAGAGCAGTGGGTAGAGAACCACAGGAAAAGGCACAGATGCAACAGTGAAATCATTCACAGTTACTCACCACAGACACACATTCATGATGCCAGAGCATGTTTTACAAAACATAACTGAGTGAAGCAGAAAATAAGCTGTTCCACATTGCCATTGTGATCTTTAAACACATCTTTAACCTTTCCTTAGTGGTTTGAGCACACACAGTTTATATCTCACCAGCAGCATCACCTGAGCAGTGTGCACCAGCTGGCCTTCAACAGTGCCCCCAAAATGTGTGGGACCGACTGGGAACAGCTGGTGCCGTCCTCATTATTTCCATGGCAGCTGAGGATTCTCCTGCACTCCAAGAATCCTCAGCTGCTGCTTTTATCCTCCATCCCCTTTTTTTCTGCAAGAGGGTATATATTTCCTTTGAAGAAGCAATGGGGGCTCATAAATTAGACTGACTTCTCCCTGCAACTGTTTCTCCTCCATTTTTCTGCATTCATTTACTCTTGTCACATCTTTCAGTAGCAATTCATGAGAGCAGCGCTGCTGACTAGAGATGCATTGGTTCATCTACATAAGAGGAAACCTTCCCTGCTCGCTGCAGTTCTGAAGAGAATATCACAGTGGATTCTCCATGGCCATAAATGTGGACCAGAGCCACATTCTCAGACAGGGAACCTTGATGCGACTCTATCCTTTTGTCTAAAAACAAATATGTGTGGAAGAACACGACTACAGTGAAGAAGAGGGGAATATGGGTTGGGACAGAGATTATCTCTTCTTCTCACACTAGCAAATAAAGCATTCGAAGCACCAAAACGTGATAAACTGTCCACGACTTTGTGGGGGAGGCTATACAATTGATTCAAGTCCCTCCAGCTAAAAAAACTCAGAGGCTCACAGAGAAATTTTCTAATAAACATCTGAAATTAAAGTTCCACTGCTGACAGCAAAATTACAATTTACAGTTTAAAGACGCATTCAATTATAGTTACACAGAGACAAAGAAGACAAGAAAAATAAAATAAATCTGGAAAGAAGAGGAAGGACTTCAAATTTGCATCAAATCTTAATCCAATAATCTGCCTTTAATTACCCATAGCAGACTCTCTCCCAAAGTGATCAGCTTTGCCTCAGATCTCCAAATCTTTTGGCCCAGAGCCAAATGTATAAGTGCTTTATCACTTGAGACTCGGAGAGCATCCGTGTCCGCAGGCTCAGTGAGAACATTTATAGCTGGTATGCTTGTCTGCCATTGTGGATTTGGTTTAATCCACTGAGAGTCTTTTTACATCTTTGACTCTGTTTCATGCTTTGAACCAGTGGTAAGATTTTACTGGATTACTCCATCTCTCAGGACAGAAAAGAGTATTGTTCTTTAGCCAGCTTCTGAAAGTTTACATTTTAGCCTGTCTGCATTTTTCTGCTATTTGCGTACCCTTTGTCTGGCACTGGAAAATTTGCTAGTGCAAAAAAGGTAGAGGAGCAACATGGATGCCTACTTGGGTTTTTTTAACTTAAGTTTCCTAAAGTTTTTTATGTCCTAGCTGTCTAGGAGCTAAACTAGGAGCTTTAACTGCTTTTAGTAGCAGTTAAAGATGTGGCAGAGGAAAAGCGTTCTTAGAGGTAGTCCCTTCTTATTCTTCTGTTTTGTGGTATGAAATCCACCTGATCATATGAGAGAGCTATGCAGACTTTCCCTTTAGGAGAACTGAAAACAGTAGCACTTCTTGGTGCCAGGAATCCTTGCAAGACAAGCTCAAGCAGCAGTCTGTTGTAAAAGCATCACTCACAAAGGTGCCAGAAACCTACGTTTATTGGATCAAGTCACACACATCTGAATGACAATTCCAACAATTATAGTTCTGGCCTGTCTCTCTGTGTTGACACCAGTATTTAATGTTATAGGCTGCTTTCTCCTGTGATGATGGTAAATCAAAGAATTAGAAAAACTGCTGTCATCAAAAATGCAACCAGTAAACAAAACAGAAAGTTAAGAAATATCTCAGCCGTAGGACAGACTGGAGCAGAGAGGCATCATTTAATAAGCACTGCATTAGCATGGTCAAACCCAGTTCTATCATAGACCCATTTCTATGGCCTCAGAACCACCGCTGGCAACAGGCAATTAATTGTGGTTGGGTAAAAAATTGGTCAGACTGGAAGAAAATAGTTCGTGCTCTCCGCTGTGCTACCGACGTCTTCTGCATGGCCTTTGTTCAAGAGTATGTTTTGCAAAAAGCGGAGTGATAACACTTACCTATTTAACACTGGTCAATGGGACAAGTCTGATTTGCACATGTATACCTTTATTTTAAATAAATGCCTTTTCTTTCATACCATAAATGAAGCCTTTGGTGCAGGCAGAAATCAGAATCAATATTTGTGAAATACTAAGATCTCAAGTTCAGAAGATGCTATACAGAAAAATCACAGACTGTATTTACACTGCTATGTGGATATTGTTGACACCAACCAATCATTTAATCTTTCACTTTTCAAAATATTTTTAAACTAATTGCACTGTTCTTAAGGTTTGCTATCTACAAATCACAGAACAAGCACTAACAAATCTAGTTTGTTTCAAAAGATTCACATCAAGTAAGTTAAGAGCAAAAACTGTCCTTTCCGAACCAGGTTCCCTCTAGAAAAGGAGATCTTCATCCTTACTTCAGCAAGTATGTTGATCAAAAAAGGAGTCACTGATTGCAAACTGGCTCTTATTGCTAAATTTCTTCTCACTAACAAAGGACTTTCTAGCAGTGATCTGTGATGAAGCATCATACATTCTATTTAAGTAAAAGCAGCCCCAAGTTTTTTGATTGAACTGGTTTTTGCCTGCTGTTTTTTCCCTCCTTTGACCATCATTGTGCATCCAATGTTTTCCACATCCAAAACTGAAACAAATCAACTACTGCACTTCCTGCCTATGTTTTTTCATGAAGTTTTCCAGGTATCTCCTTTCTTTTCACTTCCCTTTTCCAGTGCATCTGTGCACTACCGAATGCATTTGGCATTCAACTCCAGATATTATTGCATTTTCAAGATTATTATTATATTTTGGGTAAGGCATATGTTCATACCCAGTGTACCGAATGTCATACCACTACTCAAGAAACAGCATGAGTTGGTCAGACCACAGATGAGATGCAGCAAAGAGTCTGAAGAGATTAATCATCACAGAAGATATTTGAGGCTCAATTCTAGTACAAATCAGTAGTAACATCTTAGTCGCACACCAAAAAATAAGACCAACAGAGATGAAATCAGAACTGGATCGTGGTAATAAGCATGCAAGTTATAGCACAGTCTGTTAAAGCCAGTGTTATTTGTCTACCAGGGTAGAGCAGATGTACTTTCTCAGTATCCTGACTTGAGGGATGTTTCTAAGAAAGGACAGGGTTATATTGTGAGCACTGTAAAAAGAACTATAGTGTAAAGCACTGTAGCATGCAGAGGGTAGTACTAGAACATACTGTTATGGTTGGCTGTACCTGTAAAATTCATGAAATTATTGGCTTCTTTCAGCTGCAGTACAGTACTTTTACAGTAATTTGTCACTCTGTTTTCAGCAGGGATAATGGACCATGCCTTTTTCTAGGAGCACATTATTTGGCCACTGGCAGCTCTTTATATTTGCCGTGAGATCCCCACTAGCTACATGTTCACCCTCACCCTCCCTCTGCGGGACACTGCAGGCAATAATAGATCTGTGAGGTTAACATTTCTTTACCAGAAGCTAATGGCATCTGTGATGATTGGTGTTAATTGGCCTGGCTACGTCCAGTGTGTCTGTACTGTTCCTTTCAGCATGCTATTCCTCCACTTCTGCCTGCACAAAACAGCATGACAGCACTGCAGCCAAAATCATCTAGAAAAATACCACAGTCATTGCTCCTCCCTATCTCACCTGACACTGCTTAATATTGCCATTTTTATATGGCCAGTATCTAGAAGCCCAGTAATAACCTTTACTATGGCTGGAGATAAATGCCGTGTAAAAATGAACGTAAAGGAAGATCAGGGAAAAAGCCCCTTCTGACCTGAGGGCTGATATTTTTCAGCTTTAAGTTCTCTTCCACCTACACCATAACATCAGTGATGAAACTACTCTTTTCCATCTTATTTGAAAACCCCAATATGTTACTGGCATTATTTTCTGTGAAAAATGATAAGTCATTAGAATTAGGAAGGAAATTGTTTTCCTGTCTAGTGACATGTTGTGAGATTTTCAAATTTTTCTCTGTTCTGCAGTGCAGCAAATCCAAAACATTTCTCACTCCTCAGGAGAAGAAGTAGGGTGATTTTTGCTCCAAAATGATGTGGAAGCTTGGCATCCTTCTAACATACAGTAACATGGACAACAGGGACCAAACCTCTTCCTCTCATACACAGCCCCCGTTAAAGATATATTTTCCACATGACAAAGCCTTTCACTCTCTTTTCCACCTGGATTTTGACCACATGTGTGGTCATCCTGATGTTTAAAATGAGACAACTGCCCTCCCCACCAAAAGCCATTTTTCACAAAGTGTTTTAGATTTGCTAACCATCACATTTATAACAATTCTTCCATAAAGCATGATGCAATGCAGTGCTCCAGAGCCAGAAAGCACATGGTTGCTCTGGAAAAGATATCTGATTTCAAGGTCAAGTTCTTTTCTCCCAAGGTAAGTATCATTTACACACTCTACAGAACCAGTGGAGCTAAGCACATGTTTCACAAGGAAAAGAACAAGGTTTTTTTTAAAGAAATAATGAGGAATATGCCAAAATGGAAATAACACCTTTATTTTAACTGCTTGATGTCTACCACAAAAAGACCCAAATCAAAATGAAGGGAAAAAAAAAAAAAAAAAGGTCATCATGTTTAAACTTAGAAGGTGGAAGAACTTTCCCCATGTATTTTTTCCAAAGACTGAAGTATGCCACTGCTTTTAGATACATGCAGTGTCTTTCAACCTGCCCGGAGTTACTCAGATGCTTAAAGAAGAAAATGCCAAAAGATAAAAGTGCCAAAGCACTTTCCTGAAGTAGGATTTTACCGATTCAGGAAAGGGAGAGGATTCATATCCATGAAATAGTGAAGCTGGCAGGCTTGGTGCCATATACAGCCATGGAAGAGACACAGGCTCTCACAGAGCTCCTGAATTCATCTGCTGTACTGGAGGCATCACACTTTCCATGGCTTACCCTGGGAGTCGTGGGAAAGTGGTGCCTAGTCTTGGCACCTGGATTTCTCACCTAGGTTGTGTTACACATAATAATATTTTTCTTGTTTTACAAATACCATTTATCTGTTACTCCTGCTAATTCCAGTAAACCAGAATACACTCATCTTCTGTATGCAATTAGGTAACTCTGCTCACATTTCTGAGAATAGTACTTGTCAGCTGTTGTTGCAAAACATTAAAGAACAGACAAAATAAATGAAAATTTTGTCTGTCTGCAAACATTAGGATATCCAGCATTATGTACAGCAGTTTGCATGTTCTAAAAGTCATCTTTCAAGCTTAACACAAGCCAAAGTCCTTAACCATCACCTGCTGAACTTGAAAAATACATTCCCATTCCCAGCAACAGGCTTTTGCTATAAAAGTGACAGCTCTACACAGCCTAATCATGAGATGCATTCTCCCATCCCTTATTTTGCACACGGAAAAGAGCTCCACTTAAGGTGGTGAAATGCCAAGAAAAGCAGAAGCAGACATTCAAGATACCATGTTCACAATATTTCCCGTATTTAGATCTGCTCATTTTTCTATATTCAAGTTAAAATTCTCAAAACTTGCACTTCGAGCCTTAGACACTGGTGACAAGGTCATTGTCTGGAGGTAACGCCATGCATTCATGTGTATCTGAGCTCAGAGTTATTAGAGTCTGGTCCTGAAGGAATAAAAACTTTAAAATTGCTGTATAACTTTCTGGACCAGCTTTGAAGTCAAAAGTCTGGAGGAGGAGAGTTGTAAAGGGAAAAAAGGGATAGGCTGCTTTGTGCGAAGCATGTAAGAATGCCTTGGTAAGATACAGACATGATGCTGCCAAACACCATCCTTTGAAGGCTGTGCACTGTGAATGAGCTGTAGATTTCCTCCCTTTTTCTCATTATAGATTCCATGCACAAGCAAAGTTGCTCTATTCAGGCATATTAAACAGTATTTGCAATAAAAAGGAACTGAGGCAAAGGGCACCAAATCATATAATCATATTTGCCCTGCAAAGACTGTAGTGAAGTGATACCCCAAATAACCAGGAACGAGTCTTTCAGGTACCAGCTGCTGCATAGCCATAGCAGGGAACTATGCCTGGGCATATTTTCCTGCAATTGGACTGCACCAATACCATTGCCAGCAAGCTGCCAGTCAGCACTTCATTTTGTTCCACTTGCTCTCTGAATTTCTTGGTGTTCTGCTAACAGAACTATTCCGTAAAATCTTGCAAGTCTTGTAGGTCGGCAGAGGAAAACCTTTATGCTTGGCTTTATTTAAAATCCTTGACTCATCCTGTGACTGCATAAGAACATGGGCAAGTTGTCCTTTTAGTTATTAAGTGAAAGGACAATAATGTGTTTTTCAGGGTTTATAGCATTTCCACAGCAGTATTCTGCAACACTGAAAACTGTAGTTTGTCTACAGGCAACTTACCTTCGCATGGATATATACAAAAAGCCGCCCCATTCTTAAAGATATTTCCTGTGACCTTCTCCTGTGTGTGACATGTCTTGTACCCTCCCCCACCTAGGAGCACCACTGGTGGCCCTGCTATAAGCTGTGCAGATGTTTCTACCCCATTATTGCAGCTTTATATTTGCAAGAGCCTTCCTCGAACAGATGTTCTTTCTGTGTGCATATACCGTACTTCCCACTGCAAACACTTTTACAACACAAACAGCAGATTGTCTTGCTTCTGTCGTTCGGATCAAGAGAGAGTAAATGCCTCATTCTAATGATGTGACTTTCCTTCCCAGAGTGCTTAATGTCTTCCATTCTCACTGGCCCTGCTCACTTCAGGTGTTTCATTTCTGTTCCTTGGGCTCTTCATCACTTATCTTCACTCTAAAGGGTCTCCCTAAAAATATTCTCTTCCTGAATTTACTTTACTGCTTTCACCTTCTTTTAATCTCTTTTGCTGTGTCCTCCTTGTTTCATAGAAGCTGCTCTGCCTTCTTCAGCTCTGCTCAACAAGGAGCTAATTCAACGGATTTAAAGGACAATGTATTTTCTGGAGTAAGAATTAACATAAATTGGTGAATATAATTCCTACGAGTTGTAGAACAGGAGACAATAATTCAACAATGAAAGAAAGTTTGTGTTGGCTAGGTATTGCAAAACCAAGATTTGAACACACCAATCCCTCTGATGTTTTATCAGAAGCCTGACTTGTAAGTGGAGTAATTTGTACAGAGTCTTGTAAAATGATGACAACATTGCGTAGATCTTTGTCCTCTTTCACAGTGATTATGACTGCTTTCAGAGGACATCTTCATTCATGACTATTTCTGGTTAAAAATTATCTGTGCCTGTGCTTTTAGCTTCTCCTGTTTTTCATAAGACATTTGTCAGTAATATAGCAGCAATAATAATATAAATTTCATAGCAATTACAAAAAGTAACATTTGTCATTGAATAGTAATACATCATGAAGAAGCAATGGTGTGGAGATTCCTTCTGCCACAGCTAGTTTGCTTTGGATACTTGAGCTGGACTGTTTAGAGGTACCTGAAGAATCCTTACGGCAAGTTGTACAGCAGAGATGTGACAGCAAGATGTACAGCAGAGATGCTGAGAGCATCTTCCTTGAATCTCTCCCAGCCTCAAAGTCATGGAAGACATCACTCTTATGCTCTGCAACCTCCTGAAACACAAGCTCTGTCACAGTCCTAACATCTGTGATAAAAATCCTACTGTTTCCTTATGATAATTTGCCTTTTTAAAATCTTTTAAAATCACCTTAGACATAATTTTTCAATTGACCATATTGTTCCATTTTCGCTCACATTGTTTTCCTCTGCATCCTCTCTGCTATAGTTCTCTCCCACATAAACACCATTCCACTGAAAAATACTCTGTCACCTCCTTGTGTTGGTTTCAGTTCTCACATTACAACTTCTGTGTTACTCCTTACACAGATGGACTAAAAGCTATTTGGCCTGCTCACTTCCAGCTTCATGGATACAATATGAGATGGCTGGCACTTACTATGTGGGCAGTCTTTGAGGGTTTTGCAGCTGAAAGCTGTACTTACAAATGGTGGTCATACAGTTTAAAAGGTAGATTAGGTTCCACTGACAGTAAAATCAGACTATGGTCATTTTGAATACAAGAATTAAATTACTGTAGCCTAAAGACACAGCTCAGAACTCCATGAAAAGCTCAGTGATACCCTCTTTTGCCTTTTTTAAAGCACTGTAAAATTAATAAATTCCTATTTGTCTGAAAGTCACAGATTTCTCTGTCTGGTAGTCTGTGAAACTTCCTATATCTGCTTACAACTACTTTGGAGATGACAATCTTGACACAAATAAATTTTTCTCTTTTTCAGTCTTTTCACTTGCTCACAAATGAAATCTAGCCATTCTTTAAAAGTAACTATATACCAGTGAATTAGTAATAAAGTCTAGCTGTAAAATTTTCTCTCTCAGAAATGTTTATAAACCAGTTCTATTAACTCTTATTAATACATTACAAATACAAACTGCATTACACCCATCTACCTGGAGATTATGACCCTGAGCTAAGCATTAGCACTAGTTAAAAATTCTTTTGAAAGAGAGCAGTTGGGAAGAGTATGTGCGAAAGCTGAGGAAAACCAGATTTCTACTGTCATCCTCTCTGCACCATGCCCATCTATCTCATAGGCATCCACCATGGGCCTGTTCAGTTCCCTTCCAAGATGCCCTATGCTGCCTGCTGCACTGAGGAGAAACACATGAGTGCAGCTCTGAAATTACTGCTCAGTTTGGTCATGGCTTGAGGTGGTTCTGCTTACCAATATTACCAAAGCTAACTGCGGATTCCCCACTGGGTAAGGCAGTTCTGCTGGGCTAGACCCACAACAGAGACGTTTAAAAGCGAAAATTAGTATTTTGCAAAGAAGAAGTACTTGCTATATCCAGGTAAATGAAAAAATATTCCGTAAGATAATAATCACGTTACTGTTGGAATTTAGCTATTATTTTTGAATACTCAGTTAGACCTTAGTGCTTGTTATCATGTAAGGGCAAAGGCGTAATTGTGTTTAACCTTTTTCTTCCCATGAAGAAAAATAAATAAATAAATAATCAGATGCCGTGAGCTGAGTAGTTCACAGTATTTGTATTTAAACTGTAGTTATATTTCACTGAAAATGAAGGAAGACTCACCTAGCTCAAAGATAATCTGGATTTGCTAAGATGTCAATGATATCACCAACATTACCAGTGTTTCTATCACTTCTTCAGGAAATTATGCTCTAATGGAAGTATGAGAGGGAAAGTGCACTCACATATTTTCTTAAAAATCTCACATTTTCTTAGCCAGTGTTCCTTCTCAGCTACCCTTACCCACAATGTCAGTTCTGTCAAACCAGAAGAGAACGAGCCTCATCTTTTCTATATAGTGATTCCTCTCCTACCCCAGATTTGCCAGCTCCAGTTTCACTATGAGATGGGTGTTCTCATATTTTTCAGGAGGACAGTAGATCAAACTACATTTGCTGTCTGCTACACCCACATAAAACTGGAGAAAATGGTTTATTATGTGGACTGAAACTTTATTTACCCAATTAAGTAAAAAAAAACCCAAAAACTAAGAGTGGGACCTACTAAATACCAAGAGCTTCAGTTTGCTGAAATACTGTAATGGGATTGATGAATTGGAAATATTTCTTCGTCATAGGCTGCATGTAGGGCATCAGCACAAAGAAATTAAAGTCCTGAATTGACGCCATGAGGCATCTGAAATCACATATACTACCTGAAGACAATACATATGTTGAAATATTAGTGCAGAAAGTGCATTTTATTTCCAGTGCCAGTGTGCTTAATTTGCTTACTAGTTTAGGAGAATTTAGACTTCGGGGGTGGAACAGGAATGGAACTACTCAGTTTAGGGAACTGTTTTATCTGGATAAAGTGGGCGGTTTGAGTTTTTTCTTTTCCTTTTATTTTTTTCTTTTAAGTGAGGAGGTGTCTGCCTAAAGCAGAAAGTCTACGAAACTCATTAGTTATAGTGAAATTAAATTAGTGCTGTCTAGATAATCCCAAGTTATTATCCATGAATCTTTGTACAACAGTGCCCCATATCTCTTTTCCTCTCACACTGCCTTTGGACTTCTGTTTGGTGCCTTTTAGAAAGTCCATGTTTGAGCCATTGAATGAGCATGATCCCTGCAATAAAAAATTGGGGTGATTTTTATTCCACCTCTCCTTGCAGTGGCATGAAATGCTTCTTCTGTAGCCCTCTGCTAAAACAGGAGTCCAAATTCTCCAATGTCTCCTATTCCGTTTAGTTGCTTAGGTCTGCATGAAAAATCTCCAGTCCTTGCCTACAGTCGGGGAATTCAGAGCACAGCTAAAGAGGAAAACTGCTGGGATAGCCCTGAGGCACATTTTTGAGCAGTGCAGTTATAATGGATGTCAGTTACAGGGGTCCAAATATCCCACAGAGCAGAAGTCACAACTATGGCTCAACAGAGCACTGGGACATCTTGTTCCTGCTCCCTTTTTCCTAGCATCAGTGACTGGGTGAAATCAAAGAATGTTTTTAGGAGGCCAGACCAATGAGGTAATTCCCCTCATGCCCTCAAGTTCTCTGAGATGTCTGGCATCTCCACTGCTCTCCACGCTGCAGAAGTGAAGCTTCAAGGATTTTCCCCAGTAAATTGCAGGAGGATCTTTGCATCCTCCTCGACACATGGGAGAACCGTGAGAAGGTTTAGGAGGATTTCAACAATTTCATGGTTTGACTTCATTCTTTCCTGCAACATGGGTTGACTACAACACCACATGAAGGCAACATCTGAGCCCTAGCTTATAACCAGCTTTGAGACAGCTTGCTCAGCTAGAAGCTCTGCAACGCTTCCATGCTAGATATTTCGTAGGTGATTGGGAGACAACTGGGAACAACGCTTGAGTTAGAGCTTGCAATTAACTCTGCAGTGCAGATGCACTCCCAAATTCTGTTACTCACATTCACTCGCAAAGGCAGCCGATAGATATTTTCTCAATTAAACGGTTTTATTTTAATCTGAAAAGGCTTTTCATGAAAAAGTCCTTTGGATTCCTTTTCTACTGCTTGAATAAAAAGCTAAGGGAAAAAATTTGGTTTTCAAGAAGCTGAGTTGGGAAATCTAATCCTGTTCCAGACTAGCAACAGTTGAGTGCCTAAAGGCAGTCTCACAACACACCATCTGATTAACTTAGAGCAAATCTGGACAGCTTTCAGAGAATACACAACCAACTATTCTCAACCATGGGAACAGAAAAGTAAAGGGAGAGGATCCTTTCAAGGAAGATCATAAGTGAAAAAATTAATTGAAGAATCATCTACTAAAAAAAATTTCCTTTGTAAAATGATGATTAATCAAAGCAAGAAACAGTCTGTGAAGGAGAAAAAAGTTAATTTTGACAAATCTCAGCAATTACCACATTAAAATCTCATAAAATGTTATTTATTTATTTATTTTTATTTTAGCTGAGATCAGGTCACAAAAAACTTCCAAAAGTCTTACATGCCATTGCCAAATCAGGGCTGTATGACACTGAGAAAAACGCAGCAGGAATAACAACATAAATATGTAAGTTTCTCTGAAGCCAATTTTTACATCTCTTTCACTAATTTTCTGTGTCTCATTGTGAGGAGTAAAACACCCTCCTGGTATCAACCATCTACATTAATTGATGGGTAGAGAACACCTGCACCCACAAAAATTGTACCAAATAATGTAATCACCACACCGGGTTCTAGGGACCTTCTGCTCAACCGCCTACCACTCGCCACTGTTACCAACCATATCACAGGTCAGACGAGTGCCTCCAAGAAGCAGAGACACAAATATTTGAGGGTTTTTCCTGGAGGCATCCCTGTGGTGGTTTTTGCAGAGATGATTTTTGAGGTTTTTCTGCAAAAAAGAAGGAAGATATTGGCCCGTCTCTACTTCTTGTTAAGAACCATTACTTCTGAAGCAGTGCTAAACCATCTGTGCTAGGTAGCACCTCTGGAATTTATCATCATAATGCTAAAAAACACATTTTAGTCCAGACTGCACCAAACCAAGATGGTAGATTGGTTTTTTTTTTGTTTCCTAGTGTTTTTTCCCCACTTTCAGTCTGCAAAAGCTATGTCATAATATCTATAAAATTGGTACATCACTAGGAAGCCACGGTTCCCAATCTTTGCTTCATGTGCAACATGTTGCCCACAAGACTTTCTGATATTGCCTCTTGATAGAGTAAATTAAAAACTTAAAACCAAGGCCAACAGAGAGAGCAAACCTGTCCACAAAATGCAAGTTGCTCACTATTGCTCCTCCTGGGACCACTGTTCTAGAGTAATGTGCAAATACTCTCAACAAATCACAGCTTAAATATCAGTTTGTTTGCCAAGTGATTCTCCCAACTCCCTGCTTACAGCCATGAGAAAACATTTTATTTATTAATTATTATTTGTAATTTGGGAAAACAAATGGCTGTATTCCCAGTCAGTCAACTCTCATATCCACATATGTGCATTCCAGGAGCACAAGCTTTACCTCTGGCTTAGAGAGGTATTTTTTTCCCTGGGATCCTTCACTGAAACATTAGCAGCACATTACTGCTTAGCAGGTGCACAGACCCCATAGCCAAATGTTACTTGTTAACTGTGGTGCAACATTATATGGCCGTAAGTGTCTAGGTATTAATCACATGTTTTGATTTGCATCCAAAATGTGATTTATGCACCGGATTTCTAAGACTGCGTGCTAAACTAACAAGGAAGAGTGGAGGAATTCAGTTCAGTCAGGCAGCTGAATCACTCTCCTCCATGAAGTGGATGTACCTGTGAGCAGGCAGGGCAGTGCTTGAAGAGCAACTGGAATTGACCACATCAGCAGTGAGGGGAGGGAAGGGAAACAGAAGCCATCTTTGACAAATTCAGCTAACTTCTTTCCTTTGCTAAGGAAAAGAATATAAGAACAGTTCACAGCAAGGTTCAGAGGGTGAGGAAAAATATAAGCAAACAACCTTCCCAAATCCAATATCCTTTCAAATAAAAGAACAGAGCTGTTCCCGCTAGAAGTGGAGGTCTTCCACTATATTCAAAGAAGGATTTGACAACAATATAGTGGTCTGTTGATACTTATATACTAATTTATATATGATTCCAAGAGGGGAAAAAGCATTGACTGGCAGAAGGTCTGTAGTCCAGTTTCACTAAGTCTCTCTGCAGTGCTATTTATTCTACTAAAAACACTGTGCTGCCATGAGGGTCAACAGTAGAAATTTTGTTGTCACTGCTTATACCACCTGGTAAAGTGGTGACCCCTTGACACTCCTGAGTTGCTTAGTTGTGTCAATGAAAACACAGTACAGATCATGCTTCAAGCACAGCACCTCACATGGGACATGGATGCATCAAGAGGAGTGCTAAGCAAAGCTGCAGAAAAGTCAAAGAGGAAAGCCCATAGAAGGATGCATCTTTCCAAGCAATTGTGGCTTGATGGTCCTCTCTGATTTTAGGAGACAGTCCCATACGATCTGGCATGTAGCAAAGCTTAGGAAAAGATGACAATACTCAGATGGACTTTCGCAAAATCCTCCTTTCATTCTTCTTTTGAACTTCCTAATTCATACTTTGGCTGAAGGAGTGTGTTGAAAAGGTCATTCATGAAAACAGGTGAAAGCAGTACTTATATCCCACCCGCACGTGCAGCATGGTAAATAACTGGCAACTGAACTCTAAATCAAGAGAGGAAAAAAGCATAGGATTCCACTCCAAAAGAAATATCTGAAACAATGTACTTCAAAACACCTGAAACACGATAAGTGCATCCAGTTTCTCACGGAGATATCCAAGGACTGACTGAACTGCATCTCACTGCATGAAGACCCTTAAGCTTCCAAGGGATTCACTGTGATGCTCTACTCCTCATCTTTCATTCAGACTCTTATTTCCTGGCACTGATTTTACCTTCACCCACATTTGCAACGATTTGCTGTGCTTTCTGTTATAAGGGAGAAACCCTGTCGCTGGCCTGAGACGTTACCCCGGATAAGGCATAACATATGCAAGATATGGTATATCCTTCATCCTTGACTTCCACCTTCCCCACTCTGACATTCACTTTCTCCCATAATTTCCAAGTCCAGTTAAGCAAATCACAATAATCAATTATGATCAATGAAATTTTTTATCTGTGACCTCCCTTTGTGTGTGTGTTGCTTCCTATTAGCTAATGCCACACAATTAATTTTTTCTTGATATTCCTTTTGTGCTCAACAAGTAGTCATAGTTATGGCCAACCCATCTTTTCAATATAAACCTTGCTCTAACATGGGAATGAAATCACTACAGATCTATTATTTCTCGGAACAGGATATTTCATTTGCATAAAATATTCTGCACTTGACACAGTGCCAGGAAGAAACACCTAATGTCCATTCTTCATTGCACTCTTGCTGTGGCCTTAGGAACAGAAGGAATACCGTGTTAGTCTCGTGCCTATTACTCCTGAGTTCCCTACTTCTTAGTCCCATCTTTGATTTATACTCCCATGACTCTCAGAAAGCCCTGTCAAGTCAGTGACCAAGATAATGGACAAAAAGGAATTTCTTACCTGATGTATTTTCACATTAAACAGGATGGTTCACAGGTTGTAATAGAAGGTCAATAGCAGATATTATAACCCCTAAATTGGTTAGGAAAAAAATGGTTATTTGAATCAAAACCTAAATAAAGTTCTATACAAGTCAAGACAGCTGAAGGGAAGTGTCTCCATGCGTGTCAGTGATATGCCTGGTCTAATAACCTAAAAGGAAGGCAGATCCCAACCTTGTTCATTTTCATAGCAGCGGGACTTACTGGCAGGGAATGGCATTAGCACTGTCTTCAAATGTACAATGTCTCTTTTTACTTTTAAGTTGGATGGCTATATTCCAAAGTAAAAAAATTATCTAAATGTCATTAGTCCAATGGGAATGCAGAAAATGTACATTTTGGAGACAGATCAACCTGTTAAGCAAGAAAAGGAGACCAAGAAGAAATTAATTAATTGAATGGATTCATGAGTCCCTCATTTGTTATTAATAAAGCACTGAGGAATAAAATGTTGATGAGACACAGTCATTCACCTTGGATCAGTATGCAAAAGGAAAATTCAGTGCACTGTAGATAGTTATCAAGGCCATATGCACAGCTTTTTGTACTGAGTTATGGATGTTATAATAAATGGTAGACTCAACATCGCGTACGTACACTTTGCCTAGGGATGAATTTCACCCTAAAAAAACCCAGATGAGGCAAATTTTAGAAAAGAAGAGAGCTGATTTAATACAATGTATAGCATGTAGTCACTAATGGACTTTTAGTTATTCCCAAAGATAACTGACCCCATAAAGGGTTTTAAGTAATTCGTAACATTATTTTCGTACACTTCAAAGACAATCAGTCTCTTAAAACTATTTCTATATTTCTCCATATTACAGAGCTATATGAATCTTAGAATATTACACAATTACATATACACGCTACTTTCTGCTTTCATGGGCAAAAGCGTCCTGTGGTAATGACAACCACAGTATTGAACTTTCCTATTTCAGAAGTCTAATGCATTTTCCCTCAGCTCTTAGGTCTTCTTTTTTTGTTACTTATGCTTTTGTGTTATTTATAGCAGCCTGGCTGTTGGTTTTTGTCTCTTAGCAAATACTACCAAAATGAATATTATTTTAGCCATTGTATGGTGTAGTCAAGGCCTGCTCTTACACAGTGGTGTCCATCTGCAAGATCTTCTGCAGTCCATTCACTGAAGAAAACAGAAGTTGTAATTTATTGATTTGCTAAAACTTGCTTACGTTACTTGAAACTGCCAAGGAGTGAAATCGACTCTTGAATATGAGGCCAGGCACAAGGCCTAAGAAGAGCTTAAGCTCATTTTGAGGATATAAAAGTGATTGAAGTGGTTACACAGGATTGGTGCTAGTACTTCACACAGCAGAGGAGCTGACCATGTGTGAGCACTTCAGGAAATCACACCAGGTTCTGATTTCCCCCCAAATTTCAGCAACTACACTAATAATTCTACCAGGCCATCACAGCCATGCTACAGCTCAGGACTGTTTCATTTTGTCTAAGTAATCACAGAGGGATAAAACCACTCTAGGTCATGATAGAAGCTCAAGTCATTAGAAATACCACCTCACGTCTTTAGTGCTATCATTGTTCCAAAGGAAAAAAAAAAAAGCTTCAAGGCAATGTTAGGAAAAGGAAAGAAGGGATAGATTCATCTAATCCATTTCTAATACACATTTAAAGAGTACTCTGCTTTTGCCTTTACTTGAAACCAGATCTCCCACATATCCCTGAAGATATGCCATGTGCTGTGACTGGTTAGGACCAAGCCTGCTAGTCTAGAAATGTACTTATTTTGTTCACTAAGTGAGCCCAGATAGTATTGAGTTGCAAAAGGTAGAATTAGAAACGGGGGAAGAGGGTTTCATCCAGCACAGAAAAATTTCAGAAGCTTCATTGCATCTGTTTACTGCTTTATTTCTGAATTTCTAAATCATTGGCAAATTTAAAGAAGGGCCAGCTAGTATTGGAAGAGATCCTGAGTAGTCAGCAGTAGTTTAGTGAGATCAGTCAGGCCACAAAGTCTTGCCAGAGTTGCTCCTCCCTCAGCAAATTTTTGAATCTATATTTAAACATCCTTGATCTGGCCACAAGAGACGTGATAGAGCTGACAGCGAGGGAAGAGGGGGAAAGGAGGAAATTAGGGTTTCCAACAGAAGGGAGGGTGGGACAGTACTTCTAGAAAATCTGGGCTCTTTGGACATAATTGTCTGGCAGTGTGTAGGTATTACTAAAACCCAGGATTATTTCCAGCACTACATCATCATATCCACTACTACTGTCTGCCAGTGTGTTAGTAGTAAATCTGAAGAGCCAGGAAAATAAGTGGAGCCTGTCTGCCTGCAATGAGGGTCTGGCCTCTGTGCTTAAGTCGTCAATGCCTTTCTCAGAGAGCTAGATTATCTGCTAAATATCTAAAATATTCCTGAGACAATAAATGCACTTTGCTAAATTTCTGGGGGTGGAAGGTGGGAGAAGTCTGGGATTTGAAGAGGAGAACAGCTACAGGTATAAATGGAAAGAGCTCCTGGAAGTGAAAGGCCTTGCTGGCATCACTACACTGGCTCCACCAGCAGCCAGTCCCAACCTGGCAAAAGCACACTTTGTGCTTTCCTTTCTCCTCTGTCATAATAAAACTGCTGTAAGATTTGGAAGAAACTCTTTCCACTTGATTCTCTCTGAGGTTGTCACACGTCAAGTCAAGAGCTTAGGGGTGAGAAAATCAGTGCACCTCAGTCAACACTAGAAAGAATTGCCTATAGGAAGGATGCTCATAAAGAGGATGAAGTGACAGACGTATCAGATCTGGTGGATTTTGGGTAAAGGAGGGAAAGCAAAGCTCAGACTGAAGGCAATCCCATAGGCTTGTGAGTTCAAACAAGGAGATACACCAGTTTCTTAATTGTAGCAAACAATTTTTGAATTTTTAACAAGAAACGTTTTGCCATCCTATCAGAAGATCTTTCTCGTGTAGTAGCAGCACCACTGGAAGAGAGACTGGAACAAATTTAATCCAAAGTAAGCCTACTCTTGTCTCTGTTGTGGCTGTTCTATAGGGCAAATGGGGCCTTATTGTGTCATCAGTTTCAATCACAATTTTCCATCGATCTCAATGGGAAGTTTTGGTTTAAAATAAATGTAATTCCATTGCCTTTGCATAGTGCAGTTGAAAGCGTTAAGGTAATGAATTGGACACCAGCTGCCATGGTAGGAACCACCTGAAACTCTATAACATATCAGGAATAGGTGCTGGTAACTGCAGGTGTCATGTGGCCAGTTCAAGTCCTTACCTTCCTAGAACCTAGATAATATCAGAGAGGCCTGTCTTTTGAAACCATCCATCCATAATGCACTGGTTTTCTCTGGGATAAAGATAATTTTCTTCATACTAGCTGGCATGGTGCTTCTTTTGTATTTATGACAAAAAAAGAGTTGATAATACAGTACAACTAACATGTGTTAGCTATGGCTGAGCAGTGCTTACACTGTGAAGGCCTCTTCTGCTTCTCATGCCACCTCACCAGAGAATAGGCTGCTGGGAGTGCACAAGAAGTTGAGAGATAGCTCCTCAGCTGACCAAAGGGACACCCCATGCCATATGGCCTTGTGCTTGGTGATAAAAGCTGAGGGATAAGTTTTCCAGGGCTGCAATTGCTCAGGAACTGCCTGGGCATTGGTCAGCTGGCAAAGAACAATTGTGGGTGGGTTTGCATCCTTCGTTTTTCTTGGTTTTTTTCTTTGCTTCTTCTGCTTGTTTTTTTCTTTTTTTTTAACTTAAACTGTGAACACAACTTACAAATTTTCACAGTTGTATTCTTCTGTTCCCAACCTCCATCCCAATGGGATGTGATGTGAACAAGCAGCTGTGTGGGGCTTCATTGCCCACCAGGGTTAACCCACAACATGTGTCTAGGTCTGTCACTGGGGTCACCAGAGCACTCCCAAGTGAGCCTCTAGAGGCAAGGACAAGACCGTCACTCTAACAGGCTCACTCTAAAGGTACAGCACTGTTCCCAGCATTCAGCGTAGAACAGTCTTTCATAAGCCCAGGACTTCTCCTTCAGTTTCCAGGCTCAATTTCTTCCCATTCCTTTCCAGTTTGCCCACTGGTATCATCCGTCAACTCAAACAGCTTATCTTCCATATTGGTGTTTGTCCTCCTTCACTCAGGAAACAAATTAGTCTCTTGATCTCTATTTGAAGGCCAAGCATACCAAGCTCTTCTAACTTCCTCTCATCTCACATGCTTTTCATGCTCCCAGCCATCCCAGTAGCCATCCTTTGAACTCTATATTCACTTTCCTTAAACCTGGAACACCAAAACTGCATGAAAGACTCTGTATGAAGTTATCCGCCTGAATACTCTTATGGAAGCTAATAAAGGTATACATGCAGGAATTTTTACTACAGTAAAAATGATAGCCATAAAAAGCAGTTCTTTCACATCTTTTCGTAGTATGGCTGATATTTAATATGTGAGTGATGGCAGACATATGAAAAAAAAAGTAAAGAAAGAAAAAAAAGAAACCTGGAACTACAAGGAAGGTTTTTAATAAGTATTTTTCTTGGTATAATTGCAGGGGATATTAACTAACTTTTCCTCACAGAAAAAAAAAAATCAAATAAGCTCAAAATAGAACTTTTCAGTGAGAATGTGTTAGTCACAGAGCAGAGCAGGATTCTTGGGAATTTTATACACCATCAGTGAAGAGACTTGCAGGAAAAGTATGAGATAAATGGCTTGTGGAGAACCACAATCCCATGCCAGTTCCATGCAATTAAAGCCTAATAAAACCCTTTTGAGAAGCCTCTATCAACACACTGGAAGATAAGTCCCATTTTCAGAGAAAAACACTAACACATCTCATACATGTGTGAACGCTTTGTTCAGTCCCTTAACATGCCACATTACCACTTGCTAGTAAGTAACCATAAGAACTGAATAGGAAAATTTCCAGCTCTCTTACAAAAACGCTGAAGTTTTTCTTTAAAAATACAAAAAAAAACCATAATAAGCAAAAAACAGACCCAGCATAAACCACCAAAAAAACCCCAACCACAACACAACAACAAAATAAAAAAAGACCTCTTACCACCTCCACACTCTCCAGCTGCAGCATTCAGCCAAGATGTGGCTGTGCTGACTCCAGCCCATAGTCTCCCTTGCCATACTGCAGGGTCAATGCAATCCAGCCTACCTTCTCCAAGGAAGTCTCACAACAACTTGTCAGCAACCATTTCCCTCCAGAGCTGAGCATTGAAGCCTGAGGCTGTCCTCTGAGTCAGAGAAGGTGATTATACCCTGATTTCATTCAGGGAGAGCAGGAGTTTAGTTAAGGTTTCTCACTTCACTGGTGTAGCCTATGAACACCAGATCATGGGGCTTGTGAGGGCGTTGGCTTCTCTAAAATGAAGTTCTGGAGCCAGGAAACTTTTCCTAATTAAATCTTCTTGAATTGGCTATACTTTCTGTCTCCAAGGTGTGTTTTCAGTGAAATGACATGTTTCAATTAAAGTATTTTTATTGAAAGGACTTGCTGGTAAGCTTTGGTGAGAATGTTGAATTATGGATTGTGCTCCCATACAGAAGAAGCTAAAGGACTCGACACGTTTTGTGCCTGCAAGCTGAAAGGCAGTTTCCAGCCACATCTTACCCTGCTCTCAGTTACTCTCATTCCTTGCTGACCTTCTCCAGCAGATTCATGCAAAGCAGTGGCTTTAGCAGAAGACAAGCAAAATTTTGGAGTTCTGTGTGAGATTTCACTACCTTAACTCAAGCTGACCAACTCTTGCTCTAGAAATAGTCCTTTTCTTTTTACAGGCTTTTCTCCCTCTGTTACCCCTCTTCATGTAGAACAGCCCTGGATCTCCTCCAGCTGGACAGTTTTCTTGTCTGGTTTGTGCAAGAGGAGACACTATGGCCTTGCCTGCTCCTTTACACATCTGAGACTGCTTTCTTCCCAAGAACAATTCTGCCTGGCTCTCTCATGGGCTGTATAAGGTCGCAGGTGCTCTGAGAAGCCCTGGCCACCACAACTGTCTTGATTTTCTGTTTATGGTATTTGTTGCAAATGTTATTCCTAAATCCTCATTTCCTTCTGTAGCCCACGAACTTGATGATAGCACAAGCCCTGCTGTTCTTTCCAGTCAGATACATTTTGAACCTGAAGAGTTTCTCTGTAGAAAAAGAGACTCTCACAACCTTTTGAGGATGCTCTTGATGCCTACTACTAATGCTTAGGGGTTAAGACTTTGTGGCAAACACCTGCCAACTCAGCTCCCAGTGCTACTTACATAAATATGCTTTTGTTCTTAGAATACGTTATGCCAGGTTTCATAAAAGCACCCGTGCACAGCTATAAAAGATTTAAAAGATATAAATAATAACCTAGGAGTCATTTAAAGTTAGGATCAGCAAATTTCAAGGAAGGGATCAACCAACTTTGGTAATTTAACAACTGTTTAAAATACATTAGCAATATCTGGTTTAATCTTATGGTAATTTATAAGCTATGAGGTTTTGTAAGAAAAAGTCACAGTAATACAGGAATACGATAAATTAAGTACAAGCCTACAAGTGAGTTTTTTAAAGAAAAAGTCTATCATTCTATAGGATTGCTAAAGACACATAAGCGTGCACATAAACAAACAAATGAGCACACAAAAATATGTATAGAAGAACTTCACATAACTATCTAGGGTTGGTTTGGAAAGGAGCAGGTATATTTGTCTTGTCCCTTACACTTCCATTCTGTGCAACAGTATTATTGAATTCAGGTACTCAGAATTAGCACGCAGGCATTTTTCATGCTTGAGAAAGAACACAGTAAGCCCACAGCACCCTGCTCAAGGAAGACATGTGAAGAACTGATTCATTTTATACATACTTAGTGTCTTGTTGCATATGTACCTCATTATGTTGTGTCTGGGGGTTCAGCACTTTTTTTCAGCTTTTCTTACGTGCTTTATTGCCATGAAGACAAGGAGCCAAAGTGAGAGCTGTTCACCCCGTATCCGAACTTGGGCAGAACCAGTTGTCTAGTGAGGTCAAAACAGTTTAGCATAGAAAATATGGTAATCTTTTGAAAACATAGCAAGGTGGTCATACACCAGGTGCTCCCCACTGTGTCACTCTGAAGCCAAAGCCCTCATCAGGAAAGCAAATCAAGACAAGGGGAGCAGAGCTGGCCTTCTGTTCTAGGAAGGACTGGAGGCTGGGCTAGTACCTGAGAGGAAGCCTCAGGTAGCTCTAACAGTGCCATGCTTTCGTGTGCTGCCAGGCAGCACAGGGCCAGGTGTGCCCTACAAGACCTGGGCAAGCCCCTGTGCCCAGGATCTGCCACAGAGCACAGACTTTTCTTGGCACCCAGTTGCCAGTGGCAGCCAACATGGGATGGACCCGTGAGCATGGCTTCTGCTTTGAACAGTGGTTTCATACATGGACATACATTTTCATGGTTGCCCTTGAAAAGTTTCCACTTGAAACCAAAAAACAGACACTTGTCAGTGAACCCAAACTAGGACTAAGGACAACTGTTATGTTTTGGAGGGGTTTAATTAGTGACTGTCTTGCTTCCTCTTTTACATAAGAATAAAACTTACTGAAATCTAACAAAACTTACTGAATCTTACATAAAGGTTCATGGAAGAAATCATGCTCTTCACTTTTAAATTCTATTTTAAAAGTCCTTTCCATTCTTGCAGGGCTTTATTTTACAAATAATGCTGAAGCTAAATCTATTCTTTCAGTATAACTGGTATTTATATTTTAAGTAATCAAACAGGATCCTTAGCATTGGGAACCATGAAATCTAGACCTACTTCAACCTACTTCTGTTAGGTGACTTTGCCTAAACCAACAAGGGGTAGAATAGGGAAGGTGCTCAAAGAGTTAAAAAAAAAAATAATGTTTATTCAAAGTTCTTTGAAGTAGAGAGACTTTCTGCACCCCATTGTCCCGGTCTTAGCTATGTTTGCCAAGTCTTTCCACAACACAAGAGGTTAATTTTTATTCTGTGGATAATAAAAACAGAAAGCAAGGTAATACAAAACTGGCATTATACAAATGGGCTTGGGGCTGCGCAAGAGGAATATCAATATTATTAAAGGAAGGACTTGCCTTGTATTATATGCTTCCAATTAAAAAAATCCCTTCACATAATTCTGCTGAGTTCTAGTGCTCTGGCAACATAAAATATCTTTCCTTCACTTTCAAAAAAAGTCAAAGAGGCAAGAGCAAAACTACATTATTAGCAAAGTCATACAATGTCAATAGAAGATAGTAAAGAAAGTAATATAAGTGCAAAACTCATAGTGCACATTTCACAGCTTTTAAACTTACAGATTCGCAAGGAAATATAATATTCCTGAAAAAAAGATGGTCATAGGTTTGTCTTTTGTGGGACTCAGACTGCTGAGAACATCTCAGGATTGGACCCCCAAGTTCAGGAAGACATAGAAGAAGTTGCCTGACACAGCTCTGCCAGCCTACTTCCAACCTGACCTAGAAAAACCCATGCAGTTTTTGTTCTGATTCTCTCTGGAGAAGAGTCTGCCAATTGTACCAGACTGCAAGGTGGTTTAATGATGTGGACAAACGGGCCTTTTATTTCTCCTGTGCTCATCTGGGAAAATTTGGAAACCATACATTGTGGTACCTTTCAGTGTTCCCGCAAACTGAATAGGGAGCTTTCCAAGGTGTACAATAAGTTGCCAGAGGTTCAGCAACAAGACAAAACCTTGCAGCCTGTTACTGATAGTTTGCCCGCACATACAAAAGAAATGGTCCTTTATAAATACATTTGAAAATTCAGGAAAATTGTTTTTCTAGCTGATATTTAGAATATGTTTATAGAAGTAAAATTTTCACCATAAATATTCATAGCCTAAAAAGACTACAAATGTAAGAAAGAACTTCAATGATTTCATCGATGTTAAAGTATCCCAGGTAGAATACAGAGATGTTTCAAAAAGAGACTGAACTTCATCCTCCCTTTCCTACATCCACTGTTTTCCACATTTGCCCATGTATCATTTGATTGCCCTTATCATTCCAAGAGAATACAAAATATCCTTTCCCAAATGTAGAAGTATAAATTAGACAATAAATAGAGAAAGGTAGAACCCAAAGGAACTCCTGTAACTTTTATGAATAGTCTTTTACAAAAGATAAGAGCTTATGAATTGAAAAAATGATACCGTCTATTCCTGAGCAGTTTTCTAGTCAATACCATTTTACATGTCATCTTCTCATAATAGATAGTCCTCCAATCAAAGAATTGTTCCAAATATTGTTTTTACAATTTGCAAATTACCTTGTGAAAATTTCTCTCTGTTGTAATGGGAGCTGTGCCTAATCCTCTTTGTAGCTGATAATCACATTTCCCATTAAAGTAATCTTCTCTCATACCCATAGGACAAGCTGGAGAGGAAGATTTCACAAGGGCATGTAGTGATAGGACAAGGGGTAATGGCTTTAAACTGAAAGAGAGTAGGTTTAGACTAGATATTAGGAAGAAATTCTTTACTATATGGGTGGTAAGGCACTGGCACGTGTTGCCCATAAAGGCTGTAGATGCTCCATCCCTGAAAGTGTTCAAAGCTAGGCTGGATGGGGCTTTGAACAACCTGGTCTACTGCAGGTGTCCCTGCCCATGGCAGGGGTTTGGAACTAGAGGAACTTTAATGTCCCTTCCAACCCAAACTATTCTGTGATTCTATGATTCTAAGACAAATGAACATGAGGTGCTTAAGGTCTATCTTCACAACCTGGAGGATCCTTGCTCTTTATAACAGTAAGAATTTTCTCATTGGAAGTCCTCTCATGTCCAAGTACACCCTTGCCATTCAACAGCCAGTTAGGCAGGATGCAGGAAAGGGAACTCAGGTCATTCAAACTTCAAGTATTCTATTCTCTTTAGCCTTATTTCTTAAATTTTAATGTTAATTTAGTGGATTTTTATGAATGATAACTGGAACAGCATAGTTGTTCTTGTCCTTTTATTCTCTATTCTGTCTCTCTCTCCACATGGAATTATACTAGGGAGTATACTGTCCTGGCAAAAAGAGGAATTCAGAGATTCAGTAACCTTTTCCAAAGCATATCTTGTCTGAGTTCATAGCTCCCTGCACACATGCACACATGCACACACAGGCTCTTCCTGGGTCCCTGTTCTTGCTCCATTTTTCCTCTTCTCTATACCATAGTTCTCCATCACTGGAGCACCAAAATTTTTGTTTCCTTGAGAGTCTTTGATTGGCCTCTATATGAAAACACCTGTTTTTCAAATAAAAGGTACAAAACTGATTTTGCCATTAGTTCTGTTGCTTTCCTTGAGGCCATCACTACGGAGAATAGGGATTCACATATGATAATGCTGACATTCAAATCTACAACTGAACTGTCTAAAGACAATCTCCAAACACTACTCCAGTGATTAATCAACTGTACATTCACACAGAAATATTTGATGTACTGCTCTACTCACCAAAGTCTCTTATTGTACAGTCAAAGTTTATTTGGAATTTATCCACCGCCACCAGGCTGGAGCTCACTATTATTAAGTAAAATTCAACCTCGAGGGCAGTGAACCTGTACAAGGAATATGGAGTGTTTTGAGTCATAGTAATACTGAAAAGTAGGTTGGGGACTTAGATTTAGGGAAGATTGTATCAGTCTTTGAAATTAGCCCCCACAGTCACAAGCACCCAGTACATGTGTAGTCCAAGAGTGGTCACAAGAATATCTGTTCCTACTGTCTCTATACACCACATATCATAATGTCTTACAAAACATCTAAAGAAGGCCAGATGTTACAGCTCTACATTTCCATGGAAATGTTACCATTATGATGAATCCCTATAATAGCAGAAAATTTTCTATCATCTTTCTTCAGATGGACCGTTGCTTTAAATCTTGATCATTAATCTTGAGCTCATGGAAAGGAAAGAAAGGAAAGGCAGACAAATACTAGGATTCCACTGCAAAGATAGACTCAAAAAAAGCCGTAAAATTCACACTAAAACTCAGAATCTCTACTCTGTCTTTTACTGTGGAAGAATCGCCATATCTTTTCCTAGTATTCGTAATATATAACTGAGGAAAAAAGTGCACTCTTAATGCCGCACGGCAAAAAAAATTAACTTAATGAAAAATGTGTATTTCCAAAATAAAATAAATAGTTCACCTCAGTGATCTCTGAAAGGAAGTTATAAATACATCTGGCCTTATTATTATGAACCAGACATCTCAAAAGATTTCTGAATTTCCATGAAGCACAGAGACTGTATACTCACTGAAGAGCAGGAGGATTTCAGAGTCCAAGCCCCCTCGGTGCCCAGAGATTACACTGCATTCCAGCTCTTACCACGCTCCTGCAACTGTGTTTCTTTCCAAAGTAGCTGGAAATTGCATACCTGGTACCAGGACTCTGGTTCTGTGTAGAACGTATTGTACATTCAACACAGGACCGGAGCCCTGTGATTGAATACAGACAAGAAATCTTACATGGAAATAGATAAAAATGTTGATTTTTGAAGACCCAGACATTGACTGAAGCTACTTGTTTGTGTACAGCCTCTCACCTCTTTCAGCTTGCACAACTTTTCAAGCTGTAGCTGCACAAGACAACACATTTGATGGGACAAGAGAATGTCGCTGCCATAAAAAGAGAGCCTTTAACATCAGTGGTTTTCATTCTTGCTGTAAATGAGACCAGAAATCAGCAGGAAACCAATGTTTTCACTGAGACTGACCTTGAAGCCACGCATTGACCTGATTCATCTGCCTATTACAGTCAATATTATTCCTTGTTACTGGAAGAATCAAGAAAATCACTACCTGGGCTCCTGATCCCTCTCCCAATTGTCCCAGGACCTCAAAGCCTCCTTTGATTGCCCTCAGCCTGCTCTTTGTTATTTCTTCCCTGCCAGTTTGAACAACCAATAACAGATAGTAATCAGAGGGCCTTACTAGCCTGGAAAGTTTTCCAGTAATGTCCCTTCTCTGAGCCCCTGGGAGACAGAAGACTTCCCTGTGAGTAGGGTCCAGTCTGCATGCATATCAGGACCTCCACTCCCCTTAGAAGTGAGTCTCATATTACAACTACTCTTCTTTTCCTGTTAACAGAGGAGGTCTTGATGCAGGGTACAGGTGGTATTGTTTTAGGAGGCCCCTCTATCCCAGAAGGACCTTCTCCTACCTCATCTGTTATCCGGCCTTCTAGTTCCAGAGCCTCAGACCTGTTGTAGAAGGTACCAGTCCCACTTACCAAATTCTGAGAAGGAGGAGGAACCCTCCTTCTGCTATGTGCAGTAGACCTGCTTCCAGCCCTCATCTTTAAAAGATCCTTGACTAATAGTGCTTTGACTAATTACCCCGCAGGGTTCTGAGTCCATCTGCTTCTCCACTACAATGCAGGTTCAGGGCTGGAAGTGATACTAAACAAGTTTGCAGACAATACAAAACTTGTGAGGAGTTGCTGACTTCCTCGAAGGCAGGGAGGCCTTGCAAGAGACTTCAACAAATTAGAGGCCTTGGCAATCACCACCAATATGAAGTACAAAAAGGGCAAGTGCAGGATTCTCACCTGGGACACAGCAACCCTGGATGTATGGACAGACTGGGGAATGAGATGCTTGAGAGCAGTGCCACAGAAAGGGACCTGGGGGTCCTGGTTGATGTCAAGTTGAATCTGAGCCATCAGTGCCCTGGCAGCCAGGAGGGCAAACTGTGTCCTGGGGGGCATCAGGCACAGCATCGCCAGCCGGGCAAGGGAGGGGATTGTCCCGCTCTGTTCTGCACTCAAGTGATGGCCTCACCTTGAATACTGTGTGCGGTTTTGGGCACCACAATATGAGAAAGACATGAAGTCAGCGAGCACCAAAGTCCGAAGGAGGGCAACGAGGATGGTGAAAGGTCTGGAGGGGAAGCCCTATGAGGAGCGGCTGAGGTCACTTGGTCAGTTCAGCCTGGAGAAGAGGAGACTGAATGGAGACATCATTGCAGTTACAACTTCCTTGTGAGGAAAAAGGAGAGGCAGACACTGATCTCTTCTTTGTGACAGGACCAGTGACAGGACTCAAGGGAATGGCCTGAAGTTGTGTCAGGAGAGGTTTAGGTTGGATATTAGAAAAAGGTTCTTCACCCAGAGGGTGGCTGGGGACTGGAACAGGCTCCCCAGGGAAGAGGTCACAACACGAAGCCTGACAGAGTTCAAGAAGCGTTTCAACAATACTCTCAGGCACATGGTGTGACTCTGAGAGACAGTCCTGTGCAGGGCTAAAGTTGGACTTGATTGTCCTTGTAGGACCTTCCAACTCATCTTATTCTGTGGTTCTGTGTTTCAGTGACCACATAGATAACTGGTTTCCTAAATGGTGAAACTTACCCTGTCTTTAAAAATTCTGCACTGTCCACCAGTCTTCTTTGGCTTCCTCAACCTTGGTACTGAAATCAAGTCCAAGGCAAAAAATTTGGGAACCCCAAGAAATTAATCTTCGAGCCACCAGTTCAAACCATGAGGACAGTGATGAGCTGAAAAACACTATATGAAATGAGGTACTGGTCTTACTCATTTCCTTATTTGTGAAGTATTTTACATCAGAGAATTATTAGGGAAATCCATATTAAGTTACCATACTTTTATTATACTCTCAGAATAAATGTTTAAGACCTAAGGAATCTTTACCATCTGGAAAGTACTTCCAGAAAAGGGGTGAGCCAGTGGAAAAATCACAGAATCACAGAATATGCTGAGTTGGAGGAGACCCACGAGGATCATTGAGTCCAACTCCTTGACCTGCATAGGACCATTTCTGTACTGAGTATATCTCAAGCTGAAGAGCTAGAAAGAGTCACTAGTGAGACATATTGTGCCTACCTGTCTGTCTTTCTACAAAATGTGCTTTTCTTGAAATGAAAGAAAAGTTTTGATTTTATGGAATTTTATTTCATGTGGTCTAGTGATTTGACATCAGGAAATATGTGCTTCTACTCTAACAATTTATGTGATAATTCTAAGACTCATAGACTATTATTTTAGCAATAACAATTTGGTAATGTTTCATTTGAGTTAAAAAATTCACTATGCTCAGTTTTGAAATGCCAGAGTTGTTTGAATAGCTTGCCTGAACCTTCTTTCAGTCTCTCTTCCATATAGATTGTAGTTGCTCATCCACACATTCCCAAGCCTTAAAAATAATTCAGAAAATATATATAGGGCTGTAGAATCAAGACAGCTCAACTCCGTTTAGTTAGCAACGATTTCACTTTCACCACAGGGAGAACTATAGTACTAAAAGCTAATAACACAGAGGTTATTTACATGGACAGCTTGCTGGGACCAGGAAAATTGCGCTTATATGAAAAGTTTGTTTTTCCTAAGGTCTAACGTTAAAGCTCAGTTCATCTTTATTTAATTTTTTTCTCTTTTTCTCTTTCCTTAAACCTCAGTGGAAAACAGGCGCTTACTGTGAAAGTAATCCAACCAGATATCTTCAAAATCTTAATAGGCAAAGTGGATTGACCTCAGTTCATCTTCATGGAGCTTAGGACAAATTGATCAATTTACTTCCTAAATAATTACCATTTGAATGTTGATTTTACCTTCCTAAGATTAGTACCTTAAAAAGCCTGTATTCAGGAATGCTAATGCAATGCAGTTCTGCACACACACACAGACTCACAAAAACCACAATATATTCTTTATATAGACAAGCCTCAACTGATTCTGGGTAATAAGGATTTACTTATTCTTTTGTTGAAGAATGAAAAAAATCCCGACAGAAATAAAACAGAGAAATGGATATAGTTAGAGGTCTGGAGGGAAAGACTTTATTTAGCATTTAGATTTTTGAGGTTAGGCATTAAGATTCTATGGATGCAACAACTGCAATCCAAAGTTTATCTGTTTAAAATAAGCCTATGGAAGAAAGAAGGCAAGAAATTATTTATGTTTGAAAGGAGGGATCTAAAATGGGAAAATTAAAACACCATATAATTATTTCATAAATGTTGTAAGTTGCCTGGTAAGACTCTAATGGAATACATTGATTGAGCAATAGCTTTTGAAGTTTACTTGCAATAAATGGCACCTTTTTGGTTCTCTAAAAGAGTCAAACATTGAGGCAGGGTACACACGCGGATGTATATCTGTTCATTTCAGTGAAGGCTGGGGTAACTTAACCGGTATGGTTAGAGTTTCCCAGGTGGATGAAGACTCCTCAGTCCAGACTCTTAGCCATAACTAGGTGGGCTCCATTCCCATAATCAACCTCTCTGACAGTAATTTTCTTTGTTGAGAAAAGCTTTCTCTGCTGCAGCAGATGCTGACAGATCTCCCTCAGCATCTTAAAGGAAGAGGAGCAGAAGAATTTACTCTGGTTTGGCATCAGTTAGGGCATCTGCCCCTCTGAATGCGAAGCAAATGAAGAAAGTTAAAAAAATGTGTATCTCAATTTAGCGAGGAAATTCTTTTTTGCTCTTCTCTATCTCTGTCTGAATTTCTCCCATTTCTTTTGATGTCAATGGTTTTACATCTTTTCTTGCAACATTTTGCATTCTGATTCCTCTCTATAAATGTTGTTTATAACTCTCCATTTATCATCTCTTGGCATTTGTCTCTCCTGAAAATTCTCCGTGATAGCTTTAGTATAAGTTGCTTTTTCTGCACTGTTTCTCATAAGAAGGCTCAAGTCTTTCTGTGTTTCTTTCTAAAAGTTTTTGAGTTCTGACTCCAATATGCCAGGAGCCTGTTCTTCCACTCTCTGGAACAAATATAAACTCTGAGGGGACCCTCAAAATCCATCCAACCTGATTAATTCTGTTTAGAGCCAGTCTCTGCAAGATGGGGTCTTGTCTTTTATCCTGTTCTTTATCTTGAATTTTTTAGAGTTCCCACAGACAGATCACAGAGACGATGGCTGGGCTTGCTATAAAACTTATTAATTAGCTTATAACACAGGTAAGGGTCACTTAGGTTCTTTACCTTCTCTGATTTATAAAAAAAAGCTTAAGAAATACTATTAATAACTATACACCTTTTTTTTTTAGCGGGAAATTAATTATGTGCTTAATTAAAGTCTGGAAGAAATATAATTGTTTGTAAGTTGGATTAGTACTATATATGTATTGCAACTGCAATGGCTGAAAAAAAATATTTGCTTGTTGTGTATCTTGAAATTTCAAAGTTACTGTCCAAAATAGCTACGTTTGGCACCAGATTCAGTTCAACTGGCACGCTTCAGTCCAACACCTCAGGGAGTGTGATCCGGAGCCGCTAATGCCCCCATCACCAGGTGAACCCTCCACAGTGTGATTACAAACATAATCATATTTCAGCACAGGTTTCTCTGAGGATGCTAAGGCAACAGAAACACTGATTCAAGTCACGCACAAATTTCCATCAGTTGATGTTTGGCAGGGGTGCTGAGAATACCTCGCTTTTTCTGTCTTAGGTCACTGGCGTGATTGTATTTACTAACACAGCATTGACATTGTATAGCAGTGGTACTGCCAGACACAAAATGATGCAACAAGCAGCTAACACATCACGTTAGGTGACTTCATTTTAATCTTGCTTCCTTTATACTATCCTGGCATCCTATCAGACCTGTTTTCATGTAGCCAAACATGCCATGTGTAGAAAATGTGTGAAATTTGGAGCAGACAGGTTGGTCTTATTCCTAAGAAGTAACACACTGAGTGAAAAATGCTGAGAGCCATTTATTTAGACAAATAGACTCCAAAGTGACATTTGTATTTTGCTATCGTTACTATAAATACTTTGTCTTTTTTAGGAAAGCGTTTCCTGGATGTTATTCTGAGAGGATCAGTCACAGTTCTTTTGACCTTTTACTGTACACTACTCCATTAACATCTTGTGGAGAAATTCTCCTTATATATGTAATTGATGCATTTTATGAGACACAAATCAAAATAGATAGTCAAAAAAAAAGATAGCATGGAGCTCAGGAAGAGCTGCCTGCCTGAGTACTTTGTTGGCGTGTTGCCTATAGTTGATAGTGTCAACTCAACATATGGCCCTTCAAATGCACTGATGAATCCTCTTGTGGGAATAAAGTCAGACTTGTCTGTGAAATGTTGAAAGTTTCAAAGTCCAACAAATAAAACAAGTTGTAGCTCTAGCAAGGAGAAGACCTTACAGGCTTGTATGCAAACAGTGTAGCTTTCCTTCATAAATATTTTTTATTAATTTCCACTGGGCAGTGTGAACAGCCTTGCACACGACCAGAGCAATTGTTAAAATAGTTGCTACTTGAACACAGCCCAACTATATTACAAGCTGATTTAGTTGAACAAGTAATGAACTTAAAAAAAAGACAGTTGTGAAGCTTGTTCTGAAGCCATAGATGTATCCTCAAATTAGGGAGAACTTGAAACAGTGCAGAAAAGAAAGGATGGCAGAATTATGCAATTAAAATTCTCAACTAACCTCCTGAACAAGATCCAACAACCACAGAGTGTCTGAAATTATGTATTCAGTGTTCATATGTGGCAGTGATAGAGTAAAAGAATTTGTACTAGTTTGGCTTTTCACATAGACATGAAAAACAAACACAGTCTCCATGCCAAGAAGTACAAGGGTACAAGGTAGAGGACTGGGAACAGAAAGGCAGCACTACTGCCTGCTCATCTGAATGAGGTAAAGTGATGGGCACATGACCCAAAGGGCATATAAATGACTGAAATAATGACCCACTTAAATAATGACTCTTTTTAGCTATTGTTAAAATGAAACAAACACGGCTGCAAAAGGATTTCCTTTCCAGCTTTTTTTGCCTCTGCTTCTAGTGGCCCTCTCAGGCAATGAATAAAACTTGAAGAAGGGCAGTCTGGTGCACAAATGCTCTCATTATCTTAAAGGAGTCAATGGTCAAAGGTGAAAAAAATTCATAGAGTAGTTATGATTAAAGGTAGGTTTTTATATGCTTTTGATAAAGACTTGTAAAACGGCCAAAAGAGATCCTGCAATTTTAATGTTAAGTGGCTTTTGTATTGGAAAAATGCCCAAGGGCCATGTCTAGCAGGGTCACTTACAAATGACTGATGGGAGATCAATACAGACAGAGTGGGGATGCAGCTTTGTCACTGGGAGATGTAGTTAGTATGTGATTAGCCTTAAGTAGCATTGACGTGGATGTAGATGGGCAGTAAAGTGCTTAGTATCCAGTGAGCATGATAGCTGTTTGTACACAAAAGTTAATGAAAGAGGAAAACCACATTATCATTAAACACTCAAAGGGGCTTCCCACACCCATTTGGGTGATTTTAGGAGCAGATCAGTCTGACAATGAGCTGTTTAGAGCCGCCAGTCCCAACAGCATTAACTCTGAATTTGGTTTTCTTCTATGAGGAGCAATCCCACAGGACTTGGTAAACCACCTAGTTAAGTTCTGTGTGCAACCTGATTATAGGGGAACAAGTAGGCCACTTTGCCTCTCTGACAGACAGAAAATAAAGTAAGCATGAATTGAAACTTAAGAATGGAAAGAGGAAACAAGAAGATACCTTGAGGAAGGTAAGATCCTCTGGCACTGGTAATATATTACACTAAATCTTCTCTGTTCCTTAGAGTGGGGATCATTATGCTTAATCAGATCCAGAATATCTCACTAGGTATTTCACTTTTATTCTCCTTTTGTTCAGATGCATTACTGATAAACAGGGATTTTAAAATGCATTTGATTGCATTTTTGATAAAGCGTTTTTACGTAGGGACGTAGTAAGAGTTCCTATGACTGGAAGTTTTCAAGATGCAATTGGGCAGGGTACTAGACGATCTCCTCGACTCTCTTTCCCATAAAAGTTTGGACCAGATAATCTTATGAGCTTCCCTCTAACTTGAGTTGTTCTATATTTCTGTGATATTGCTAAGAAAAAAATAACACCTTCTTAACTCACAAGCACACATAAACATATATGAACTCTCTTTAGTTTCAAAACACAGATTTAGTGGAGGACCCATTTTTAACTCATGAATGTTAGATTTGCCTCAATTTGTCTTTCTGGAGGGTTTTAGATTTCCTTTTTCCTGCAGGAACTTCTGTATTTTACCTCTGTTAAACAGCAAAATAACTTAAATAAGATACGAATCCCACTGGATATCAAATCATAAATTCCCTCATTTGTTGCACAAAAGAAGACAATCACACTACTGAAGAAAGCGACTATGAAACGATGAACAAGAATTTAGTAATTTCAAGGGTTCTGATTAATATTTACTCTTCTTTTTTTCTTTTTTTTTTTTGCTACACAGAAAAGAATTAATCACACTCGGAAAGAGCATCATCTATGCTATCTTCTCTGACCTCCTACCCTGCTACTCAGAGTATTAAAAGGTTTGCCTCAATTTTTGTCACATGGTGTAAACTGAAATTATTTCATGGCTAACCTGATATTTCCAGGGCCATGGTAAAGGCAGAAATCTGTGGCCCAGGGTCATCGCACGCCTTTCTAATGGACCCTCAGTACACAGTTAATTACAGGGGGAGTTTGGGTATCCCGCTTTCAAAAGTCACTGCAGCACAGCACCAGTCAGAAAAGCTCCTCGCTCAGTATCTCTGCTGCATTCGAACCTGGACACCCTTTCAGGATTCCCACTAGAAGGGGAGATGACCCAGAAAAGACCAGAAGGCTTAATGTTGGACAGTGCACACGTAAAATTTGGGGGCTTTATAGCGACATCCATCTAAAATCATTACACCCTTTATTAGCAAACGATAGTGCACACATCATCAGCTAATTAATATTGGGCCAAACTACTAATGGAGCCACAACCTGGGTAATTGATTCCCAAAGCATTTCTTCTTTTACTAAGCTAAAAGAGAAGCTCTGTGGTTCAAATAAGGCAAAATCCCTGCTATACTTACTCCATCTTTTTTAACTGTCTGAACTCACTGTTGACTAAAACTCTTCTGACGGCATTGTACTGAATTAGTAGCTCAGGCTTTGCAGTCATGGTTATTTCTTGCCTGTTTGATTGCTCCTAAGTGAAATGTAAAAAACATTATTTATTAACATTTACAGGAAGGAGACATTGTTCAGTGAAGAATCTGTGTAAGCATACTCAGAAGACTAAACAATCTATTTTTCAAATTATTTTGCACAATTTATCAAAACTGAATAGTGTGCCCAGGCAAGATTTGGCCACTTGTCAGAAGAAGCATGGTTGTCCAGTCATTTTCCAAAAGGAGCAATAACATATTGGTGTCCTTTGGAGTGTTTTGTTAAATGTGCAGTCAGCTAACACTCAGGAGTAAATATACAGCCCACAGCTGAGGTCTTCAACTCGACATTTCCAGGTTCACAAGTCCCAGACCTGTCACACATTTCCTTTTTGACCCTGGACAAGATATTTAATCTCCCAGTCTTCCATCTGTATAACAGGTAATATATTACTTTCCTTTATTGCTATAGACTGCAGAACAAGAACAGTGTCCAATTACAAATATGTTCAGTGCTGGATATGATGGAGATGTGTTGATAGTTGAGGCCCCAGAAAGCTGCTCTAACAAAAAGCAATCAAAAATTACAAATCATGATTTTATCATAGTTTCCTGACCGTCTTTCTGTAGTCTACTTACCCAGATCCTTCTTACATGTGAAATTTGCTAGACCCTGCAAGGCTACAAGGGCAGGTGAAGCTCGGCCCAAGGTTTTTTCCTTCTCCAGAGGTCTCTGGACGTATTTGAGAACCATGATGATATGGCTGCCCAGAAATTCATAGCCTTTGGAACAGTACTGAATCTTTATACCTGTGACACAACAAAGGAGAATTATTAATTTGGTTTTCAACTTCCATGGAAAGTATTTAATTTGTTTGCATGGTCATATATTTACCCCACTGACTTTGTCTCCTAGAAACACAATGCTTGCCAGTGAGTTGTTTCTCATGACCTGAGAAGCTAAGCGATGTCTAATATTGATCAGTGGTTCATACATTAATGGAAATAGCTAAATTGAAAAAGATCCTCTTTATACACTGTGGCAAATTGTATCTGTTTGACTGGAGAGGGCAACCTTTTATTGAACAGCATAGTGGTTTGCTTTTAGTTGAGTTTATTCCTTTCTACAAAGGATTTTCCCCTTTCTGAATTGTTCCACAAAAGAAGTGGTTTTTTCTGTTTCTGCTGAACGTATTTAGTACATGTCTGTCTTAACAGCGACTCTCAATTTACCTTCAATCATGCCCATGATGTAGGAAAAGCCAGTTTGAGTTTCCTAGTGAAGTACCGTACAATAGGGGACCAATAATGGGCAGGACTTTACTACACCTTTGCCTAGACTTTTGCAGGGATGAGGAAACAAAAGGTTTATCTACACCTCTTTTTATCAGGTGATACCCACTTCTGAAGTAGTGCTGCCTTCCTTAGTCCTGGGAGATGTTGCCTTCTGCAGTGCCGTAATTATCCCTCCTCTAGAAGAATTGTACATATTTGAGATTTTTGCACCAGAGTCTCAGCTGTTTTTTCCCAAGTCCACATCTATTATCTGTGTATCACTATCTTACTTCAGCATGCCTATATCACCTATGTCCTTTCTCCACCTCCTTCCGCTATGCTGCCGTGGTTTAACCACAGCTCTCGGCTCAGCACCACACAACCACTCAGTCACTCCCCACAGTGTGATGAGGGACAGAACAGGAGGGTAAAACTAAGAAAGCTCGTGGGCTGAGAGAAGGACAGTTTAATAGATAAAGCAAAAGCCACAGGCACAAGCAAAGCAAGCCAAGAAATTATTCAGCACTTCCCATGGGCAGGCAGATATTAAGCCACCCCCAGGAAAGCCGTGCTCCATCACATGTCACAGTGACTTGATAAGGCAAATGCCATCTCTTCAAATGTCCGCACTTCCTTCTTCTTCCCCCAGCTTCATATACTGAACGTGATGTCGTATGGTGTGATGTATCCCTTGAGTCAGTTTTGTTCAGCTGTCCTGGCTGTGTCCCTTCCCAGCACCTTGTGTATCCCCAGCCCATTCACAGGTGGGGTGGCGTGAAGAGCAGAAAAGGTCTTAACACTCCATTAGCTCTGGTCAGCTGTAATGAAAGCATCCCTGTGATTATCAGTGCTGTTTCCAGCAGAAATCCAACATATACCCCCACAGTAGCTACTGCGAAGAAAATTAACTCTATCCCAGCCAAAGCTAACACATATACTAACCAGCATCAGTAAGTCGATTGACTGGAAGACAAAAAGCAAGCTTTATGGGACAGGGCAAAAGATAGCCCTTTATTCCGGCTGGATGAGAAGGAGCCAGGTGGGCCTGACATTACACAATAGACATAAGAGATTTTTCAGTTTAACAGCTTTGCTTATGAAGAGACAGAACAAATGGAGTTTGTGCAAATCAAGCTTAAGGTGAGCTGATAGAGCAGTTTTGTTTCTCAGGAAATGAGTGCACTCTGCTTGGCATCAGTCATTGCCTCCTGATCCCATCTTTGAAAGATCCCAACATTTTATATTTATTTACCAACACAAATTACATTGGCAGCCAGTCACTTCAAGCAATCTGCCTGGTCTGGTACAGCCAAGCATACAGGGTTTTAACAAAGGCAAAAAAAGATCTGTTCTTCCTATTCTGAGAGAGACAAATATAACCTACCCCAGGCTCTTGGTCAGCCAGCTGGCACTGAATTACATCACACTTTAAAAAAACAACCAACTCCTTCTTTAATTAATACTTTCAATGTGACTAACTATTACAGAAGACAATTATTGGCAGTGCAGTGTCTTTACTTCAGCTAGACTGAATCTCTTTTTGTCTCTAACACATTTTTTGACACAGCACTGAAATGTGATGACCTCAAATGAAGACATATCTCGGCTGTGGTCAAGCTGTGCTCTTCTCATTTTGTTTTGATTATAAATAAAAGAAGCAGCAGAGAAAAGGTCCTGTTGTGGATTTGGGCAAGAATAAAGCAGCACGAGCAAGTAGAAAGATGTTCTTTGTTCTATAGGGCCTCTCATTTCCATAAACTTTTCATTTGCTGTATTTGGTGAATTTCCATCAACACTCACTTTCTCTGTCCCACATAGAATTACTCCCTAGTCATCCTCCAGAATAAATAAGAAGAACTATTATAGTTCATACCAAAGGGGTATTTAAGAAAACTGCTAATTGTAGATTTCCAAGGAGGTGTGTTTTGTAAAAAAGAAAAAGTGTCCTAGAGGCAACATGGTGCCAGAGACGAAGCTTAAGGCAAGGACACAGTAATCAAGTTATTTAGAATGTTAGTTTTAAATGTCCCTAATACTAAAAGTGTTACTGTTATGCACCAAGTGAATGCTGTGAGGCTTAGTCAAGGAGTCGGCTTCTCGCCTCTGCACTTCCTGGGTGGCCGTGTGGACATCGGGAGAATTTTTCCCTGTAACAGAAAGGCTTGACTCGACACACACGTAGGGGCTCAAATCCATGGAGCGCTAAGCTTCATGCAGATCAAAGTGACAGCCACTTCTTAGCATGAGATGTGAGGTTTGTTGTACGTTGTCAAGCAAGACTCATCTCACAGTCACATCTCATTACTCCCATAGCCTCTTTCTCAAAGCACTTCATCTTCGCCTGCTAGAAGGTACTGGCTCTGTTCAAAAGGTTAAACTGTTGTTTCCAAAGGATCCAGAAGAACAAGTCTTGACAATGAAGAGAGCTGCAACTCCCTGATAAATCATGCACAGCACTCGGTCATGGGGCTTGCAAAGTACAAAATTAAATTGTGCTCACACTGGCCTGTGCTGACTCATAGAAATGCAATATGCATTGTTTTAATCAAGTCACATGTGTTAGGTCTTTTTGTAAAATAAAAATTAGAGTGGTTTATACAGACTAAGAGTAAATACTAAGGAAAAGAGAGTGGTCTGTGGAAATCAATCTCTCCTTTATATACTCCCAAATTATACTCATAAAGAAGAGGCCTCCAGCAGCTCTGTCAGTCACGATAAAGCTATCACTCTCAGATTTATTACAGGTTCTCTCCTTGTGTTTTCAATGGAAAACATCCTACAGGTGTGTTTGCATTACTACCAAAGCTATATGAAGATTAATTACATGTCTAAGAGATGAAATTCATGGACTTATTTTCAAAGATCTAACTTGCAATCAAAGTCATGCCTTAAAAAAAAAGTGGGAGAACTAGCTGAAAAAGTCAGAATGAGAATAAAATACTTCCAAGGATCAAAGAGCAATCACCATTTAACTCAGATACAGTAATGTAGCCTGAGCTTTCTCCCTGGTGCATTAAGGAAATTCTGCTTTGTGTTCGACAAAATCCAAATTCTATTTTTTTTACTATGGCTTCCACTAAAAAGATGTATATGTTTACCAAAAGCCTCATTTCCGATTTCCTAAAGCCCTTGGATCCTCACCTGGGACAGCTATTTCCATTCTATTCAGTCCACACTGAGTGGCAAAATCAGGCTTATAGGCAAAATAAGTTAATCACAGCTGTCAATCAACAGTGTTGATTAGATTATTTTCCCCTGGGAGGAAATAGTGAGTACTGCTTAATTTCCTGGGATGGGAAACGTTATTTTGTATGTCCTACCTACTCTCTCTCTCTCTCACTGACCCCTCAAGAGCAGATAGAAATTAGCGTTCACTATGTTGGGGAGAGGCTAGCAGAGACAAGATCTCTCTTTCTGCACATCTAAGTTGTTTGTAGGAACACAGAGCCTGTCCCTGAATTGTGGAGTAAACTTGCTTGGAAAGGGGAAATGTTTAAGGTCCACTTTGCCGTGAGGTTAGACACATAAAATAGTAATCAGATTTGCTGTAAAAAAGCTGCTATGTGTTTTAAAGCCACCATCTTGACAAACATCATCTAAATAAGTTGCAGCAGTCCAAATGTATTGGTCCTGTCATGAGAACTGAAGGTAGACCAAGAAAGGATTTTGATTTACTGCTTTTCAAGGTCTCAGATGAACAAATAGAGAGTGGTGCTCTTTATTTATATTCTTGCAATTGATGCTAAAGTAGCACTTAGGCAATGAAGTATATAGGTTGCAATTGAAACCGGAAAAACTTAATCCCTAAACATTGTATATCTTTGTCCAAGTAAGGAAATGAAAAATCTAACCGATACAATCCAAAGTGTCTGGACCTTATTCAGCAGAAAATCAAACTTTCTGAGAGCTGAACAGTGGTATGGTGGGGATGGCAATGCCCTGGTGAGAAAAACAAAACAAGGCCCCCTGCAAAAACAGACATGTACTTGTCTCACCACCTCCTTTCCCCTGACTTCTTAATCCTTCTGTCAGGGTCTGAGTCTCCTTACTCACTAAGTCCTCTCAAAATTGCACAATTAAACATAGTCTGTCCCTTCAATTCAAATAATCAGTAAATAATCGGTGAGGAAAGACACTCACAGTGTAAGTCAAAGAGATGAGAATGAAAGACTGCGAGACAAACGGTTCATTATGAAGGATATTTTAACACTGCCCAAGAGATACAAAATATGTGTGAAACAGGAAATCCTAACAAAGTCTTTCCAGCCAAGAGCTAGCAACTTTTCAGCTCCAATATTAATCTATTTTTTAATCTCGTTATCTTCAAAACAGCAAGATTTCAAGATTCATTTCCAAAAGAAGAGGATGATTGACTCTTACACGAAATGCCAGTGGTAGGGTTTCCCGAGAGACAGAAAACACTTTAAAATAGTAGTATACAAGACAGAAAAGATATGAGGAACTTACTGCTATTACCTCTGCCTCCAGCCTTTACCAGTCTAGGAGTTATCTGTAGGCAATTGTAGTGGCAAAAGTTTTATGTAGGAGGCTGATGGTTCTCCTTTAATGAAGAAAGCTAAAAGTCTTTAGTAAAATTGACTAAATGCAGCAGGTAAGCAGAAAGGAGTACTCTGCCAGCATCCAGCCCATCAGCTTTCAAATAACGTTTCTGAAGCCACATCTATGAGGACAAAAATTGAACATGAAAGTTGCTGCTCAAAACTTATTGTCGTGGACCTACTATCAGTATTGACAAAACTCAAAACCAAAACACGCACACAACAGCTTTGCAAGAGACGGTGACAGTCATCTGGCAGCTAATCCATGAAGTCAGCAGGTAAATCCAACAGGCTAAATCTCATCATCCATTTGTGGGCTAAAATGATATAGGAAAAAATGTGAGCTCTTACTAAATACGAGGGGTAGATCTTGATCCTTCAGAATGGATTATAAAAAAATTCAAATAAATTCTCTCTCTGTCATTAAATCACAAATGCACAAATTAATGTCAACTGTTACCAAAGGATTACACTGGCCAGAGGACGCAACAGATTCTTCTGTCTCCAGTGCCTAGAGTTGCTTTCCAGCCAACTGTATAAAATTTGCAGTGTTCCTGTACAGACCTTTGGCAGGTACAGCCAAATTAAACAAAAAAGGATGATACATCCATGTCAAACATGTTTATCTATAATCCTTATTTAAACAAAACTGCATAATTATATATGTAGTAACTAAAAAATTAGAAATAAGAAAGAAAAATATTGTTTTATATAAAGTGTTCCATGATTTTTGTCAGTATTGCATGCAGCTTCACTGCTTCCCCCATGTAGTAAAATGTTTTGTGGATGTGGTTCTTTCATATAGCAGAATGGAAGAAAAATTTTTGTCAAATTGGAAAATTTGATTTTAAAAATCAAACACTATCAGAGCTTCTTCAGGACAGACTGGGGATTCAGTATTGACAAACATATGTTTATAAATCAAGACACTGACTTAAAATCAGATTATTTTAAAAGCAATATTGTGTTACTTTTCTTGTTGTGTGGGATTCAAATTTTGTGTGTCACATAATCAAGCTTTTTCACCATTATAGGGTTAAGAAGCATCACATTTTGTAATGAAAACCAAGCTTTTCAGGTAATTTGGTTAAAACAATTAGGCCTTTAAGAAAAAAATAATTTATCACAAAATGGGCAATAATGTCTAAGTATGGAAAAATCTGAAACCACATTAAAATAATTCTTTAATAATTTTTACCTCAAAATGAAATTGGAAGTTTCTTTAATATAGTAAAGAGTACTTGGGTTTATAGTAATTTATTCATTTCTGTACTGGCAAGGTAAGGCTACACTATATTCCTACACTTTTAACATCTCTTTGATCAGGGCAATAAAGCATAATCTAAAAATATACAATAATGTATTACTGTCTACAGAAGATTATAACTCAGAAAATTTTGTGTCTTTTTCTACCTTTTTTTTTAAATTAAAAAATAAGCTCAGCAATGAGAGAAGCTGAACATGAGGAACAAATTGTGAATTCTGATTAAGATCACAGGATTTCTACCAGAGAGAGACTTGCAAGTATCCAAGAATTCACAGCAAAAGGTGCAACCTACTTGTATACAAAATGAAATCATATTAACCAAAGAGATTAAAATGAATAATTTCAAAATCTTTTCAAATTTTGCAGAGGAGTCAGGTTTATTATAGTTTGAAATATGTCAATGACTTACTTTAAATGTAATCAAAATTGCCCCTTTCTCTGAAAATTTAAAAATGTGTGATGAAAAGCTCACCTTTGGAGAGTTTGGAGCACTCTCAGTAAGTTCACAGATGACACCAAGTTGGGTGGTGGGAGTGTTGATCTGCTGGAGGGTAGGAAGGCTCTGCAGAGAGATCTGGACAGGCTGGATCGATGGGCTGAAAACCACAGAATGAGGTTCAATAAGTTGAATTGCCGGGTCCTGCCCTTGGGTCACAACAACCCCAGGCAGCGCTACAGGCTGGGAACAGCGTGGCTGGAAAGCTGCCGGTGGAAAAGGATCTGGGAGTGCTGATTGACAGTGGCTGAACATGAGCCAGTGTGTGCCCAAGGTGGCCAAGGAGGCCAATGGCATCCTGGCCTCTATCAGGAATGGTGTGGCCAGCAGGAGCATGGAAGTGATTGTACCTCAGTACTTGGCACTGGTGAGGCAGCACCTCAAATCCTGGGTTTGGGCCCTCCTGGGTTTGGGCCCCTCAGGACAAGAAGGGCATTGAGGCACTAGAGTGTGTCCAGAGAAGGGCAACACAGCTGCTGAAGGATCTTGGAGCATAAGTCTTATGGGGTTGTTTAGTCTGGAGGAAAGGATTCTCAAGAGTGACTTTATTGCTTTCTACAATTACCTGAAAGGATGTTGCAGCCAGGTGGGGGTTGGTCTCTTCCCACAATTAATATATGATAGGACAAGAGGAAATGGCTTCAAGCTGCACCAGGGGAGGTTTAGGTTGGATACTAGGGAAAATTTCTTTACTGAACTTGTCAGGCACTGGAACAGGCTGCCCAGGGAAGTGATGGAGTTACCATCCCTGAAGGTATTTAAAAGATGTATAGATATGGCACTCAGGAACATGGTTCAGTGGTGAACATGGCAGTGCTGGATTCATGGTTGGACTTAATAGTCGTAAAGGTCCTTTCCAACCTGCACAATTCTATGACTCTATGAAAAATCTCATGCTTTACTACTTAGAAAGCACATTATATCACAAACATGTCTATTTGATAAACTAAGTAAAAAACTAAGTTAAATTCATTTTGCTGGAAGAAGAACAGTGGCAATAATAGAAAAAATTCTAACTCCTTGGAGAGTGAATCAAGAATTCCAGATACACTTAACACATTGTATCAAAAGACATAAAACTACTACTGGTCAAGAGTCAAAACTAGACATTTTCTGCTGACAGAATCTTACTCCCCGGCAAGATAGACACAGTTGCCTTTGCTTCCTAGTGATATTCAAATTTAAAAATCACTTGATCTCCCACACCTTCATCAGACAATGCTTCCTCTGAATTTTTCATTTCAGTGGAGTTTTGCTGAATAAGAATCACAACTTCAAACCAATAGATAAGAAACACTTGTCCTGTCTATTTCTTGTAGCAAACAGTTGGCATCTTGTCTAATGTGTAGTTTGTAACCCTTAAGGAGAAAATCTATCACTCCTTTACATGCTTATAGACTGCCTCCCTTTGTATAATTCAGACCCTATGATGCTACCACGATAGTGATACAATTTTTAAAAATATATTTATAATTTCTCTTCCAATCCAGGGAAATGCAAACTACAAAAAAAAAATCCATATCAAATTCATATTTGTTTGAATTCAAAGTGAATTTTACTTTCCATTTAGCCCATCACTAATCAATTTAATATTTTGTATAAATGAAACACAGAAGTAAAAAAAGTAAGGTATATGTAAAACAAATCTGAGATAATTTTTTCACTCTAAAATTACACTTCTTTACTCGGGAGTTGATATTGCTCAGAAGAAAAGAAACACTAACGATTGATCATCTTAATAGTTGAATTGCAATCTGGAGGTCCGGAAAATATTTGGAGATGTTCATTGAATAAGCACGGTCTCTTCCTAGTACCAGTTATTTCTTGACTGTATTTATCAAGCACAAAGCACAAAAGCCCTTGTAGTATAGAGATTCTAGAATTATTTTGTGTACATAAGGTTCTGCCTTCCCTTATTAAAGGATTTTAGATTATTCACAAATGTTACTCTTTGTGTTTCACAATGTTTCACTTTCTTCAGCGTTAGTATACAGCACCATTTAGAAAATTAACCACATTTTAAAAGTTCTTTCAAAAAAACCCGGTATCAATATCATAATATTTCTTCCCCTCGTGAGTCTGAGATACTAGAAAAAAAATCCACAGTGTCCATTATGTCACTTAATTAAATATGTAGAAACTCTGGCAAGAAGGCAAATGTGAAAACTTACACACAGCAGGACATACCATAGCCTGGTAATATTATCGAGTTATTGGAAATTGTTTCTTTCAAGCACTTGGAATATGTTGTTGCATATAGCAGTGTCACTGGTTTTAACAGCACAGAAAGGTGCTATATCAAAATAATTTTAAACTTTCTCTCCCTGAAAGTATTGTATTATTAAGGCTGCGTTGGTAGCTCTGAATCAAGCGTGGTTGATGATAATCACAGGTAGCAAAGGGTTTATATGACTACACTGGTGAACTGTTAGAACAATTCTTGATCGCAATGTGGCCTCTCCCAAGTAGCCAGAATTTCCCTTAGCCTTTTCCAAGCATTGTTTACTCTCCAAGGACTTTGTGCCACAATTCATAAGCAAGTTCACTAGTAGACAGTTCACTAAAAATCACTGAGTCTGTGAGGCCGTGCCTCCATGTCAAAGAATATTCCTAAATGTGTCAAATTTTCCAGACTATGCATAACTGATTAACTCTAGACCAGAAGGTAATTTTGTTTCAGTAATATTTCTAATGCTGACCTGAACCTAGCAGCTTTGGATGCGGTGGACATGAGCCCAGCCCATAATTTTTGCACACACCCATGGGCAAATCCGCGTCCGTGAGGAATGGTGCAGTAGGCTCTTTGTAGAAATTTGAAAAAAAGGTGCTATTACAGTAGTCCCTCTCTCACACTTTCTTGCTCTAGTTATTTCTGGACACTGCAAGCATTTAGGACAGCTCAAAGGTCCAATTACACAGAAGAACCAAAGCAGCTCAAAGACCGGAACATTTCACAGCATTTAGCATGTTTTGTACCTGGTTGCAGAATTACTGTGGGTCCTGTGGATCAATTCCAACCTCACAGAGACTTGCAGTTTCCAAGTCATGAATTTTGCATCAAGGTAATCTATCAACAAAAGAAAAAGTAATAACAATAATTAAAAATTGATTGACATGGACTTTAGAGTACTTCTATATATCTTCATAAAACAGGGCTATTGCTAGTACAGCATGACTAAAACTTTGACATATATACCAACACTCTTCCAATCAGGGATGCAGGACAAATTCGATTTATCTGAGCGTTTTAAAGTTTTCATTTAGATCTCACATGTTTTCAGGTTAAGCACTGACAATCATTTAGCTAAAAATCTAGACTTATCCATGGAGATCTGAAGGAGGAAGGTTTCTGAGCCTTGTGTTAGTCAAGACTTCAATAGAGTGACATCACTTTAGATCAGGTGAGGATCTTGACTAATAGTTTAAAAGGATGGTATAAAATAAGAAAGAGGAGAAAGCAAAATGATAGTCAAGGTTACATGAACTCTTGCTACTATTCTTCTCTTAATGAATGTAGGGAATGCTTTTCTTAATGATGAGGTAACTTGTGACCAGCCTGAGTCTTGCAGATGAAATCAGTATTACTCCTGGTAAGCAATAAAAAAACTTGCTGATAGTAGTAGTATTAAGGGAGAAGCAGCAGGAAAGGAAAAGAAACTGCGTAATTTGTGGGGATTCAAAACATACATCAGGGTTTAATATCTGAAACTGCAGTGCAAATGCAGATGCAGCATTTAAAATTTAAACAAATACTTCAGAGGCTTCTAGATATGTTATAGTCTGTAGTTATTTTGCACACATTCCTACATACCTTCAAAAAGTAAAAAAAAAAGTTATTAAAAAAAATCAAAACTTCACATAAACAGAAGCCAACTGCTTCATCACTCATCTCTGCAGCAGTGGCATATTTCCCTTGAGTGTTTCAAAGCCATATGAACAAGGTAACTCCACAAGGCAGTGTATTTTATTGGTCAGCAATGAGGAGTTCATATCTACACATTCTGCTTCACGCAGATGCTGGCAGTGACCAGCCTCTAGCTCTGTCACAAGGAAGGAGAGAGACACCCATTTTATACCCTCTTCTGATGTAAAATACAAAATGGCCATGCTGTTCAACATGACAACCATGATTAATTTTTTTTGGTAAAATTATTGCAACTGAGTCAGGGAATTATAAATTGCTGTGACAGCAGTATTTAGAAGACTGATAAACCAACTTTAAAATGAAATTTAGTAGATTGACATTCATTAACAACAGATGTGCCAATGGTTAGCTGTTACAAATTATCACCACATAGCTTTACACACACACACAAATCCACTAGTCCTCTATATCCTGGATTAGCTGTGAGTATGTAATACCAAGGGAATGACGCACCAGAGGATGCAGTTCTGGTGCTCGATAGTTGAGGAGGTCAAGGTGATCAGGCTTGAGAGCCCTTTTATGGGTAAAGTTCCTCTGGAGGCCTGATACTTTATGCAGTTTGCCTTTCTCCCAAAAAGCGATCCCCTCTGCTCCCAGTGCTGCTTATCTTTGTTCTGGCTCTGCTAGTCATCCTGGTACTTGCGCATTCAGTAGGATATCCTTCCTGTTTGCTGTCCATTGTGCTTATCTTGTTCTTTTGTTCCTTGTCTTGCAAGTTGCATTACTTCAGTTGTTGATTATATGTTTTCCCGCATTTCCCAGTTGCAACTACATAAGTTTTTGTTCACTCTTGGGTGGACACATTGTTTATATACTTATGAACATTGGTTTGCTGTGCAAATATATGTGTTGAACACACACACACACACACACAGATATAGATATATATATATATATATCTGTGTTGTTGGCTACACTATTTTTGTATACTTCTAGCTGGGTTCAAGGCAAGCAAATACGAATTCTATTCTAACTATGCCTATATTATAATGTGTATCCTGACTCTTAAGTATGGCAATAATTCACAGATGTCACAGCCTCTGGTTTGGCTGTAATGCCTAGAGTTGGCACTTGAAGTGACCTCAGGTAAAACCATTCTCTCTGGCAAAAATAAGGAAGCAAAGAGCTGTCTATTAGACAGCTGGAAGAACAGAATAATGAGCACACTTCAGCAGTGTGCTTTAAAATAGAATTACTGCACTTGTAATGCCACTTTCTTTAGTCAGTACTGTGCCACAGTAGTGGTGGTCTGCACATATACTGAAATAAAATCTATTTCAGTGCAGCAAAACAGAGATTATGTGAAGATGACATCATACAAGGATTCACTATTCATAAAATGAATCTATTCTCTCTTGTGCTGCAGAAGCTGTTAAATTAAAGAACACAGTAGTTAGTACCTTTGATGTAGAAAAGAAGGCTAGAGAGAAGAGAAGGATAAGTGTTATCATCAGCCTGTTGAAGGGAGAAGCAGAAATAACAGATACAGGAATAGACTGATTTTGACTTAAATAAACCACTTTTTTCAGCCTTAATGAAATTATTTTTTTAACCCTAATGTGCAGCAGAGCTAGCAGCAGAGGCTCTCTGCTTTGATACAGATGAACAAGTGAGAAATGACATGCAAGTATGTTTAGGAAACCTGACATGACAGCTGGTTACCTAGTCTCTCTACTCCACAGACGTACTATTGCACTGGGGAAGAAAAGGCATCAGTCATATTCTTCAGCCAGAAGGCAGAGGAGGATCATTTCAGGAAAAGTTTTCACAGCTTCTCTGAAAAAAAATGGAAGCCGTGCCAAGAAAAAGGGTATTCTGGGAAAAGCCCAGAAGAGCCTTTTCTGCGAAGAACGTTCACTGCCAGGGTTTGCTATGGTGCCTGAGCAGGAGCTGTGCCGGGGAGTCAGGGCTACCCCAGCCCAAGGGCCGAGTGAGCCAGGTCATTCCCAGCGCCCTTCAGGGAGGGCAGGCAATCAGCGGTGCTCAGCAATCTCATCATCATTCCTCTCTCCTCCAGCTAAACAAACTCTCTGCAATCAGCGACACGGACGGGAAGACGTGTATCAGTAGCAGGCAGGCAGGTGGGGTGAGGGGGTGTGCAGAGCACAGCGGGGCAGCTGGAGCCCTCCCACCTGCCTCACGTACCGCGGTGGCAGCGAGTCTCCAGCGCCTCTGTGCCCCAAACTCTCGCTGCTGCGGGGCTTGCGGTGCTCACCACCCCATGAAGGTCCAGGATTCCTGTTACTGACAAGTAGCTAAAAGACCGAAGGGAAATTTGTCCCCGGTACCGGCACCTGTCAAAGAATGAATGAACACTGCATGTGTCCTTGGGCCGCTTTAAAAGGCTGCCACTGACAGTGGTAGGAATTACTGACCTACCTCCAGTATAAACTTGGAGGGAGGGATGTGTAATGCATGCCTTCTGACTGCTCTGTTGGTGATCTCAGTCCTGACCCAATGGGTCTAGTCTGAAATTAGTGGGCTTCTAATTGCTTTTTAATTTAAAGCAATTACAAAAGGGGACACTACCAAACGTCATTTGTACTTGTGGGATCACACATGGCATTTAACGGGGCAAATATCATGTTGGGAAATTTTTTTATTAGAAATCTTATTCTAACCACAGCAAATGCTGTAATACCTGAAATTCAGAATTTATATAGCAAGTTGTACTGGCATTTTTGTCAACAGACATTTATTTTGTTTAGAATCTTGAAGAGAAAACCAGACTCAACTATTTAGACTGGCCTGAAACTTATGATTCATACTTTCAGCTTTGTGGCATTGTTCTTTATTGTTTTAGCCACTTAAGAAGAGACCATTACTAAAGGTTAACTGAGCCAAAGTGGCATCTAGAAAGAAAATAAATTCCTGGTGGTCCTTTATCTTCCTACAGAATTTACAGCAGTGTGGAACACGACCTTGAGAAGCCACACTAACCGACACAATGATGACCACGAGCTTGCCATCATTGCAGACAGAGATAAGTTGTGTTCTGCAACAACTTGTGAGTCAGTTCTCACTAGAGAAAGGTATTTCTGTGATCGAGAAAACACTTTGCTCCTGCCTATGCACACTGTGTAGTCACGGTCATCGTTGCATTCGTTAACATGAGTTCTCAAGGACATGTTTTAACTTGTCATGCTGTTAGAGTGATGTCAAGCCCACTGAGAGGGACATCAAGAGGGTATTCGTGAAGTATGAGGCCAGCTCCATCAAAAAGGACAGATTCTCCTGCAGCAGTTCATAACAGAGAAGTGACATCTCTGGATTGCCGCTTCAAGCCCACAGTGATATCTAAAGTGACATCTTCATGTTGCAGCATGAAGCCTGCAGCGTTACGTGGAGTGACATCTCCACAGAACTGACTGAAGCACATGCTAATTGCAGCTCAATCTTGAGAAAAGAGTTTTGTAAAAACATTACTGGAAACCCTCTGAGGAAAGCACCAGCTAGCAGTGCTAGGCTCCAAGTACCAGAAAGTGGTTACTCCTGTTAAACAAAAAATAATGTGGCATCTTCCCCCCGAGTTACAAGAACAAATTGCCTGTGATAATAAGAACTCATTGCACTATTTATCTGAAAGAAGAAAAGCCACTTTATTTTTCTTCTTGCAAATATGTCAGGGAGAAAGTAAATCTCTTCCCTACACTTACAACTGCTCAGCTTTGCCTAAGCAAAAGCAAACACACGACTTTCTTCCCTAAAGAAAATGTGGAGTCTTACCTGATTTCTACCAGTCTGAGGCTGTGCCTCTACGACTGTGCCTTTAAGCAAGCCACCTTAAGCTCTTGCTGGTCCTGGAATCAAGGTTCACAGATTCATGTTTATACTTTACAGCTGAGTAGTTCTCTTTCTTTGAAAGTCTCACCAGGGCTGCCTCTCTGATTCTGGCTTTGATGTCGTTATCCCAACATCCCTACCTCCTTCCCAACAAAAGAGCCCAGCAGACTGCAGACAGCCAGAATCCAAAAAAGTGCTGGAACAGAGGTTAAGACTTAGGGGTTTACAACCGACATAAACCAGTGTGAGTATGTGTGTGTTTGGGGGTGGAGTGGGTGTTAATGTAATAGCATGCTTCCATCACCCTGGCTTCCAGCCTTCGGAAGTGAAAGGGCAAAGAGGAGTTGCTCCTTCTCAGGACTTGAATGCTGTTACTTTATATATTCATAGATCATTATGGGATGCTCAGGAACCTGGTTTTGAGCACTAGCCAGTATTCTCAGATGGCCAGATTTTAAATGCTTGACTCAAATTTCACTTTAGTTAATGACCCTTATACTGAAGTCACCATTTTTTGCTGGTTTAAGGCACTTCAGAAGTAAAGAATGAACTACCTATGTAGACATTGACCAAATCAGATCTCAGTTCCTAATAATTTGTTTTCAGACATATTTTCAACCTTGAAGTGATTCAATTTTTATTGCACTTGGTTCAACTAAGCGCTTTACTCACAGGTTCTGTTTTTCAGGTGTATACTTTAAATAATTCTAAGTATAGGGAAAGGAAAGGTTTTCTTTCTGAAATGCTCTTTTCGAGGATATTTTACAGACCCTTACACGCTTTCTTCTTCTATACTAGTGGAAACTTTCTCTCCAGCTGGGGATATTAAAAGTTGTTATGTTTACCATGAATCCACATTTTGTTTTTCATATATGGGTCTGGTTTAAATTGGCAGTGACAGGAAAGTTACCTAATATGCAGTACAGGGGAATTCAAACTTGCTGCACCAGTTATTCTCAGCATTGACCTGATGCAATTTAAGGTGCAAGGTGAATACCCATCAGTAGGAAAATGTCATTATTCACCACAAATAAACAGAATTACCTGTTCTTAAACAGTAAGGTCATCTGTTTCACATTCTATCCACCTTGGGCTGATTAGAGCAAATTAGGTCGTGTGCTAATCAGCTCAAGGCATGTGCTGAAAATGTAGAAATCTGTCATTTTATTTTCTTCCATTAATTATCAGAGAGTTTGTATGTGCAATGAAGAATGCAGAAGTATTTAACCTTGGTAGGGCCTGATCCCACAAGATTTTGGGACTTTGGCTGAGTGGTCTCAACAGGTTAAATCAGACCCCTCACACAAGTGAACTCTGTATAGAGGGCATGGTGGGAAGGTGGTTTTACAGCCTGCCAACAGCCAATGCTGTTTTACAGCATCTTTTTAGCTCCTTCTACCAGTACCTTACTTACGTCTTACCAATACTTACTGTACCTTAGCTACCGTAATTTTGCAGGATTTAGAAATTAGTAGGTTTAGCTGCATCTTTTCGCTCCCATCAGGAATGAAGTGACAAGACCAACACTGGACAATTATCACTTTATATTAGAATGAGACTTCATTTAGACATGAAAGGTCAGGGGACAGTTAAGTCACTCGTTTTTTAATTTAAATTTCATTAGTTTTGCACATTACATTTGTCATGACTATACTAAAATAAGTCCTAATTCAGGTCATCTATGAAGAATGTAGGAATGAGAGACTAAGTAGATTGTTTCTATTTTTTGCTTTACTGTTTCTTCCCCTTATGAGCTTGGGCAAATCATATAAACTTCTTCTTTTTCAGCTGCTAAATGAAAAAAATAACGTGTAATGTCCTCTGAGAGTTTTACTTTACTCATAGAATTAAAATGCATTCAGAGTCTCATATATACTCAATAGATCCATACATACACCAAATAAATGCATTTATTAACAGTATTTTTTCATTTGTTATAGCATCATTTCATAAATTTCAATGTCGCACTACCTTAGGACTTTAATCATTATCCACCAAGAGATGCACATCTCTGCTTCATAGGTGACTACCTTAAAGTCAATTCACATTTAAAAAAATCATATTCTTACAATCTGTTTTTTGGAAAAGTTTGTACAATTTTATTGTAATAAAATTCATTCAGGCCTGAAAGGCAAAGTGACAAAGCAGAGACTGAACAAGTTAACAGGTCAGAAGTAGAAATTCTGCATGGACTCATATCAGAGATGTTAATTTGTGTCTAGCACCATACTGGTGAAATTATCCTTCTTTAAAATTTCAAATTAACAATGTCATTCTGTTATCTTTGCTGCATCAGAGGTGTGGGGAATTTGCCCCTCACATTTATTTGCACTGTTCTGAATAGTACATCTGTTGGCTGATTTGTGCAACAGTGTCCCGTCGATAGTCTGGAAATTCTAAGAGACTTTTTAGTTCCAGGTAAAGATGCTGTAGGTTTGTGCAACTGGGGATTTCCTTCATTACAGGTGAATTCAGGGCCATGCTGACGGTCAGCGCCAGGAGACCAGACACTACGTAAATTCCCAAAATGGGAATGAAAAAGAATTAGTGGCTCTATGACTTGTTACTGGATGAATTTCCCTGTAAACGGGAACTGCTTCATTAGCACATACCCTCTCCTTATCGCAGGACTAAAACCAAATAAATCAAACCCTGGCTAGACTTAACCAATACTTTTTGTCATCATAATGTCTCCTTTTCAAAAGAGTTACATGATTCAAGTTCATTTTAATAGCAAGCAATGAAGAAATTACAGTTGTTTCCATTCACACATAGCTCTAATGGGAAAAGCTTGACAGTAACTGCCGTTTCAAGAAATTCTTAACTTTTTCAGGAAAGGCACTAGTGTTCCTACACAGGTAATTACATCACGATTCTGAGGTTTTCCAGAAAAAAAATGAGACAATATCTTTTGTACTCTTGATTGGAGAGGACTAACTGATAAAAAAAAAAATCTCTTCAGGTTAAAAAGTAAGCGATTGTGATGGAAAGAGTCAATTACATCATTCATTTCCATAGAAACAAAACTTGTAAAAGAATAATAATGTTAGCAGACGTTATTTGAAACAGCTTCCTTGTGAGTTGATATAAAACTCCAGTGAAAAGATGAGATAGATAAACAGAAAGATTTTCTCCTTCTATTGAGGGCTGATCTGCTGTTTGTCCTCCTTCTAGATCTTTTCCCCTTAGCATTTTGAACTTCTTTGGAACAAAGAAATACTCCTTTAAATCTTTGATAGCATAAAAGCAATTTTCTGTTTTTCATTCATTCTTCCTTGGCCTCACTACCTCCTCCAGCTCTTCTGCTTTCCTGTTTTGTTTGTTTTCAGCTACCTTTGTAATTTCCCCTATCCAAACAATTTTCTTAACAGACTCAGTAAAGGAACATATGTAATATTGCAATAAAAACAAGGAGGTAAATCCCAGAAGAAAAAGCAAAAAATACCAAAACACGGATGGCTGAGGAAATGTCACTGACAACCTATATCAGCAAGGATTCCTCTACTTTTACTTTTCCTCTGAAATATTACCATATTCTTCTCTAATCAAAGCTCAATTTAAGTGTTGAGGAAGACAGAGAGAAAAATACTTATCTATTGAAATCAGAGGCTTTTTGAATCTTCTGCTGTGCCAAAGCCTCTCTTTACTCATGATAAATAGAAATATGTTCTGTAAGTAAATCCTGTAGGTTTTGCTGTGACTGCTTTAAAAGTAAACTGCTATGCAACAGTAAAAAGGACACTAGGTTAAAACTAGTTGGGAAGTGCTGCACTGAAATAACTCCTAGAAATGTTATGAACTTTCCTTTACAGCCAATGACTTTTTTTACAAGAAATGTGGAAAACATTAGCTAAAATTGTGTTGGTCTGTACAATTTTATTCTGTTAAAGACAGGTTTTATGATACATTTAGCCTTTTAAATGACACTAATAGTCTCGGGAGACACATGGTCTTTCCTGCAGTTCAACAATTAAGTCTATTTCAATGTTATTTGGATAAGTTGAAACAATTCAGTTACTGTATGTCTGCTCAGTGGCATGTACTGTAAGGCTAATGGAAACCACCTAGAGTTATACAATAATAAGGCTTTAGCCAGCCTTAGACATCCACCTAACTTTTGGAGGAAAGGCTGAAAAGTGAGAGGGTGGAAGGGTCATTTTATTGGCAGAGAAAGAAGTGTATTTTTCATCTCTCATTCCACACATATGCACCCCTCCTCCCATCCACCACCACACACACACTTCAGAAAAAATGCCCTAAAATTCACACAGGTCATAAGTCTGAGCTGATAATGAGCGTGATTAATCACAATTGTGTTTCTGTTTCTCCTCTCTCTCCTTTTGCTAAATTGCAATAGCAAGGTTTTTAGATGTGTATGTATACATACACACATCATGCAGTCCTTACATATATATATATATATTTACACACACACACATATGCACACACACACACACACACATATACACATATGGCATGTTCTTAATTGCTCACGCTTTTGTGTAGTACACGTAATTTTATATAAATTGTCTTATGTTGCTATGGCTGGACTGCTTCCACTACCAAACTAGCTCTTTTAGACCTAGCTTAAATATCTCTACAGTGAGTTACTAAGTAGATATATATATAATCAGATTTTAACACATGATTAAAAAAAAAAAAGTGAGAGGAAGTAATTAGGAGGGCTCCATATATAAATTCTTGGCTTGATTTCCACAAATCTCAAGCCTTGAACTAACCAGACATAAGAAGGATAAAATGTACAGGGGGAGCTAAATTAATCACTGGATTAACTGGCTAGTAGCTCCCTATCAACCTCTACTGGGAGTGGGAAGAAGTGGAAAGGTGCTGATATAAAACTACTTCCTACAAACCTCAAGTTTTCCCAAACTTTTGGGTCTTGAGAATCAAACTGAAAATCTTCTGTTAGGGTTGATTTAATGTCAGGTATTTCTTTGGGCTCAGTTAAATCTGTGTTAAAACTGTGAGGCTGCTGAAGCACATAGTGAACATTGGTGAGACATAGGATAAACCACAGGCCTGACCTGTACATGAACTACGTGAGGAGATTTGTCTGATCATGGCATACCACTGGAGATACAGATGAGAAGATAATAGCAATTCCATGGATCGAAATTACACACAGCATGGGGACATTCAGGCCTAGAGAACCTGAGAAAAGTTTTAAAAAAAAAAAAAAAACAACACAAACATAGGAAACAGATGTGTTTTTCAAAATTTTTTGTGCTGCCAAAAGCTTGAATTTACACACGCACATGCAAAACCAAGATGCTGGTGAAGACTATTCCAATATTACTGAAATTACTCAGTCAAAGTTCTCAACAGCTACGTGTGCAAGGGGAGGCAATCTACCATCCAAAATTGAATTTTGCCTAGGAAACTGTCTCATTCATCAGATCCAAAGGTGGAGAATTTTTGGGGTAGAAATTTTGTCAAAGGACAGCTCCAGAGTATTCTTCAATATTAATTGTCAGGGATGGACTTAGAGTGTAAAACTCATCGTCTTCCAAAAAAAAATATCCACTCAGGTGTTTGAGTGGCTGTACTTACTGATGTGACCACATTAATGTTGGGTCCACGGCCACAGTCCAGATCCACCAACAGAAACAATTGCAAATGCACCAGGCTCCAGATAAGATGTGTCACATACATCGAGAAAGCCAGTAGATCCTGCCCAAAGCAGCCAAGTAGTAGCACACAGCTGAAAGAGATGATCTAACACCTAATCCAGTAGGACTGGAAGGTCTATAGTGCCCTTCTCTAGGGCTTGGCTTTTCTGAAGAGATTTTCTGTAGTGATGACCCTCCTGTGAAGAGTTACAGCGGGAAGGTTTCGTCAGAAAACTCCTGAGAAAACCTATATCCAGGCAAAGCCATTAACTATACCGAACACTGAATTTTGCGGGCATTCAACACTGAATTTGACCTAGAAATTATTAGAATACTGCATTTCAAACAATTAGCTCTTTTGTCCAAAAGGTGTCTTTTTGCAAAAGTGTGGTAGGTTATGAAGACTGGGCTCATCCTTCTGCATTTATTTAAGAATTTTCAAGGGACAATAGGAATACAAAGTAAGGTCTGTGGCAGAGCTTTTCTTTGATCTAATACAGACTACTATTCTGCAAGCTGCAAAAGTACATTTTAATTACCACAGTGAAAGCAGATGTAAAATCAATAAGGTGTTTTATTTCTCTCATTGATGTGTATAAATACTTACTTTACAGCAAGGTTAAGCTGAGTTTTCTGTCATTAAATGTAAGGATTGATGCGGAACATTCAAACCAGGTTAGAGCACCAGAGAACAGAGTAGCCCTCTATGTCTGAAAATATTCATCCGGTGCTCCAAAAACTATTTACTGGGATATTCAGAAATTTCTGACTTCACCCATTTGGGATTGAAGGCTATAATGGACAAAACTTTTTTCCAAATAACTGGGTCAGTGATTCCAGTGTTTATACAACTGTGCTTGCTTGTCTTAATTTATGAAGTAGTTCAATTACTATAGAATTTCTTGGGGATGTCTCATTTAAATCAAATCATTAATTCTATGCTCTGAGGATGTATAGAAATTGATGGTCAGTTCCTGTTCTTCATTTTAAGCAGAGATGGATCCAGTTCAGAACCTCCCACTGAAATTCTCTCAAACTTTGTGGAAAATTCAGGCTATATTCACAAGTACCAAAGGCCTAGCTTTTTATTTCTTTTTATTTCTTTTTTTATTATTTTTTTTTTTCTTTCTTTTTTTTTCCCATTTGTATATTTATTAGGTGAAAGAATCATAGTCTCCTACTACCCTTGATTTACTTAAAGTACATTGTCTCTCACCTCATGGTTCTCATTTATCTAGGAGAAATCAAAGGACCATTTGAATCCCTAAAGTCCCTCTGTCAAAAAAACCAATGATCATGCCTAAAAAACATCTCCTACTTCACTTTGAATGGAAATAAGCTTTGAAAAACTCCATGGAGGAAAGGCTGGCCCAGCCAGAGCAGGACCAAAATGGACTATGCCTCTACCATAAATTCATCTGAGACACTAGACAGAACAACAAACACAAAACTTCAGAAGACTTAAAATATTTAGGCTTGGACTACCAAAACACTGAAATCAAATACAAAGTTTTGTATTTTAAATCTTAACAGATTTTATACCTCAGTTTTCTTTTTTAGAAGTAATTTCCCTCCCTGACAGTGGTGCTGGTAACATGCCTTCAATTCCTAGAGGCACACAAGTGTGTTGCTAATAGGTGCTATAGAAGTACTACTGATTCAAAGCCAATTCTACATTATTCCCATAATTTTATGTCTTAATTTAGAGGTTGGTTTAAATGAATATACCCCTATTTACAAGGCTTTTCAACCACACCATCATGCACATAGTGCCCAAATGACAGTCCAATCTGCTCTACAAAAATCTGTAATTTTTCTTCTGCTTTTTAAGAAGTACTTTCTGTATTTTCAAATTTCATTTTAGCTTAGTTTATGACCTGTTTTCACACATTCCTCATGTATTCCATTGCGAGGCTTTTTGGAGAAATCTACAGGAAAGAGGTACTTGTAGTGTCTGTTCAGTGATGTGCAGAGGGACCCAAACTGCAAAACATCTGGTTATACTGTACAGACAGGGAAACCATGGAGGCAAGTTTGCCAGTAGCAGAATTTTAGTCTTCAATAAATTAGAAGGGAGAGATCATTCACAGGCTGTTTTCTAGCAAAATTATATGAATATCAGATTAACTTGGGACAAGAGCCCAGTGAGAATAGAGCCCTTATGATTCAAAATGCAGAAATATCAGAGGAAACATTTCACAGAAATAAGGAACAGCAAGGATAAGGATGTTATGATTCTGAGTTTTTTTCCCCTTTTTTACTGCAGTCACATAAGACAAAATGCCTTATTCAAGGCATATGATTTAAGGGGCCAATTTTGCATCTAATGAAGTCGATGGAAAAAAATATTGAGTTGAATGATGCAACGTAATGTCCTTAATGAAAAAAGTAATCTCATGTTAAGACCCACTTTTGAACCCATTTAGCTTGATGGAAATCTTTCCTTTGGTTTCAAAAGCATCAGATTTAAATACCAAGTATTCAAGAAGGAAGGCATCTAGAAGCTCTCTTTACATGAAGTTTACCTCATCTATTCAAAGTTTGAATTAAGTCATGGAGAGACCAGTTCATGATCCTACAGATATGGTCGACTACCCATGTGTTTAAAATGATCCTGGGCTCATACACTGCAGGACAGTAGTACCTGAATATCTTTATGTTTAACTCTTTCTGCCAATAAAATTCTTTCTGACATTTATGGACCTTGCCATTTTGACTTACTGTGTGCTTATGCTAAAATTCCAAGGAAAAGGCATAATTTTTTTTCTCTCCCCGTATAGTCTACCTTAATAAGGAACAAGTCACTTTACTTAGACTTTTCCTTTTTAATATCACTGTAGCCCTGAGACTGGGCAGAGAAAATATCAACTGGAATGTTTAAGGCAGGAGATGCTGGCAGTGGGGGGAGGACACAGAGGGAAGAATATTATGAAAGGAAACTGCTGTGGCTGGTCCATTTTTAAGAAAGAGAAATAACCTGGAACATGACTCACCTCAGTCTGAATTTTGAAAGCCTAAATTTGGGGAATAAAGGGATCAGTACTTCTGCTGTTGGGGTAAAGTTTACCTCCGAATAAAAATAATTTTAAAAACCTCAAAAGTTCTGGTGGATCCAAGAGTTAGGCAAAGCTTGTGTTGCTCCTGAATGAAACAAACCTTTAAATTAAAAAAGGCAAATTCTTATTGTCAGTCATGAATTTTCTCCAAAGCAATAGAGATAACACAGCACAGGACAGAAAGCAAATAAACCCAAGTTATTTTTTTCATATTGATAAGACCCTCTACTCAGTGTGTGATAGGAAGGTCATCAGTACAGGTCCACCAAGGCTGGGCGTCCACACTGATATGCTACAGGTGCACATAGGCCACAGTAAGTCCCCAACATCAGTAGGGAACGTGATGGCATTGGCACTTATTAGGGCAAAGGTGTTTCAGTGTTTCAAGGTGTTTCAGTACTTCCCCCTCCCTGGTACTAAACATAATCTAATCTTCTTTTAATCATCCGTCTTCTAAAAGGACTCAGATTATTTAATAACACACCCAAAGTTTAGAGGAAAAGAGGTTTCGTTCATCACTAGAAAGAAGAGCAACAGAAATTCTGTTGAAGAAGACAGCAGAAAGAGGAAGAGGAGCACTACTTCTGCACAGCCTCCCAAGATGCTGACACTGAAATCAGAACAGGGAACCTGAATTTTCATTGCAAGACTCAGTTTCCTAGATTAATAAGGAGCAGAGACATCCCACTGTCAATCAGGTCCTTCGGCAGGAAAAGTAGTCATCCATGGGTATGATTTAATCCGGCCCGCTCCACTTAAAACCTTCAGTTACCTGAAACACATGTACAGTTAAGTTATCTGTGCTTTTCTTTTTAGATAGGAAATTTGGGGCAGGGATTATCTTCTTTCATATATTTGTACAACTAGACAGCACTAAAGAGACCTATTTAACATTAGGGCAGAGTACTCATCCTTTGATGCATATTTAATATCAGTTATACATCACTGTTAGATCGGTATGTAAACACACATATGCTCTTGGACAAACGCATCCATGCATCAAAACTCTGCATCCATACATGAATGTATTTAATTGAGTAAGCCATTATCACTAATTATGGTTTATATTTTCATAATACTGTTTTATGGTTATTACCTATTCCTTTCTATCTATCCATCTATAAGCCTTACATGCTGTGGTGCTATCTGAAGAGCTCTTTGTTTCACACAAGGCCAGAAATCACCACCCAGGCTGATCTCAGGGCTTTGACACCACCCATTCTGCGATATTGGGGCTGCACACTGATTTATTCAATTTTGCATACAAATTTCACACTTTGTGAAATGTTCACACATGCATGAGCACGCTCCCCAGGGAGCTTTCCCAGTGCTATGGTGCCCTCCAAAACAGCAAACACTACAGGGAGAGGAAAGGTGGTGCAAAGATGGAACCAACATTTCAAGCATTTAATTAATTTCTTCTAAGAACATGAAACTAATGTATCAATACAGGCAGAACAGCTCAAAAGAGAGAAATTATACAAACCGGACACTTACAGGGAAAAATATCCAAAGAAGGACATTTTGAAATGAAAGCTAAATTTTGAAGAACATTGATTCGAGAAATTTTTGTATCCTCTGAAAACTTTTCATTCAAAGGACTGGCACTGGGTGTTTTTAAATGGAGCAAAAAGACTTCACCTCCAGTGGTGTCATCATGCTACTGAGTGGCACAGACTTTCTGCTTCTGAGGGGTTCCTCCAAAGGCACAGCTCGGTTGGCAACGTGAGGATATGACAGCTCATGGTTTCCCCGCCACAGAGCAGCAACAGGACACACCACAGGTAATGGTAAGAGAGCCAGCAGCGGCAAGCATGTGACTGGAGAAACAAGTACCGTGTTAGCCCAGCAATTAAGAATTGTTTTTGAAGTGTACTTTATTTTATTTAATTGTAAATATTTGTATCAATTGAAAAGTCTGGTTTTTCTGAGCACTGCTGGTGGTGCAGAGGCTACAGACATGGCTTGGTGTCAGAGCAGCACAGGTTCCTTGGGCATACTGCAAGAAGCAAAGCTGCCTCCATGGAGATCTGCCAGGTCTCCTAGATTTTTGACATACAGTACACAACTTTTGCTGGGGTGGTCACTCCACAAAATACATTGTTTTTCCCAGTCCATACCACTGCCTTTCGTTTTTCCCTGGTTGCATCTGACATCAGGCACAGGAGAAACAGGGTAGTGTCTCAGTTGTCAATACAGTGGTGAAGAAACACCACAGCGAAAAAAAACCCAAAAATAGGATTATAAAACTTTTTTTGGTTTACTAGGATTTGAAGCCCCAAATCCTGATAAAAGTTCTCAGCAGGAATCACTGGAAGTTTTTTAAGGACTCCAACCAATCCATGAAGACTTCAGCAACAATGGCAAAAATGATCTAGAAATATTAAAACAGATCAAATAAAGCTCAATTATCAGAACTAATAATGGCAAATTTTGAGCCACAAATAAAGTAATGCATGTTAACATATATATGAAATTTGGCAGCAAAAGATCCACATGTAATTCAAGTCATTCTACTCTTCGGCTGTAATGAGCACAGAGGTAAATTCAACTTGTTACACTGCAGCTCAGTTTAACACATGCTCAGCCTGACCCTCTCATCTTATCACTGATTAAATAAATATTATACGAAAAAAATCAAGGGAATAAAAAAGAAAAATAAGGAAAAAAAAAAGAAAAGGGTAGACAAAGAGACTAAGAAAGAAAAGAAGAACTATTGAAAGCCTTTGCAGACAAGTATGAATCAACTATTCTAAAAAGCAGATGCAAAATGAAGCTGCTTAAACATATAAGGCACTTCTACATTGTATTCAAATAATGCTGAAATTATAGAGCTGTCATTTGCAGACCTGTCGAGGGTGCCTTTCTTACCACATTATGATTTAGCATTTCTCTTAGAAGGTTGTAGCAATTTTGACAGTAGAGTCATTGGACAGAAAAACCATAAAATGTACGCAGAGCATCACCTCTTTTTTGTAGTCTTAAAAAGAGCTCTGAGATTTTTGCTACTAAAAAAAAAATTTAAAAAAACCTGAAATTATTTGTAAAAGTGCAGAAATGCTAGTCTCAAGAGACAGAATGCACACATCTGTAGAACAAATGTAACTGTGAAGATTTAAATAATTTGATGGCATGTAACCTAATCTGACATGGCAGGAGGTTATTTTACAAACTGTGAAGGGCTCTGCCCACCGGTGTCATTAGAGCCTCCTTGAGAGGCAACTCAAAGATATGGATTTTTCTGGAGGCAAACACCCAGGTGGTAGAAACAGAGATTGAGGGAGCAAAGTAAGTCTTGATGAGTCGCTTCCCAGACTGCTCAGCTCCTGGTGAGGCAGCAGGTGTGGCATTCAGACACAGAATCCCCATAACACCGAAGGGCAGATCCAACCTAACACTAGCAGTGCTATGTATGGATGGCTTCGTATCTGCTTCAGAGATAGCACTGGGCATCCACCAGCAGGGTCCCGTGCCACACACGGGTGGGTGGGGAAGGGCTGCAGATATCCCCGGGAAGGCACACTCCCCTCTGCCCGCTGCTCGTAGGGCTCCTGCCTGGCTACAGAGTGCAGCTCCGGGAGCCGGCACACGGATGAAGGGAGCCTGAATTGCACGGAGGTAATTGCTGACCCTCACAGCTCCAATTAGCAGTTACACGCTCCCCGAGACAGCCCACTAGACCAATCCTTTTTTGCACACACATGTATTGAAACTTTCATTGCACACTGTGTTGTGTCTACTAGCTTTGCAGTTGGTTTTCAGCAAATCAAAGGCATATCTGGAAGGCTGAACTGGCTCTGGACACGAACAAATATATGGATATATGCACACTACCAAAAGATATGAACTGCAAAAGCTGATGAACTGTGCAATATATTTAAGGAGTATTTTCAATCACTTTCTCAGATTGTTATAATTTGATGAGATAATCCCAACCATTTAGCTCTAATAAACTCACAGATCACGAACAATGGCTGCATTAAATCTATTGTCACTAGCAGTAACACGAGGAGCAAAGGCTCAATGGCTCTTCTCACAGTGTTTGGTTTTATTCACTCAGTCTCCGATTCCACATCAGCTGCCATCTGGACAAAATTCAGAAACCATGACACCTGCTTGAAGAATAAGATGCTGATCAGATGGAATGGGCTGGGACTTTATCTTGAGAGCAGAAATGTGAATTGTTGGTAACACAATCGCTTAAAAGGTTTGTAAATTATGTGCTTTCAAGCTCAACATATGGCTCATGTGAAATATGCACTTGTGAACTTTTCTCAAAATTTGAGCTTGGATGATATAGTGTGGTTGTTTCATAAACACAAGGTATAAATAAGTAAAATTTTACATGTAGATGAACAAGAGTGTCAATGGCTTTCAGGACCCTTTAAAATAATGGTATTATTTTACTTCTCCTTAGCAGCATACATATATTAATTTTACTCCAAATATCCACACAAACCTCACAATACTGCTGTAAAATCCAGGCAAGGAAACCTGCGGCCTTCTAGTTACCCTGTCCTGGTGTGGAAACCAGCCCCTGCTGCCATTCTGCCCAAGCAAGGAGTAGAGACGTAGGTCCTCCTTCGGCTGGGTGGAACACGGCCCCTCAACACCTCTACCCCCGCAGAACTGTAATTTCTGCAAAGACAGGTATGGTCAGCACAAAGAATATTCTGTCTGGGAGAGGTGATTCTGTCTCTGGAGGCTCTGGAGTCAGCAGAGAAACCTGCACGAGCAACCCCACCTCCTGCAGAGCAGTGACCAGAGAAACCCCTGACATCTACTGACTAACGAGTTTGTAGAAGCATAAATATCAGTTTGCACACACAGGTGTGGACAATGCAAGTGTTTCAAGCCATGTTTTGTTGATTTTTTGGGAGACATGTCTGTGTGGGTTTTTTACATGTCATGAGGGCATTTCTGGCTACTGATAGTCAAGAACTGAATCTGAAGAAACATGGCTTCTTATTACCCTTAGTGACACCAGCCAGTGCTGCTGAGACATTAATGAATTTCTTTCCATTTCTTTCTCAATTTTGCAGAATAAAAAAACCCTAACTGTTCAGAACTTTTTCAGGAGGATGATACAGATTTTAAAAAATTAGTCCCCCACTCTAATGCCAAGTTATGGTGCTTTATAGCAACCAGCTTTGCAGTGCTAAATGGTCTTCTGTAGCCTCATCTTTCTGCCTGCCTACAAGAAATAGTGANGGAGAAGACTGAAGAAAGAAATATTCCATTTTTAATTGCCTTTTCATTTTCTTTTTATAGCCATGCTTAAACTATGAGTTATCAGAAGCTGTTCGAAGTCTTTCTTTTACCACTTTAAAATATATTCCTCCTAAAGCCAGATGAAAAATATGGTTAATGGGGTTTTGTGACTCCCACAAAGTCCCCTACAAATTAAGGGACTTTGAAAAAATGTCAGCTGCCCAGTTCCCAAGAAAGAAAAATTAAACAATAAAGGCTTATCGACTTGTTCCTGAGAAGATAAAGCACTTATGAATGAGACCCTCTCATACTCTCTAGTTTGTGATCAGAGCAATTTCCAAGATTCACAGAAAATATTCTGATTAGCCAAAAAAATGCTCTGATGAAATGAGGTTTAAGATTTTATAACTGAATCTCATCCTCCCTTCAACCTGTTTTCATACAATGTGCTGTCTCGTTCAGTCATGCTGCTATCACTACCAATTATAACCAGTGCCATAAAAACATCACATTCATGCAGATCAGCTGATTGTGCCAAGTTCAAGAAAGGACAGCAGGATAGAGACGACAGCAGCTTCTGCTGGCTCAGCTCCAAAGTCCCTGCAGGCCTGTTGTTTTTTTCTTTTGCAGACCCCCAGGATTTCACTCTCTCAGAAATGTTAATGCCGAGTCTCTCTCTAAGAGGACCTGACTCCCAGTCTAGTGACACCATTGAAGGTATTTCTATTGACTTCAACTTGTCATCTGCAGAGCTCTTCATCTTTTGTGTCTTCGCCTTTCTTGCCATTTTTGATCTCCCTGCCACGTGTCAGCCCGAGCAAAAGCCTTAAACCGCAAAATCCAGTTCCTCATCACATATTCAATACATACACACAACATACAGATAAAAGTAGGATTATGGCTGCCACCTTTGCTCTTCATGTGGCTTCTAGATGGTCTAAAAGACCTTAGAGCAGAGTGTGGGGAAAAGCAACCTATGGAAGATTTCCAGTTTTAAATTTTCTCCCTTGTGGTGTCTTGTCCTATGCTAGCTAGTGAAAGGGAGATAACACGAAAGGAAAAGGAGGGCTCATACTATGTTTTTATTGTCCAAGCACAGTAAACCACATATCTTTCTAGAATTTTGCTAGACTACTGTCGAAAGCCCACTTGGATTTCTGAATTAATTTCTTTGGAAATTGAAAACTATTTCACCTGGAAAACTATAACCGTAGCTAGCTAGCTATATTAGTCAGAACTGAAAATCGGCTTAAAATGTTCTACTGAAGCTAATGCCATTACCAAGAGTAAGCTGAAGAAACCACCTCTTCTTACAATGCACAAAAGAAAATGAGATTTTCAAAACATTTTTCTTATTCTCTTTTTCTCTGTTACTTCTTTTTCCTGACATTAGAAATGTGAGGGCAGTTTCATCAGCAACAAGACAGTGGTCAACTGCAAAAAGTTGCAGATGCATTCATATCTCCGTATAAGGAGTAGCAAAACCTAGCCTATAACGTTCACTGCAGATTTTTTTAAAATAACCTACATAATAATTAAAGATAAATAAGGCATTTCTATCTTACTTATTCTAATCTTTAAAAAATAAATAAATCTAATATCAAGACAGTTGAACACAATGTTCAACTGTGCTTTGTGTTCCCAGGCTGCCCAGAGTTGCATACTTTTAGCATTCAGCTGATTTGACTAACTAAGCAGGGACAGCATTAATTGCTGCGGGAGGCTGACATGGAAGAAGAGTCACATTCTTCCCTTAATGTGGTGCAATCTGCCATGACTCTGCAGAGTGACACAGCGAGCCCAGAACAGCAGCTGAACCAAGTGAGACTTCCTAATGCCAGACAGGGATAATAGGAAACGATGGAGTGTCTCTGAATTAAAAACAAGGAGCAGAAACTATGCAAAGTCTGTAAAAGTAGCTCATGCCGAAGGAATATTTGCTTTGAGTTAATTGATGATAAAAGAAAACCCAGGAGAAGGGTGAGTTTGGATGACATTCAAGCGTGTGTCCTGTGTTAGGAGGAGGGTAGAGATACCATCTGCTTACATTACCCTTCATTGCTAGAACCACAATGGTACATTGTACATATGTACAACTATGAAAAGAGCCTTTGCTACGCAAGAAGAGGCCATGGCCAACAAAGTCAAAGATTTGCTGTGTAGTCAACTGCTGGCCTCTGCTAAGGCATCTCCTCTGGAGTGGCTGGTGGAAGGCAGAACTAACAGCTGTGGGGTGCAGCAGGAAGGAGCTACCCGCTCCTTTTGGAGTAAATTTTCCCTGTACTCATTCTCTTCCACATGAGAGAGAAATACAGAAGCAGTGCAGTTATGTTTCACTCACTCCAGCAAAAGTGACTCTGGACTCTTTGGTCTGTTAGTTATATGTTGAAATTGATGCATCCAAATTCTAAAAAATGAAGGCATGTTGTTGTCAAAGGTGATAGAAACAAATGAGGAAGCAGAGAAGACATCTTCTAACATCCAGGAACAGAAAATCTTTTCTCTCTTCAAACAAAACAAGATTCAAAAGAGTCAGGCTTTCTGTATTTCGTAAACCACCTGATGGCCACATCTCTTTCTCACCAGTAAGAGATGCAGGAGGTATACAATCACTTTCCTGGTCAAATGCTAAAGAGGCATTGTATATAAAATGCACAGACAAGCAGAATAGGTTTACATAATGTTAATACAGACAAATGACATGTACAACATATCTAGCTGCAATTTAATTAGATTAATTAGATCAATATAATTAGCAGTGGTATATTATGCTATCAAGACTTAGCCTTGCAAAGAATGCCTCTAAAAATGGTTTACAGTCTTAAAGCATTGTAACAGCGTATGCAGTACCCATGCTATCACGCATCAATATCACCACTAACACACTATTAATACTGGGAGTTTATAGGACACTCAGGAGACACATAAAACACTACCCTTGCAGAGGAAAATTCTGATAATGGAGCCTGCGAAATTATTTCAACAGTAGAAAAGAGCACATGGAACTTAATCCCAAACAACAGCGTCCTCATGATTATATAGCAAGTTAATTTAACCCATCGAGGCAGGAGAAGACATAATGAACAAAACAGATTGAGGTAGCATGACTTACCAAGGAATGCTTTGCTGAGAGTTCTCCCAAAGTTTTGTACACATCATAAATCACAAGTGGCTGTTTAACTATTGCATCATCTACTTGGACGTAGACTAGATGTCACACTTGGTGAAATCTTATACAATTGTTATTGTTATCAATAGTGATTTTGCATTAAACAGGTCTGTGGGATTCTGCTTGGACATTTAAACCTCCATAGTGGTAAAAAAATGTTAATTTACATCTGCTAGCACTCTCAGTACACTTGGGCTCAAAACATACCAGACAAACTACGTATCTGTAGCATCTCAAATCAACTACTGTGACTTTCTAGATGCTAAAATCATAGAAAGAAATTTGTTCTCTTCCCTTGCAAGGGGGAGAGAACAAAAACCCAGCACTTCCAGCTTGTTCAAAATAGAAATAGCCAATAAAATTCAGCAACACAAAGTGATAAATCCACCAGAATTTATGTTCATTGTTTCTCCAACTGAGAAGAGAAATTCATCATAACAGGTAAATCTGCATTTTTAATCTGAAATTTGCACCAAAATCTACTAAGAAATAAGGCACACAGGCTACTTAGCTAGAAAATGTTTGGGTTTTTTCTTGTTGCATTTGTACACATGTAAGAATGCATATATTAATGGAAGGGATAAAGTAAATGCCTTGAAGCTGCAATGCAGAAGATACATAACAAGGTGAACACACCCAAAAGCATATTTCCATCTTTTAGCCTTTGCCAGTGAGAGATGGCTCAAACTATACTTCCGTTTGGTCTTAGAGTACTGAAGAAATAAAATCAACCCATTATATAAAGATCACCTCCTATTCAGCTGCTACCACATTCACCTCCCTAGAAGACTGAAGAATCTGAGACAAAATGGCCATATTTCAGTGTGTGTATCTTGACTGCCCACAAGAATTAGGTTCCAGCCATCTTCAAATATATTAAAAGCACAAATGCAGAAAGTTCAGATGTGGCTCAGTTGTTCTTTAGAACAGATACAATTAAAATGTGTGTATCGCCTCGCAGCAGTGGAAGGAACTCATCTCCTTCACAGTTTTTCAGGGTTGCACTGTTCACTGTTATTGATACATTAAGATTTACACTAGTGCTACTCCAAGTCACCTGTCCTTGATCGTACATGTTATGGATTTTACTTTTTATTACTTTCAAGAAAAAGTTATATGCAAAGTGAATAGTTCCCCTGCCTGTCAGGAATATACATTAATGATTTACTGAAAAAAATCAGCATTATTTCGGCCTTATCTGTCCTCAGTATTGTGTTGTATATGCACTACCTGATTTTGACTCTGGTTAATTTTGCATCCTTATTACCTACAATCTACAATCTGGTCTTCAGTAGATTTACACTGCCAGATAAATAGAATAAAACACGGAGAACTGAAAGAGTGCCTTGTGTCTGGAAATAATCACCTATATTATGGAAATTGTGAAAGCCGAAAACAAACATTATAGCTTTCCAGGTTTTTTAACGTGCTAATTATTTTAGTTTCTCTGATAGAAAACTTTGCTTGCTCACTTTCTGTGTGATATATTCAGAAGAAGGTAGTACTATTTTCATGTGTGAGAGCAATTAGTAAAAAGCAGGTAGGTAGTCCAGCTGATATTAAATTAAAAACTTGGGAGCAGAAGCCATTTATGTCAATTTTCCATTTTGTCACTCTTCTTTCAAATAGCTAATTTAGGATACTCTGTCACACACTAGTGTTTTATGGTATGTATATTTTATGACAGCTAAATGACAAATTTGTCTGAAACGAAGCTATTCTTTGAAAAGTTAATTATAACCTGTGTAATATATTAAATAAAATCAATATATATTTGGAATGAGTCACTATTGAGTCTTATTCCAAACAGAGCAAACCTATTCTAAAAATTAAAGCTCCATTTTTAACTGAGGTTTTGCTAAAATAATCTAATTTGAGAGTTAAGTAGTAGAAAAGAAATAATTTGGCAGTATATCTGTGCAACAATCCCTTTCTAATATAAGATTATGAAGTCTGCTTGTATGATGTACAGCTGAAAAATTCACATTTAATGTTGTTTGACAGCATAACAATGGACCAGACTGGTCTAATTGCCTGAACATCTTAACGTATGTTATATTTGGTCTTTGGAAAGCGTCACCAAATTTTGGGTATCTGTTCCGATCTTTTAAGCTCTTTCAAATAATGAGAGTTATTAAAGAGTTCTGAGAGTTTCTCAAGGCGTAAATTAAAAAAAAAACACATTACATGTTTTCAGTCATCTCCACAACTAGGGTTTTTGTTCTCAGGTAACTACCAGTAATTTCGGCATATGGGTTTTGTCGTTATAATTTCTTTCTATGTATAACACTTACTACAGCAATAGTATCTCATTCTGCAGCTACAGCCATCCAAAGCATAATGAACCAAAATTTTAATACTAACTACCTCAAAATATTTTGAAGTTGACCCACCTTTTTCTAACGGTGATTACAATGCTTAAGAAACAGGCTTAAAATATATCATTTGTACAAACTACAAATACAGTACTAAGAAAGAAAGATCCTGAAAAAGAGAAACAAAAAGACAAGATTTATCATATTCATTGGTTTTATAGTTCCAAAGGAAGTCTGAAGAAAATTAAGGACATACATAGAGCCATTCACACTCTACTCGGGAAAGAGAGGTTATATGTCGACGGTAGCTTCACATATAATTATCTCTAGGTATCCAGCCCTATCCTGTCTCATCTGGTCATATTTTGGTCAGGTAGGTTCTGCAACTGCACGTTCATCTTAAGAAAACAAGCTTAATCACTGTAGCTGCAAAGAAGGCAGTGGTAATGTAAAACCAATCCACTGTTTGCAGGATTATGGGCAGATTATGACCAGGATTACAGGAGCAAATCAGTATGTCATCTGCATACAATGAACTGAAATTCATCGAGTTTCCAGTTTTCATTCCTTGAAGCAATTCCTAGCTGCGGAAAAATCAGACTAAATGTTCCATTACAATTGCAAAAAGAAAAGAGGATAATGGACAGCCTTGTCTAGCTCCCTGGTGTAATTTTAAAAAGGGCGAGTTTAAATTGCTAGTATGTACAGACCTGGCCAGGATATTACAGAATATTTTTAATCCAATTTTTATGAAGGTCTTTCTAAAGTGAGGAGTGTGAGGGTTTGGAGGGGTTTTTCGTTTCATTTCCATGTATTTTTTTTTTAAGAACAGTTACCAAGTGTTTTCATTTTAATGAGTCCAAAGAGTTACCCAGTCAGTCAAGTGGACAAATCTATATTATCCAAGCTCTTGTTTGATATGCAAACACAAAACACCCAAATCATCCCCAGTGAACCACAATGGAAATAAACCAGACTGACCTATGTGGAAATTATTTGCAATGAGCTGGGGAAGTGTCTCAGATATTTGAGTGCCTGTATGTGCCCTTTGCGTGCAGGCGGGCATTTCAGCACTCGTAAACAGATTTCATCCAGCATTTAAGACCAGTATTCAGTGATGCAGATAGGTAGGAAAACCAGTTCATTGGGATTGTTGAGTTGTGTAATAACAGCCTTTTGGATTCAAGTGTTCAGTTAAACACTTCCAGTAACAGTTCAGTTGTGTATCTACGATTTCTCGCTGAGTGTTTACTGGCAGCTCATCTAAGCATGCATCTTTCCCTACTGTTAGACTTTAACAGCATTTATTATTTCTTATTAAGTCTAAGGTTACACTTTGATCTGTTGAAAGTTTCAAGGAAGTGCTTTTGTTTACAAACTTTATCGCCTGTTTAAAGCAACTTGGAAGATTAGAGTGTCTGACACTGCTCTTTGAAAGTGCTATTTATGATTTCTAGATCATATGTCAAAGTTTGAGCCTTTAGTTTTAATAATTGACACAGTTTGGGATACTTCATCTTATTCTTTACACAAAACGTGCCAGCAGTTTCTCATTTGTATTCTTGCTGGTTTACTTTATACAAAAGCTTTTCTGAAGCCATGGCGTGATGCCGTTTGTTCACTTTTTGTCAGCTAATTCAGTTGAGGTTTTTTTACTACACATATTAGTATTCATTGATTTTTGTCATTTTAAAACTATTATTCAAAATTACTATTGTTGTATCTCTCCTTTTTGAGGTCTGCATCATTGTTAATCATGGTTTTTAATGATTCACATCTTGGATTTCATAGCATATTATTACCATCACAGAATCAAGTTTCAAATTAATATTTTGGTCTGAAGAAAAGCACTGCTTTTTTCAAGAAATGCTTGATGCTGTTCATGCTCTTTCTTGCTTGTGACAATTGTAAAATTATTTTTTTCTGCTACTTCTAGAGTGCAAAAAATACCCCAAATATCTTACTTTAATCCTAAAGTCTGAAACAGGGATGAAACAGATTTCCTCAGTCTTTGGCAATGAAAATTTTCTGTGGAAAAGAGTCCAAGTCCATCTCCAAGATACATACTTTTAAGGCCAATCATCCACAGAATCCTCACCACAGTGGGCACAGGACTATCTTTCAAATGCTGCAAATACCAGGTTGATTTGGAAGAATGAAGTCCCAAATGAAAAGCCAAAAATGTGCGTGAACACTTTTGTGACATTTTTACCTGGGCCTCCTCTTTCTAGAAGGTAGATCACAACATATTAATCGATTTTCTATGTGCTGATCATGCATGGAACAAGACAAAATGAACTGAACTGCTGTAAGCTGGAGACAGTGTACAAGATCGCTGAAATTAGTCATTCACTGAAGGTAAATGAGCATGCGCTTCTTGCCAACCTGAAAAGAAGACCTTCCTCAACATTGTCACCCATATAGTCATGACTGATGGCATTCCCAGCTGAAACTTGGGTCTGTGCATCACAATGACAATCCATGGGGAAGAGCCCTCAACAAAAGTTGAGCTCTTGAAGTATTGCCTTTCCCTGCCAACCTCACATGGTCTTATCGACAAAAAGCTGCATCCCTATTCTTTTCAACCACGTAATTATTTCTCACAGGCACTGGGACATCTGGGCAATAATACTGACTGCCTCTGCAAAAGCAGACAGATAGCTGTGCATGTGTGCTCTTGATGATGGATCCCACAAAGATGTTGCAAAACATAGAGGTTTGAAAACTACACAGCCCACAAGGGAGGGTCTCTGTCATTTGTCCAAGAGTAACAGGCAGAGCCAGCTCGGATCTGCGCATCCAGCCCAGCCGGGTCCTGTGAGTGAGTCAGCTGCACCCCGGAGACTGGTGGTGTCAAAGGCTGTTGATGGATCAAGCAACAGTAACATACACATCTTCCCATATGGAGTTCACCCATCAGGATCACTAAAGCTGTGCTCTAGACTGATTCCTGACTGTAAAGAGCACTGGATTTTGGCGGCTGGGGTTCTAAATACTCCTTTCCCAGTATTTTTGCTCAGACCTAAGAATTAAGAAATCTTAGGTACTCACGTTTCGTAAACTTGTTAAGGTGAAGATGGATGGCAGAGAGAGGTCTAAGAAGCTTTAAGCACCCTAGCTTTCAATCATTTCTCAGTTTAGCTTTAATATAAAAATCTATTATTTCTAACTCTAAATCTTCTGTTAGAATTTTAACTTTAAAATTAAAGGCTTCTTTCTCCTAAGAGATTTAATTTCTTTATGGATTTTTGGATTAAAATACAATCTTCTGGTTGGACTTCTCCTTATTTTTATGATCCTTACTTAAATACAAGGTTCTTGGTCCTGTGCAAGAAACAAAGAGGGAGAAAAAAGAAGAAACTGTACTTGTCTGATAGTCTCACATAGACAATATCTTCCAGTAATGCAGAAAAGAAAGGAAAACAGGACAGCAGCTATATTATGCATAACAGTTACTGCTAATTGAGAGAAATGGTGATAAATTTTTTTGCTACGGTGGTGACACATACACCACAGTACCATGGGAATTACCCAAAACTCTTGCACTAAACTTCAACATATCTCATGCATTAACTTCCCACAAAACTTATATTACAACTACACACCAAGAATAGGCAAGTAAATTTACAAACTTGAGATAGCTCAGTGTGACTCTGAAGTATGAGAGAAATTGGTAAGATCATGAACACCCTTAAGCTGTTCATCATGTGTCAATGTCCCAAATTCACATTTTAAATCAAAAGAAGTTCCCAAAACATCTCTAATTAAATGCAAAGAAATGCTGAAGGACTGTAATTTGTTTCACCCGTGCCCAGACAGCACATACAGCTGATACAGCTGCAGATGCAGTGTGAAGCAAAGTACTGATATGTTGCTTACAAGTATTACCAGGCAACCACAAGAGCACTAGGAGAAAGGTAGATACTCAATTTGCATAGGACAGAGTCTATACCTTAATTTTATTCATGTTAATATAATAAATTAAACCAGAGAGATATTGCTAAAAAATAGCTCCTGTTTGGGCAGGATATTAACTGAAGGAAAAATTGTATGAAGGCTTAGGGTTAGGTTTTGATTGAAGATTTTAGGCAACTGAATCTATTTAGTAATTAGATGAGGACTAAAGGGAACATTTTATTTCAGAATGAATACGAGTTATTTGTTGGGTCAGAGAGCCAAAGTCCCAAGTGCCATGTTTTCATCTACTTATGGCAAGTGGAGGAAACTTGGCTTCTCAGCAGTGGTCAGTAATCAACTGTGAAAATTCAGTCAACTTAGTATTTTCTCAATTAGAAAGCTTTTTAATGTATTGTTTTAAAATAATTGAGAATAAGCATCAGTGGGAATAAAATTCTCATTTAAAAAATGTTTCTGCAGCAAGAATGTCTAAAGAAAATACAGCAAATAGGTCCATTCTTAGCAGTTTCACTCTGCCTATTGTAAGTGGTAATGTAAATTACACCAGGGATCAGAGCTACATCATTACCGTATTTTTCTATTTTCATTCCAAGGGCAATTTCACACAGGAAGGGTAAAAAGAACCACCAGGAGGGGCCAGGATTGCACAGGATGAGGGTTTTTTCACATTAATTTTTCTCTCAGAGGACATATCCTTAGAAATTGTTTTAAAATTTTCTATGTAAAAAGATGATTTCTCAAGGTGTAATACTGCTAGGTCAATTATAAATATATACTTACAAAAATTTGGACAAGGAAAATTTACAGTCAGTTCTTGTTCAGTCAGTATTATTATGTCCACTATTGCAATGCAACAACAGCAAAAAAAAGAATGGCAGGAAGTGATACCACAAACTGTATCTAAAAATGTCACAGAAGCAAAAGACAATCCAGCTTTACATCTTCAGAACATGTGCATGATGGCAAAATCTACAGAAAGGGAGATGCTCTGTTCAAGGAGGGATAGCTATGATTTCTTAAATAACTGTAGTTTCCATTAAATTTGTTTTCCAGGGTTCTTGTGCTTTGATAATTATTTTTTTCTTTGAATTTCACTCTAAGAGAATACAGAGTCTGTGCAAAATTTAATCATGAATTTGAGTCCAGAATTCAGGGTGTATTGATTTGCATTTTTTTATAGTAGAGCCAAATTCTGAAGGATCAAAAAGAATTGGATTTTGGGACTGTTTATAAACAATGTAGTTCATTTATCTTCTGTCTAGTTTCTTGGAATCAGTCTCTCTGGTGAAATATTGAAGAATCTGATCCTTTACATTCCTTCATCTTCTCTTGATGAAAGAGGAGATATAAAGTGACATGATTTGCATTTTCGCTGCTAAAGCATCCATTCTTCTCTTGAGGTGTGCAAGCACCAGTGCCATGGTGAAATATAGCTTTGCCTAGGACCTTTTGGACAAGGAAGGCATCCAAGATCCTTCACAGACAAGCCTCATGTGGTATAGATAAGGGATACTAAGAAGAGATTGTTCATAATGCTTCCATCTGAAATCTGGGAAACATCAAATGGTGCTATGCAAACTAAGCCAAAATTCCTGAGAAAATAATGAAAGTAAGATCAGTTCTGTCATCTAATTTTTGTCTCAAGAACCCATAATTTAAACTGCAAGTTTCCAGAACCTAGCTATGCTGAAAAGTTGGGAACAAGTGAACTGCATTTGGGCATTTAAAATGGATGTACTCAAGAAAAGGATGAGTTTTTAAAACTCTTGGAAAGAAAAAAAATTCCACCCATGACATTTGTGTATGAAGGCAACCTTAGGCCAAAAAAAGAAACAAGAAAATCGCAGGCAACATGACTTTTGTCTGCAGAGAAAATAACTTTTCAGAAGGGCATGCAGAGCTTTCAGATTCTATTTTAAGTATTTTAGAAATCTGTTTATTAAGAAAGTAAGATATATCTCCATGATGCACGCATGCACCAAAACAGAATTACAAAATTATTTTCTACTCCTCTCTGTTTTGGATATTGAGGGATGTGACCATTAAAAACCTTCAACAAACATACAGCTAAATCAATCAGTTAAAATTGTGATTAGAGAAAAACAAGCTATAAGTGAAGTAGACAGAACAGCTAATATCAGGCAACTGAGAAAGAGAGTAGCATAATAGATTAATCAATTTAATGACTGACTAAAACTCAGTTCTAAAATAAGCTGCAGGACAAATAGGGGTAAAAATCCTTCCTGACTACACAGTCGTTTCTTTATGATCAATTCCTTCATCTGCATTGCATAGTGTTGCACAAACTGGTTGAGATTAAAATCTTGACGCTCTGTTTTTTTGGATTTGTCTCAACTGGCAGCTTATTCAAGGTTGTTAGTCAGATCTGATTTATAATTCTCAAAATGTCATGAAGAAGGCTCACTTTAAAAAAAAAAATCATGTATATCATGCAAACATCATTCTGGAGATGACTCAGTCACTGTAGGTTGTGCCACAGCTCTGTTCCGATGTGTAGTGCTGTTTGAGTCATTGATTCTAACCAGACTTCTTTAAACCTGATTTTTCCTGGAAATCCTACAAATTCTTTTTTTTTTCCTATCTTCCCCCACTCAGAAGATCAAGACGTAAATTAATACATCTCCCATACATTACTGTGACCCTGCCATACCTTCAACACACCCCAGAAATGGAAAGGAGTAATTAAATCTGGATGTGGTTGTTTTCTAATTATACACTGGTTACAAGCAACAACAACAGCAAGAAATAAAATCAGGAATCTGGGGCAGAAAATTTTGCGTTTCATTAAGGGTGAATCAGTCACCAAAGAATTGCAATGTTCTTCGGGACAAAATACCTTTTCTCATGATATTTCAGCTTCTGGATAAGATGGTCCCTGACATGGATACAATAAATGTGGAGGGGGGAAAGTCAGTGTAGAGATGCCATCCATGCTGAAGGGTTTTCCGTAATCACGTGGGTTTGCTTCCATACATTAAACCCGGGTCTCAGTCTAAATAGGGAAGGTAGGCATGTTATGTTGAATCAGTTCAGTTGGAACCTAAGGACATTAAGAATTTGAGCTGTAAACTCCAGAGCCTCACCTGGATAGCTGAAATATTCTACAAAGTAGAACATTATTTAAAGATCTGTTCTGGAGTTAACAACAAAAGGCTTAAGTCCTGGATACAACTCATTAAAGAGTGTTTCTCCAGTCAGCATTTTCCAGGAAAATTAGTTACCCTTTAGTAGTAATTCAAACAATAAAAATTTTCTTCCAAAATTCAAAACAAGCTGATGTGGAAATACTCTTCTGTTGCCAAAAAAAGAAGAAATATATATATATATACACATATATATATATAAAATTCAGACATTGTCTGCTCTCATTCTCTTCTGTTGGTCCATTTTGCAGGCAGCTTTCACATCCAGAAAGTCATTTCAACCTTTCTTCTGGGAGGATGCAAAGGCAATGTGCTGGAAAGCATCACACAGTGTACGTCTTTGGCTTCAGCACCCGGGTGATAAACACTGTGTATCTGGAAAGCCTGTCCCTGAAAGAGAAGGGAGACAAGAAACAATATCCCCACAACTCTCCCAAAGTCTGATTTGCAAATCAAAATACTTCGTTCTGTGCCAAAACTGTGTATAAATTCCCATAGGCTTTAAAGAAAATGCTTGGTTTTCTAATCTCCCTTGATGAAATCTGAAATCTAAAAAATAATAATCTTTCAATAAACTAACAATGTCTGATTAAAATAATTTAACCATATAGTCACCCATGTGCTTTATATTTCTACTTTAAATAACCACGATTTTGGATACAATAAAAATGGTTATTACAAGCATAGCTATTTGTAGAAAAATTACTAGAGGTTCAACTAAGAATGATACAGAAAGGTTCATATGCTTCTTAAGAAAAAAATCCAGACATCACAAATGATATTTCAGAGTTGCCTTATATGAAAAAGTCGAGACATAATTTTATATTGTTTCATATTTCAGAAGAAATTAAACTCCATAAAATATAAAATCCATCTTTTACCTGTCTATTATATAGTGTCATGAAAGGAAGGAAATGAATGTTTTATCACTGTCAACCTGAATATGCAGCTTAGGCCTTTCTTACTCCATTTTAAGAATAGTCAAGAAGGAAAAACAATATCAAAAGCTGATGAACATGTTTCATACTGAAAAGGTTAAAAGGCATATTTCGGTATCTTCTGCATGAACACACCCTGGAGTTTTACTACATAATTCTAAAGTATATTTTGTTTTTCATACTTAAGCTTGTAACTAAACCAAATTCTGCTTATTTCAAAATGCCTATACAATCTTCTTCGAAGTGTTTTCTAAATAGATGCAAAATGCAAAGACTTTTAGTTCTAATTACAAGTACTTCTCATTTTTTTTCAATTTCACAATTCTATTTAGGCAGCATGAGAAATAACCTTGTATCTCTCCAAATTGGGTAAGTCTAACATAAAGTCCACAAATTATATTTTCTTTCTTTAACTAGGACATTAAATCACCTCGATGAGGTATGTTGCATCTACCCAAGGTCTTGCATGTCACCCAAGATCACCAGATTCAAAACTATTTTTCTCCACCTTGCCCATGACTCCATACTGTTGCTATCAGTGACAACCAGAATGATTCTCTATCATGGAAACACAGACATAGTAGAGAACACAACACGAGAATGTGGAATGATGTTGTCATACCCTGGAGCACGTCGTGTTGCTCATAGTAGAGTCATGTGAGACTTTTATTCTGTCTTTTTTAGCTGAACAATAGAAAGAATACACAGTATATTACTACATCATTACCACAGCAAATTCTGTACACCTCCCTTAACATATCACATTAATTTATGCTACTATTATAGTCAATATTATTAAATATTATTAGTACTAACACTAATGATTTTTTTTCTTTTTTTTAAGTGTACCTATTTTCCTGGACATGAATATGGAGGCCAAGCACTCAAAAAAATTAAGAATACTGCCAGTACAACTGGCTGGAAATACTTTCGATGGAATAATTTTTCAAAGGAAAATTCAAGTGTCCTAAGTAAGATGCTTTAAAAACTTACATGGGGTTTAGCCAAAATTTTGTTTCAGAGAAAGATGAAGACAAAAGCTCCATGAATGAAGAAAAATGTACTGTTTGGATCTCTTCCAAATGAATCAGTTCAGAGTTTTTTTAATGCATTTCAAACTTGTGTTTTTCAGTACAAAAGCAGCAAGAGGCAAAATGGTAGTAAAAGGACAGGATTTTTCCAAAGTGACATACCTTTACTGATCAGCAATATTTTGATTTGAGAGGAAGATGGGAACTGAAATTGTTCACTGCATAGAAATTTAAACCTTGCATCTCTTACGTTTTCTTTCCTTCACCTGCATTGCTTCACGTAGGCGGCAGAACATTAAAATTCAGGTTAAATGTGTGCCACAGGAAGTCTTTTTCATAAGGTGTTTTTTTTCTTTATCTGCAAGCTTCAGCACCAAAACCTTCTATAAAACAACCTGAAGCAGCCCTTGTAACGTTCAATAAACGGCCAAACAGGTACATGTGTAGTTTAGCCTATAAAACTCTCAGTAGATGTTATTTCCCAGGGATCCACTTGCAGACCACAACACATTCTGGAAAAGGTCCTGCATAGGTAAAATATCTCCACAAGGTACAAAAAGCCTTTCGCCCAGTAGCATTGCCAATGGCATAGAGATTTTCTCAAATGATTTTGGTATAGTTTCAAACTGGAAAAACATTTATATACTTCAGTGAAGGAGCATTCCGGGTACAAATTCAAAAGCTTCATTTCCTCCAGTGTATAAAAAGAAACTTGCAAGTCTACATACAAATCACTAGGAAAAAAAATAACATTAGGAATAACTCCTGCACAGATTTTTGGCTGGCATCTGTAGTTTTGTCTGAGGATATTTTCTGTCTAATGCTGGCTGCTTGCTGCTTCATAACACTTGACAAATTCTTGGTTTCTAAAATCAACCGTAAATGTTTTGAGAATTGCTTCATTTAGCAGCGAGTTTTCAGGACCTCATTATAGTATTCAGTGTAGTTCTGTCTTCTCTCTTTAGCTTATCTCTATTTTTATATATTTTCAACTCTGAAAACTTTCTTTGTCTCCCCCTTCCTCTGGACCACAGGCGGGATTTACAATCTGTAAACTGGAAGTTCCGCAGGCATGAGAATTTCTCCTGGAAGGGGCTCTATTTTGGGAAGACTAGGGCATACAGAAGCAGCACTTCTAAATCTAGTGTTTAGGGGGAAAAAAAGAAGACAGTAGAGCAACTAGGGATTTTTTGCAAGTTCTCAACAGTTGTGAATTCCTATCAAAGTAGTATAAAGGGATTACCAAAATAGCTATTATATAATCTCTCTCCAGAACTGCAATAACATATGTTTTGAATAATAAACATTCAAGAAACAAGAAATTATATGCATTATAAAAAAAAAGGGAGGAGGATAGTGAAAAAAGGAATTTAAGTATGTAACCTAGCAAAAAATCACATACTGAGAATCCAGTTGAAGCAGAAAGCTAAATTGACAGACCTCCTCCAAAAACTAGCCTTCAGAAGGCAAGATATCAGCACCTTGTCTGGAATATTTTGCTGGATAAATTCTATTCAAAATGAGATACCATACTGTAAATATAAGATCATTAATGTTCAATGGTTGTGTCAGCACTCAGGGCTTCTGGTTCATTCCCCAAAGTACAGTATACCAGATATTATACCAAGGATGTATACTACAGGTTTCCATCACTCAGCAATGTTACATTTTAAACCAGAGCTTGTAAATGAAATATTTCCCTCTGCAAACCAACCTCAGGACTAGCGTAACATAACCTTGATTCACTGCTGTCTACAATACTACTGAAGGTAGAAATCTTAACTCGCACTAATGAAAAAAATTATGCCTGATTTTACTAAGAACCTAGACAGACACTTTAGTAATAAGTCCATGTTTCTAGGGAGATTAGCAAAGCAACACCCAATTCAGAATGAAAAAAATAGAATCAAAGAGCTCAAGGTGCTGTTAATAATATTTGCTTATGAGTAGCTTTGCGTTTGCTTTGATTGTATGCTTGAAGTCCACTTTCTGAGAATTCTGTAATAATTGCCTGTATAATATTTGTTTTGCACGCAACTAGAGATTAAGGCAAACAAGCTATTTTCTCTAGTACCTTTAGCTAGTAGTCATGGTAATACTCAAAACATATTATTTTTGTAGGCTTCCCAATTTTTTGAGTTCGAAAACTGTATCAGAGGACAGCAATTCCTAAGCAGCACAAGCAGAGCAGCACAATTTAGCCACATAGGCAATATATTTGCCAGGAAATACCATGTGAATCCTTGGAGATGCTCCTAGGATCTCTTACTCATTCCCGGGACAGCCCTGGCTAGTGTTTCCTTCCCATGAAAACGAAGACAGAAATTAAGGAGAAAGAGAAACCTCTTAGAGTTTCCCTTCTAATGCGACATAATCTATCCTCTCACAAAGCAAGACACTAGCCTTGAAGAATAATTGCTTTATTTACATCAAGGTAACAAATAGGTTCTTGAAATTTGGGATTGTCAGGCATCGAAAGGGAAAAACACTGATTAGGAAAAGGAACTGAATGCCATGCAATTCGCGCAATTCAAGATACTTTAAAACAGCAGGATTTTGGAAGGTTGTTTGGAGGTGGTGATGGCCCTTTCTTATTCTTTTACTGCACTTAACTTACCAGCCATGCAGTCAATATATGGTTATCTGCTCCCAAGTCACTATTGTGCATGAAAAGCCACGTTGGACTGGACAATATATTTAAAAAAAAAAAAAAAAGCAAAAAGAAAATGTTTCCCAGGCAGCAAAACTGTGTCTGTTATTTCACCTGTGTCTCTCATATCCACTTTTCCCAAATTTTGTGAATAGGTTTGACAGAGCCAAGCCTGCCTTTTTTGGCAAATAAACTATTATCTCTCCAAATTTTATTTTCTTCCAATCATAACAAAATAGTGCCAGTACTGAACGGCCTCTGAAAGCTCTCTGAGTTTGAGCGCAATGCTTCCAGAGAAAGAAAATCTCCCTGACAACTGCTGTTTTCTTTGCAGATGAAAGAAGAGTTCGCACCATTTGAACTTTGATCACCCACAGACCTGTACCATTTTGACCCATATGTTTCACTGAAATAGACTAAAATATATTCCACCTTATAACTAGCTATAAAAAAAGAAGTTAATATCTTGTACATCCCTCTGTAAAAGTATTTTCTTCATTCATTGCCGCATTTTGGAAAAGCTGCTGCTTTGCATTTAATTTTTTATTGATTCCAAAGTTTATTAGGAGTCTGCACAGGAAAGTAAAAAATCAGTAGAAAAAAGCTGCAAGTACCCCCGCAGATGACCTCCCATGTAGACTGCTCAAGATTTGACTGCTCAAGGACATCTGCTTCACCAGTCAGTGAAAACACTCTGTTACCTACAAATAAGTTAAAATGGCAAAGAAGCTTTGAGAATCAAAAACACAGCACCACAAGCACTGGCTGATGCTGGAATGCGAAGCACAGTCCTTGGAAACAGATGGTTTAATACATCACAATAAATCTCTTACCAGCCTTTGAAACATAGTACTTCAGATAAAAATAAGTTTAAGTTACAATCTGCTCACAAAATGTTGTCCTCAGAGGCAGAAAGGAAATGCTTTTGACTTTACTGAGAGTTGCAGCTCAGAAAGAATTTAATAAATGTTTCTAAAGAAACTGACCAAAAGTTTCTTCTCAACTTATTTTGAAATTATGAAATTCAACCTAAAAGACTACATAATAACTTAACAGTAAAAACCCCTTCAGCTGAAAAAAAAAAGTCCATTCAGCATTTGTTCTCTTCACCCAGGACACCTAAAAGAGCAGCTCATGATACACCTGTATCACAGACAGGTGTAGCAACGGCAGGACAATTATCAGAGCGAAGTAAGGTTGTCATTTGAGCTAAAAGGTGTTCATGTTACATATAGCTGACACATCAGAATACCTGACTGGATTTGCATAAATTAAAGAGCTACAGACCATGACTGTCACAAAGATGTCATGTCAATTGGACTCTGCTTCCTTCCTCGTTAGGTTCTTATGGGGGTCAGTCCTGGGTAGGAGGAAGAACTAAGGGAAGAAAGAAGGGTTGGGTATTTGGATGACATAGTACAATTGCAGTCTCATTTTTTGACAAGTTAAATATTGTATTTTTAGAACTAAGAACTAAAAGGAGATTGGGTACGAGCTGGTAATTTCTTGATCTAAGGAACATTAACATTCATTTCTAATTCATAGAAGTTGGCATGCATCTTCAATTGCGTCTGCAATGTTTATTCCATCATTTGCTTCGTTTCACATGAGTTCTTTCATTTAAACAATATTCTTGTACAGTAGGGGTGATGGGTCCTCAGCTCTCTCCAGTGGCATCAGCAATATCTTATGTCTCCCTTGGTGAAGTTAGCAGAGGGCAGAGTTTGTACCACATAATTTATCTTACTCATGGATGCAGTTCATGAAAAAACTGCAGTTTTTACAAGTTCCTTTTCTATTTGAAGCTGTCCAATAAATGTTTTGGGCAAACCAATTTCAGTCTGCAAATTGCTCATAAACTGCTCACAGAGTGTAGTACTTGCAGTACTTGCTACTTGTAATTCAGCAGTCAGCCTTTCGGATTGGTTAAGCTGATCATAAGGCTTGCTTTCCCTCCCTGAGCATTGAACTAATCCTAACAAACCCCAAGCAGATGAGAAAATGGGGAGTTGACTGGGTAATAAACCAGGACACGTGCCCAAAGGGACTGGCAAAGATATGAAGGTCAGTAAGGATAGCCTACTAAATGTTAAAAAAACAGTGTCAGCCTGGATGTTACCGGTACAAGAAAGTGCACAGCAGTTCCCAGTGAGGACATGCAAGTAAATTTATGCTCTTCTTTATTTAGGAGGATGACCCACACCAAGAAGAAATTCAGGTTTGATATGACCAAAATTGCCAAGTTTCCCATGATGAATAAAACCATTTAATTTCATCAACATTATAAAAAGTTGCATATTTCACTATTTTACATATAACAAGACTATGCCCTTCTCAGATTATTTATTTCAACCATCAGTTCAACCAGGTGGGAAAGTAGAAAAGTTTGTGAAGGAACATGAACATTAAGTTTTCAAGAGTTCTCAAGAAAAAAAAAGAGGTAATCTAAAAATATTCTTTGGTCTGTGTGCGGATACTCTCCCCTACTTCAGGCTCCATGTTCTAGAAAACACAGAAATACCAAGCATGCAATATTCCCTCACACTCCTCAAATAGTTGCTTTAGAATTGAGAGAGAAAATAAAAACGTTATTTCTCCATACTACGCGTAAGTTTAATCACAGTGCATTTTTCATTCCATTTGTCTCAAGGCAAAACAGAAATTTTAGAAGATTGAACAGTTACCAATAGATCATAGAGGTAGGTAGAAAGGCAAGAAAAGGACATAAAGGTATTATTGGCAAAGCAGAGTAAGCAAAAGTGGACTCAGTAGAAGAAATGTAGGTCAGAGCTAAGGTCTTCATGTCCCTGGAGGCTTGCAAAGAAAGTCTGAAGCTACAGCAAAGTCACACAGAGTATTTTCCAAGGTGTGATTGTGCACTTGACTATTGGTGCTGAAGAAGCTTCAAAAAATTACTATAATAATAACTGTAATTTCTGTAGTGGGTATTGCAGGAGTTAAATTCTAAAACACTCTGACACGTCTGGTTCCTCAAAGAAAATGGTACTAAACAAGGTCCAGAAGTACTTTTCTTCCAGCCCTGTAATCAATATTGGAAGAAAAAATAAACTTGAGGCAAGCAAAAGGAAGTCCAAAAGATCAGGCATTTGCTTCATTTCAGATGTGTGGGGGTTTATGAGATTGTGTGTGCTCACATCTTGCCAAGGCTTCAACAGCTGGCCACGTTGTTTGCTGCTTCAAACACAGCAGTGACCCAGAGCTTCCCAGGGTAGGAAGTGTTCTCGTGCACAATGCAGACCTCTAACCCAGACTCTGCCCCATACTCAGACCTTTTAAAATGTGGTGTCCTGCCAATCAGGGTCACTTAGTTATCTGCAAATATTAGGGAGAGGAAATAATGTGCTGAGGAGTGAAAATAACCCATGAAAGTATTTTTATCTGGTGGGGTAAGGTTTGGAGGTATTCATCATAGCTTTTCAATCACCAGTGACTAAGAGAAAAATTCTGCTCCAGCAGAAAACTATCACAAAAAACTTGATAGTGTGAAAAGTCAAAGCTCGGAAGTGAAGTAAGTATGAAGTAGAGATAGCACCAATAACTGTTCCTCCATCAGTTAGTGGCAATAGCATTGAGAAGCCAAATACTCACCATGTCCTATTATACAGGTGAACTGTAATTTTACAGATTGGAAAAATGGCATCCATCAATTATATTTTGCTTTTAAATAGATAGAAAAATATTGTCATCATGTGTAAACACATACCATAACTCTTTTGGTCCTTGTTTTTCACAGAAATTTCAATCTCTGGCATCTAGATAAATTAAATCAGGTCATATGTAAAATACTGTTACATGAAAACTAGCAACACCTAGATTACATCAACACAAGTAAAGAAAGCATCCTGCTGACAATAACAAAACCATTTGTCCAATATTGCTGGCTACACACATTTTCAGCTGCTGTGGATGGTAGTTATTGTTCAGAGACTTCTAGAATAATAATACATTGTGCATGTAACTCTGTTAGGAGACATAAAATAAGGACGAGACAGATGATCTTTCCAACTTTCACTCACTGGATTCTTCTCAGCACTTGGTTTCCCTAGTCCATCCATTTCATCTGGTCACTCGGGATGTCAGCAAGCAGTGATGATACAAGTACACAGTCAGGTGCAGCTATTTACCAAGCACCATGCTACACCTATTGCTTGAATAAATCTGAACAGCATCTTAAAGCAAAGGAGACACTGCTGCAGTAACATTGACAGAAGACCTAGCTATTAAGCTGTCTACAGAGTCTAGTATCAGTGAAATGTTTGACAGCCGCAGGGACAAATATGTATTAGCAACATTGCTTAATCCATGTTTCAAGGGCAGAATTGAAACCATGCCTTCACCCTATGCAGGAACAGATTGCTGGAAGGATACTGTCATAAATAACAGTGCTGGAGGCCATACCATTATGCACCTCCTCTTCTCCCTCATCCTTCCACTTAGCTCCCCTAGGCCAAGTATATCTCATAAAGCAGAAGATGCACAAGCTTCTGGAACATCACAGAGTGCAAAAGAAGTAATCACAGCATACCTATAGTTCCTGGATCTTCCTTTATCAGCTCAGAGTGGGGCAGTACCTCCCAGGAAAAACTCAATTTGTCCATATCATGGGAAGAATCTGTCCATTATGAAAGGTCTATAGGTGTCATGGGAGACCTTTTCATATGCTGGGAAGTGAGAAGTTGACTTTCGAAAAGATATGCTCTAGTTCAGACAGGAATTAATTCAGGGAAGCCTATGGCCTGTGTTAAACAGGAGGTCAGATTTGATGATTGTAGTGGTCCCTTCTGGCTTTATAATCTATAAAGACTAACTACTTTAGGGGGTGGCGGAGGGAAAAAGACAAAGAAAGAAACCAATACTGGTACTTTTAAACCTCCAAATTCCCCGCTATCCAATATGTGCTCAGATTTCTTGTTCAGGTGTGTGTCTGGCACTGAGACATATCGAAGAAGTGGGTATAATAAACCATAGCATAGAGCACCTCTTTCTTAACGGAGTCATTTGAAAAGCTTAGAAAGTTGTACTTGCAACATGCAGGTGACTCTTTAAATTAGCCTAATGGAGGAGACTGCAGAAGAACCTATCAATCAAAATTCTTACGGAAGATGAGGAGACATTTTACCAAGTGTGGTGCTTACACTCCTATTCCCTTTTTCCTCACTTCCCAAATATTATATAAAAGATTTTCTCTGCTCTCTGCCTGAATCATTTGGCAGAAGATAAGAATTGTGCAAATCTCTCCTCTGTGAGAGCTTTTCTTGAAGCTTTGATTCACCTGGCTTCATAAATCTCCGGGTTTTGCTTCGAGGTTTAAGGACATGTGACCTGCAAAACTGCAAACTGATCTCATGTTAATAGCGTGCAAAATTGCAAAATTACAAAGCCATAAACGGACTTACATCTGCAACTTAGGAACAATGAGCTGACTTTCCCATTTGCAACAAAAATCTATAGCCAGGCACATTCTAACGTATATCCACAGCACATGTGCCCACAGATACACATGCAGACGATTTACTTGCTGGAAATTTGTGAGTGAATCCAAAGAGTGAAAGCTCATAGAAAGTAAACAATTTGCAGACTATTCTTTCTCAAAGTATCCCTTATTATAGGCTTCTGGATTATTTCACTTTTATTTTCTCCTGTAGTACTGAATGCTAAATCAAATAAAACCCATACCATGTAAAACAAGAAATCAGTCAAACTACTCAGACTATAAGGATTGTGTTTGCACTAGAATATTTAAACAGAAAATACAAATCCCATATTTGAATGCACACATTCAGGTAAATTCAGCAGGTATGGTAAAATGGAATAACCTCTATTTTCGCTGGACTAATTTCATAACACAGGAAGCTCCTTTCCGGAATAAAGCAGGAAAGAACAGTTGTACCAAGACCAAAGTATTATATTTACGTATTTTCACTAAAAGCAAACTGTAATACAAAAATGGTAAATTTATCTTCATTTGAAAAGGAATATTTTTGTGAGGATAGTTACAGGGGCCAAAAGGTTTTATTTCACTTCGATAAAACCAGTTTGTCAGAGGACGGCGAGAATAAGGTATTTGCTTCCCATTTTCCATTCAAATTTCGCCTGTGAAACAAAAAGAGAGGGGTCTATCTCACTTCTGATGAATTTTTGGCGTGTAAGAAATCATCCAAACCAATTTCCATCATTATTACACATTGCAGAGACGAATATGTGTTTCTTCTGCTATTATCATTATTGTTACTGTTCTTATCTGTGTGACAAAGAGGGAAGCAAGGCTTAAGCTCCATCGTCTAGAGTGTTAATCTTTCTCCTGATGTTGGGTGCCCAAAAGTGTTATCAATATGCCTCAAACCTAACATTCAGGTTAGATGCAACTCTAAGAAACTACTAAATGGCAACAGTTAGTGATGCAAAGTTAAGGAAAGATGCATAACCAGAGACAAACTATTTTCAATGAGATTTAGAGGCATAAGAATGCAAACAATTTTGAAAATCCCACCATTAAGGACATCTATTCCTATGAGGAACATGCAAGTTAGGCACATAAAGCAAGATACATTTTAATGCTACAGATTTTTTGGGTCGCTGAGCAATGCAAAAAGTTCAGCTGAACTGCCCAGGCGCTCCTTCACCTCCTTGCATCCCATAAAGAAAGCTCTGACTATACGGATAGGTAGATGCTCCTCTCCCAAGCAGGAGTGCCAAAACAGCTAATCTTTCTCTTCAGACACTGCAGTTTGGAGGTGTGTAGTCTGTTATATTAAATCCACTACCACCATGTCTTCCTGTGTCACACACTTCACAAGCATCACATCACATCTGTCACGTGGGATTGCAAGGAATTTCACTTCCTGGTGCTATGTGTAGTGGAAAAAGACAGTGTAGGTGGAGATGGGGCTGCCTGACCAGAAAGCAGCAAATCCTCTTGACCCAGCTCTCTGCAAAGGGGAAGAGGAAGAATAAACACTTCTTGCCTGCAAGTACAGCCCCATTTCCCACCTCCCAGCTGTGTGCATGCTCTCAGCACTTTAATCTCAAAGATACATGCACAAAAACTCACAACTACTAGGTCTCATAGAGCAGGTCAGGGTTAAGTTTCCTCTGCTACTCTCAAGACAAGTTAGTAAAGAAAGAAACTTCTTTGAGACCTGCTGCAGCCAGAAAGCTTTATGAACACGTACCAGGTAGCTTTATGAATGTCCTTCATGAAAAACTTAGATACTTCAGGGCAAGGAGTGTGTGTGTCCGAAACACATGTGACTGGGAAACTTCACTGCCTCCACGTTCTGGCAACAAAGCTGCTGCAGTCCTGGGGAGGTCAGTGAGGTTTCATCAGATAGCCATGGGCACTGAAAAGTTTCTAAGCGCCAAAGTCTAGAGCTTTAGCTTCACTAGAAACACTGAGAATCCTAATGCAAAGGTAATGATCTTTCCTGTTGCCGTTGTATACAGTACATTATTTATTCCTACTTGGAACAGACTACGTAAACATAGCATTTAAAAAATACTTTGTCTTAATATATGAGAGCTAGCAGTGGTTTTGGACCTGTGAGGCAACAGAGAGAAATATTTGCCAAAAAATCTCCTCAAAGCAGGAAGCATTAGGAAAAAGTCTCAGGAAAGGCTAATCCCTCAGTATTTTTAATTCAGAAAAGTTTGGCTGAGTCTCCAAGCCCCTGGATGCTTATGTGAATTGGAAACAGTGATCTTTTTAAGTATTCAGTTCTCCCTCAGAAGCATTTGAAACTCTCTCTCCTTGATGCTGGTTTGAGGTTAGGTAAAGTCAAACAAGCTTTATTTCCCCACTGCCGCTGAAGGCATGCCTACAGCACAGATAGGCTCAGGCTGGCATGGGTGATGGCAGAACTCTTAGCAAGGACTTTAGATCAGGCTGCGGGATCCCATCAGGACTTTCAGGTATGTGCTCAGATCACCAGCACCTACTGAAGCCTGTACCAGTGTGCTTTCATGCCTCTTGCTAAAACTCAGCAGATTCCAGTTTCCTGTCCAAGTAACTCAGTAAATGTAGATCACCAGCAGTAAACAGTTGTTTGTTTCTTTTTTTTTATGAGAGGCGAGGGGAACCAGGTCTTGGCAGTCCATGCTCTATTATCACTGGCCAACTTTCCTTTCCAAGGGCGGCAAAGTTCTGGCAAAAATAAATATATAAATAACTATCTGCAGCAATCAGCACGAGAGAAACAAACAGAGAAGAAAGCTTTGCCCAGCAGCAGGCTGAGAGAGGCTGATAATGAATGACTGATGATGATTACATGCAATTTTTTACTTCCTGCAAAATGATAGATACTGGCCAAGTCAGCCCCACAGCACCAGAGTGTCATAGAGCCAGGCTGGAAAGCCAGCTCGACAGCAGACCTCTGCTTCCACGACATGTGGAGCATCCAGCTTCAGAAAGTGAGGTGCCCTGGGCACCTGCAGAGCACCGTGCACGCAGCAACTCCTGGGCCACCACCGTGGGCAGCACAGCCCCTTGGCAGGAGCAGTCAAGGGAAAAGAATGGCAGGGGGATGCATTCCGAAGGGAAAGGAGAGGAGGAGAAACCCACATAACAAAACTGCTTATGATTAATGAATTGGAGATGAGAGGAGAGTTTACATATGCACTTGGAGAGGAGGAAAGGATGTTCACAAGCTTCCTCCATGACAAATGCAGGCAAGAAACAGAGAGGAAAGAGCTATTAATCAGTTGTACAAAGAGATTTTTTTCCCCCAGGAGAAACCAGTCCAGGTAGACTGTTTGAAACTGCTGCTTCCAGCTTGCCCTTTACAGAGGTCTGCTCAGCAGGCCCCACCACTCTCTGCAATGAGCCAGTGCCCTTTAAGTCCAGCACCTCCTTTATCTCCTCACACAAAGTGGAAAAGAGTCCTAAAGACAGCATACGAGTAAAATCCTTCATCTTCATGTTTAAGCCACTGTTGTTATTCACAGCTCACCTTACAAGCATGGCCACCTGCCAGTCAAACAAATACCTCTCTGCCGAGTCCCCTAAACAGCCATCTGATCCTTTTCTAACTGTTGTTTAGAGTTGTTTAGGGGTGCCCACGGAGTGGTGATTAACAGCCCCAGGCGCTCTGCAAGCACTTGGAATATGCATTTCTTTCTAGTAGGGACATTTTTTCTTTCATATTTTTATTGGTTGTGTTTTATTAGTCACATTGCTCTTCAGCCTCCCTGCAGCATTGGCAGCAATGCCATTAGCTCAAGATGAAGGTGCGTGTCCTCCCTTCATGGCTGAGGTGAGGTACCACAATAAAGGCAATATCAATAAACAGTACATTGCAGAAAATTAATAAGCAGTGTAGAGTTGTCAGCCAATAGTGACTGCAGAATAGGTAACACGTTTAATATCAAGTCATTTCTTGTTTTGGTTGCTAAGAAAGTATTTAGGAGTCTCGATAGAATGTAGTAAAACTGACTGGAGAAGGTACACAAATATTAAGGGAAGTCCACGAACATTAATTACTTAGTAAGAGCTTGTAATTGTCTGACACCTGGAGCACCTTGCTTGATCTAACATATGTAGCATTACTCCCTTGCACCAGCAGCAAGAAACATTGTGGAAACGTTGTTGTGTGATAAAATATCCTGGTCTCTTACCCCAGTATCTGAGAGATTCCAAGAGCAGGTTAAAGCTTATCAGCATCCCAGCAGTTAGATAAGCCTTTCCATACCCATTTTACAAATGGGCAAGGACAGGTAGGGACTCTTGGAAGGTCTTCAACAATACACTGAGGTAAAAAAGAAAAGCATCATCATGCACCAAGGCTCTCATACAGAAGTAAGGATACCTGTTTTTTAATTCTTCGCTTTGTCTGGAGCCTCATTTTTCCCCACTTAAAATAAGGATGACACAACATCTCATCATATCCACACTGGTCCCACATGACGAGGGTTAACACGTCATCCACCTAAAAGGCACTTCCATGTCACTACTATCACAGTTTAATACTAAGCCATGAACATCACTGCCTACAGGAGTGCAGTCTCAGGTTCAAATTCTTCAGGGGTGAGGACATGCTTTCCCTGCACACAGGTGCAGAACAGAGCACAGAAGGAGGCTGATTTTGCCTGGTATTTTTAGGTGCTGCTGCAATCCAGCCAACAAAGAGCACGAGCACACACAGAGAATTCTCCAGGTACAATGGCTGAGGCACACAAATGGAGAAGACTTTATACACCACCTGCAGATTTGCAAGGACAAATAAGAGATTCTCCTACAGCTAACTCCTTTTTATTTTCTTTTTTTTTTTTTCAGTTTCAGGAACTTTTTGGAATGCTTTATGACTTGCTCCTTTTATTAACTTGTTTAAAGGCATGAAGGAAGAAATTATGTGAAGGAAAGAACAGAAGATTAACATATTTCCAAACATGCTGTAAAAAAAAAATTAAATCACCTGATCCCTACCAGAACTTCACTGACTAAATTGCTAAAGGGGAGGGGGGGAACCCTGTACAACATCCCATCCAGATGGTAGTTCCAGTGCTCTGTGGTCAGCCTGTTTATTAATGAACATCTGTTTTTCTTACAAAATAGGGTGGACTTTCTACTATAAATTCTCCTTTCATATATTTCTTGGAAAATGACATTAGGAGTTATTTACTGTCACAGAGATAAGCCAAATTTATTTTTAATTTTGGAAACTGCATATTAATTATAACATTTCTGTCACTCACTAGATTATTGATGAATGTATCACTAAAACATACAGCTAGTTGAATATTGAAAAAACAAAAATATTACTTTCTCTTTGAAGATATTTGGCTCCAGTCCCTTTAGTTGTCATTTCCTTTTAGCTTTGTGCATAACTGGATGAATGCTGCTGGTAAAGATGGCAATGGACATCAGACTTCAAAGCACTATACACATAGTGTTAGAGGTCCTTAAAATAATCACTATATTTCAGCCCATCTTTGTCTGGTCATGGATAGTTTTTGAATAGAAAAATGGCTTTATCGTAATTCAAGGTAAGTTTCTCCTTAGTTGTAACCATATCTTATAATTTACTGAATGTTATACGTTGAATTGCATAGACTATTGAGACTTGGTAACCTAAAAGGCAATTAAAATTTGAAGGTAGACTAGAGTTATAGCTACAGAACCATATGTAGGGCAATATTTTTATTACAAATGAGTATGGGATGGAAGATTTCAGTCCTGTCTCACAATTTTGAAACACCACAGCAAAAGAAGTTGAAGGGGAACATTTGGATGCAAACACTTGAAAAATAAGGTTTCAATTTAAATCCAAAAATATTTAATTGTCTATTAATGATATTCACCTTCTAAGGATGTGGGAACTCATGTAGAACATTTTTTTTTTTCTCAATATGATGTCTCTTTTAAAACTGTGGTGGTGAACAATAGTAATCTCACCACATCTTTCTTTTTGTACTCTGACATCACCTCAGGAAATAAGCAAGCTCGGAGCTGGTGTATCTGCTTGTGAAAAATGTTTCAAAGATGAATTATTTTTGTTTGGCTGGCTGTGTTTTTTTTAAACAGGAAAATTTCATGCCTTTGAAGTTATAAGGAATACATGTGTGTGCATAGGGGTGGGTGTGTGTGTACAAGCATGTCCTTGTTTCTATGTTCCGCCTGGTATTCAAAGTAGATGACTTATCTTCAGTTCAATGGCTATTCCTATGACACATAACAGATCAAAACACTGTGAATAAATGGCATATTACTTGTCTCCTGAAAGCCACAATACGAGGGCAGTGAAACTGTGCTACTTAGAAACCATGGCTCCTTGCTAGTTTCAACCTATGTAGCACAGCTACCATCAAACTCAGCTTTTCAGCTCCACTGGTGGGAGGCATTTCAGCTAAAAAATATTAAAAACTGGGCAAAAATACTCCAAGCAATCAAATGCATCAGACAATACCCAGACAAAAACACGTGATTAAGTCACTACACTGTCTATGTTGTCCATCCTGCAATCTGCTCTTTCAGAATAAGTGTGTACATTACCACGGGGCAAAGGACAGTATTGAACTCTGGAGAGGAGCTCTTGGGAAGGTGTTTGGCTTTTATGAATTGAGACGCTCCCTTTTTCCTGACTGCTTTCTGTCCCAGGTAACCAGGATTGCCACAGCAGGACCTAACTAACCTCGTGCAGGGAGAGAGGGACTGGCTCAGGTGTGGCTGTAGCTGGAGGGCCCATCCAGCTCAGATGCTAAACAAGCCCCAGACACCCCACAGCAGCAACCAGGCAGCTTCCAGCTTCTCCTTGTGCTTACCATCCCCTCCTACCCACTCCTCTCATTCTGGAGGATTGCACCATCCAACAAGATGCTCAGCAATGGACAAGAGCTCTGCCTCTGGTGCGAAGCCGTTGCTGGAACAGTTTTGGCATCCAACCTGAAGTTTTAAATAAGCACCTAGATACCTAAATGCCCCAATCTACTCCCACATGGGCTTCAGGGATCAAATTTAAGCCTGGGATTATTTTTTATCTACAGACGATGAGCAGAAAAGAAGTTTTAAATATCTGGCCTTACATGCCACTGAAACTGAAAGTATAAAACCTCACAGAAAGATCTTCCTTGAAGAAGGCTTGCAGCTGAATCATGGAGCTGAAACTGCTCTCGGGTCTGTTCCAAGTCCATTACAGATGACACAAGTCATATCATTTTTCTGTGCCTCACTGCTGCCTTTGGACTACTCTGTTGAGGCAGTAAACAGTTTCCAGAAGGAGTCATCCCTGGCTGTGTCTGTGTTGCTCTGAGTTCAGTGGAGCTCAGCTGAAGCAGTATTGTAACTATCTGTTTCTCTGCTGCAGCAGCAAATCTCTAATTATAAGCTTAATTGAATGGCCTCAAAAAACAGTGCAGAGCATCATCTCCTATGCATATACATTTAATAAAAACGGGACTGAGAGACAGAGCTGTTACAGCTTGCATCTTTTAGAGAAAAATTAAACACAATAGGATATTTCAGGATTTTCAGGGTCAGCTCATGACACCCTGCACTGCTGTGTGTGGGAGACATGCCTTTTAAGCCCCAAGGTTCTTTCAAAAATCCTGGCCTCAGTAGTTAACACTGTTTTATCACCAATCAAGCGATCCTTTCTAACCCTAGGGGAAGTCAGTGTGATCTGCTGGATAACAGAGTGGCCTGGAACTGCACGGTTTTGCTTCTAATCTCAGCTACGCTATTAGTTAACTGAGACGACCTTGAGTACATCATCTCACTCTGCAAAGCTTTAATTCCCCATATGAAAATGGACACCCTGACAGTTGCTTCATTTTTAAAGAACTTGAAGATCTACTAGTAAAGATGTCTTAGGTAACAGGCTAATATTATCATTAATAACTCACAGTCCTTATGCAATATTCTCTGTGCCAAAGATTGAAGTCATTCAATTTGCAGAACAGCCATTAATTGCTCTCTTGCCGTTAAAAAAGCAGAATAAGACTTGAAAAACTCTTGCAATAGAAGTAGTGGGGGCAAAATCAAGACCAGCTTTCATGTGAGACTGGCAGACTTTATTCTGGGTGCAATTGCTTACAACAGAAAGAAGGCAGGTCCACTGACCTGAGGAACTTCCTCCCCATACTCTTTCAGGAGTGTCCTAAATTACTTTAAAAAATGCTCTTTTCAGGTCTTCAATCACCAAGTCTCTAATTAAGCCGAAAAATATTTTGACCCTTTGCTCAGTTTCAGTATTTTACTCAAAATAGTGTAATGCATTTTAATTAAATGTAGATTTTAAGGTGTGCGGGTTTCTTCTTTCCTCACTGGCACCTTCAAGATACCAGGAAGCTGCAAAAGAAAGTAACCTGTTTGCAGGGATTTTTAAATGAAAAAGATTTTAAAAATGGAAACTCTTATGTGTGCAAGGCAAATGTTTGGTAGGTAAGTTGCAAGCTCTTCTCCTTATTCCATAATTAGAAGTGAAATGTTCTTTAATGTTCAGTAATAACATTCGAGCTACGTTATTTTGCAACTAATAATCATATATGACAGCATGGGGCATGATAGCTAGCAAAGTTTTTCCAGCTAAATGTTTTGGCCACATCTATCTGCCTTATTTTCCAGTGCCTTGGCTTTTCAATCCAGCCTTTATGCTGGAAATTTGAGACTGAGAGGAGAAGGAGTTACTTACCTTCTTAAGGAAGGAGTTTTAAAGAAAGACTGCTGAGTAGCTCGAATCATTCCCGCACAGAGCAGTGTATAATAGATTTATTTTACTTGTTTGTTCATGTCAAATAAAAAAGCTGGAGATGTGATTGCACAATTCCTTTAGTCCTGAAAAGCCCTAAGTTCTTTCCAAACTCACACAGTGTTATGCAAACAGGTGGAAACCGACAGAAAAAAAAAAAAAAAAAAAGCAGAGGTCATCAAGACCTAGCAATGTGCATCAATTTTGCCTGCAAATGAAGGACTAAATTTATCATTGCAAAGGCTGCATTAGTTACCATAGACTTGCACCATTTCCAAGATTTCTCCGGGGGTGAGAATACAGCTTTTCAGAGCCAGCTTCTCCATTAGGCTTTTAACCGCAATGCTTCCTTGTTTTCCCAATGAGGAGTTAGATTTAGAAGCACTGGGAGGAGAAACAAACACACAGAAAAAACACCAACCCTCTAGTTAAATTAAACTAAAACCTAGGTGAAGCCTCAGTGGGAAGCCTGCTGCACAAATTGGATGTCCAAATGTAGAAAAAATTAATTATGTGATGCACAGCAATGAAGTAAGCAACACCTTGAAGTTAACCTGGACAGAGTCATTGATTCAGCAAAAAGTAAGCACTTTGCTTCACCCTCTCTGTTGTTCTAATGTTAGCTTGGACTGTTGCCTGACCATTTCCAGCTAGCACTTAGTTCATTTGCAGCTGTTCTAGATGTGCACTCTTCCCCAACAGGTCTCACAAAAAAACTGAACCCATCTGAGTTTATGGGTTGGTTTGGGAGAAAACACCACATGTGCAAAAAAGAGTTTGCTGTAAACACAGCAGAACAGACTTTGCCACCAGCCTGGAGCTCGGAAGTGGACAGATCTTCAAACCTCTAGGAAAGCAGATAGAACTGCTCAAGCAGTTTTGCCTACTGCTGCTCCAACAGCACCAGTAAATCACTAGAAAATTATCAGCCCTCTCCTACACCAAGAAGTCACATTTTGCCCTGTCCTACACAGCTTCCTGCCATCTCCACTTTTTCACATGCTGTGTAAAGGAGAATCCTGTCTAAGAAAGGAGATTTGGGCTGTGCATGTGAGTGATGCAGGGAGCTCACAGCCGACCCAACACACTTTATACAGCTTTTGTTAGTCTGTTATGCAGCCTGAGAGGCCTCCTGAACAGCAGTGCCTGTCTCACTACTCAGAAGCCCTTGCGGAGCCACAGCTTTGCTGACCAAAAGCACTGTGTTCCCAATCCACTGTGCTGATCACAGCCAGCATTAACTCCTGAGGCAGCTCCGCACTGAGGAGTGGTGCTGCCGGGGCTCGCTGCCACACTGTCCCTGCGGTCATTCTGCCTCTCTGCTCAGCCACAGTCGTGCCTCCTGCCTTGCCTTTCGGTGCCACCTTCCACTTAGTGGCACTGGTTTAAGTATTGACTTTGAGCTTTGAATACCCAAATAATTTGGATCCACCTCCTCCTAGAGATCCATCCAGTGCTATTGTCTTGACTGACAGAGTCCTGAATTACCTGGGAGCAAGCTCGGCTACAAGACACTCCATGTGAGGGGTTCATGGTTCCAGATTTTTTATTTCCCTACTCTTTAGCAGAGCTGAGATTTATTGACCTTCAAGCCATGCCACAAAACCTTGCTGTTTTTCTTGGCTTTTCTCAGTTAGGCTGTGGAGGCAGACCAAGGCACTACGGAAGCTTGTGTTGGAGTACTTTTTCAGATGTTGAGCGGTTAAAGCCTCTATACTTTATAATGATGTGCTTTTGTGTCTGAAGTTTCAGTCAAGCGCCTTCATATAAACCAAAAATAATCAATCAATATATTGTTCTTTATGGGCAATGATAAAATTCCATTATTTGCTGGTGGCTCATCTTTTTTCTTTAGCTTCCACTGTTTTACAGGAACTTGAAAGAAATTAAGACACATTTAAAAGAAAAAAAATTACCCTTTGCTTCTTACTTGGCAGACTAGTCAGGGCCAAAACATTGCACATAGGAGGTTCTAATCTAGTTTCTCTTTTCCTATCCTCTACTTTGCGACAATGAAGACAAAGTAAAATTTTCCACTGTCTTAATTAGGAAGAAAACAACTTTGTTGCAGAATGAAAATAAGGCCCTCCCCACCAGCACTGCAGAGTCCTTTCAGCTGACTCACAAACAGGCCTGAAAGAGCATGATCTCACTTTGCAGACAATCCTAACAGCTGACATCTTGTGGATTGAAGTATGTCACCACTAAAGTATTATTCTTTATGGTAGGAAAAACATTACAGTCATGAGGCTGGAATTAGGATACAGAACTCTAAGTATGGTGATGCATTATTTCACTTTAAGAAGAAGTGAAAATGTAGATTGATTCCCTGAAAACTTTTCCTAGGAGTAAACTCTGTCAGATTGTGAAATTTTTTAGAACGGAGAGAGTCTATTGTAGAAGGGAGGAAAATGGTCAAAAAATCTATGAAGCCCATTGAAGACTTCTGTTGTATTTATTAATTCCAGGCAAAGCCTAGATTCACAAAAGGAGTTAGACTTGGCACTGTAAACTTTGTCTTTGCTATTTTTGCCATTAACCTTGGCACCTAATGGAAATGCCAACTATGGGTCAGGTGCCAGCAGTCAGCTACAGGTGGACTTCAAAAAAAATGGAATGGTCCATAAAAGAACCCTAAGACAGACAGCTCAGGTGAATTTTCTCATAAGCAAAAGAAGTGGCATTAAATTTAGGGGCTTGACTCCTCAGACAAATTTAGGGGCTTGACTCTATAAACTGAAACTTAGCATTTCTCTCTCCTGGAGATTCAGAGCCATGTAGCATTCCCTGGATTTCAAAGAAGCAAGTTAGAAACCAAGCCTCAAGTACTTTCTTCACCAAAGCAGAGTTTGATTCTCCCACATCCTAGTTTGCCACTCTAAATAGCTTATATTAATTAAGCTAGGAGAATAATTACCTCCATATTATAATTTCTGAGCAGTATAATGTATTAAAAGAATCCCTAGCATATTAAATCCTACTTACAGACACAGCATGTGAGTCCTACTAGGTCTTAAGCACAGGCTGAGCTTAAAGTGCTTTCACATTATCAAAACATTTGGTTTTGCATACAATACAAAGATAATAGCCAAGAATCTATATAATTAATCTGAGGGTCTCTCTAGCATCAAAGAAGAGCTCTGAGGTTTAGCAATTCAGACATGAGTATCTACAAAGACAGCTAGTCACACAGATTCTCCCCCTCCCCAAGTTATGATGGTAGCAAAATTAAAGTATAAAACCCTGAAACAGAATTGCTTTCTGGCTTGTACTTTCAACTTCCAACATTTGACCTTGGATTATCATTACTAGGAAATTTTCCTTTGCTAAAAAGCTGTCTACACTCATAAGTCACCCATGACTCTGTCCCTCTGAACACCAGACTATCTGACTATGTCAAATATTGTGACCCTGAGCATGGTTTGAACTTCAATTTCTCCAGTTCAGCACTTTCATTTCCAAAGGGGAAGGAATCTACCATTTTCAATAAATAGCAAAGAAACCAGTTTTCCTATCCCTGAATCACTGACCAACACAGGAAACAATGGATTCTGAAAATTTCATTTGGGACCTGGAGTAGAAGAATAGCACTGGGCATTAGATATGAAGTGGACTAAGAGAGCAAGAAGCATATAACCAACAAAAAGCCTGACGATCTTAATATATGATACTACATCATTGTGATTTCAGGTAGCCAGTTCAGTTAAATACAGTTAAGTGCTTAAGTGACAAAAAACCAGAAAAGTTAGTCAAAGTTGTCATTGACTTTGATGTCTATTTTTAACACACTCAGTCCCTCGGTGCCACTAAGTTGTTGCAGGTTAATTAATGACTGCATAAATGTAAAGAGCTTTACACTTCTTTTCATTTAAGGAACACAGACTGTGTTTCAGGGAAAACAAAAAGCTCACCAACCTCAGTTATCCAAAATGATTCAGAGCGAAATATAGACACAAAGTCCATCATTAATACAGTAGGGCAAGGACACTGAGTATGACTTTGTTCAGAAAAGGGGGCATACCATTCCCAGTGAATAAAGTTAATCATTCTCTAGGCCTTTTGTTTTTTTCTCCATGAGTTACCTGTTAAGTCCCAGTTACTTCAAGTTTGCTTAATGTAGCTCTTGGATTCTTCATAAACATATGGCACAAATATTAATGAGTCACTGTTGCCCCAGTGTAATTGGTCATCTAACTAAATGGCTCTGTTTGCATTCCTTGATTGGATTACCTCATTTTCTTTACAGAAGTGTCTAAAAATTGATTGTAGCTTGGTTTTTTCTGAAGGTTTTTTCATTACCAACCCCATCTTCACCCAAACTACCTATCCTAACTTGCCATCCTTAAAATTATTTCTTAACTCTTATGTTCCTAAGCAACAAGATCATTCTTTTTCTCCAGTTTTAATTATCTACCTATGATAATGAGCATCGCTATGGTAGCTTTAGCTAAAATGACTCTCATGGATGTTATTTGCACACTTGTGATTAACACTTTTTCACTTTTTCCTTCCTTGGCTTCAGTTGCTCAGCTAAATATTCACAAATAAGAGCCTACAAGAGGGTGTATATTCCAGTAAAACAAGTATATGTTCTTGGTTTGGTTTTTGGGTTGTTTTTTTTTGTATATTCATCTTGCTGGAGGCGAAAGAAACCCCTAACATCTATAAAGATCTGAACTGCACATGACAAGAACCATTCCTCCTAGAGTTAAATGCTAATACTTTTAGATAAACAGAACTTATTTATAATAACACCATCTGCGAGATTCTGATAATGTTGGGGGAGGAGATTAGTTTATCTTACATTTTAAATAGAGATGGCCGCTGGCATAAAAATCCAGATCTAGCTTTTAGCCACCCAGTTATCAGGGAATTTCACATTCAGGGTAGTGCATCCCTCACCAGAATGTCTCCATAATACCAGTGGACAAGTGCTAGGAGGTGGCATAATGGTAGCCCAGATCAGTTCATCCTTCTCCCCAAAGCATACAGCATGCCCAGATGGAGCACAATGCAGAATTCCCCCAGTAATGGAAATATCTAAGAGTTAGGACTGGATCTTATTTCTAGGCTTTTAATTAGCATACCATACAACATAGGGGTCTCACCACTTTTCTGTAATCTATTGAGATCACTACTGTACTTAATTGTCTCAGGAAAACAGTATGGAGTTTCACTTCTGGACAGAGGCTTTCAGACCCAGCAAATCTTGACTAGAAGGCTACATGATACATACATAATATATTCTCCTCCAAACCTGTTGCCATCCCTTTGCATCCTCATTTTGTTCCGGGTAACTTGTGCAGCACAAATAAAGGAGGCGTACCCAGGGCAGGAAACCACGTGAGCCACTGTACTGTATTATCCCTTGCTCAGTATTTAATTTGATAAGTTGCTAACTTTTATTATCCAAAGCACTGGCTCTTAGAAACTCAATAGCTATCACAACCATAGTCACTGAAACAGAAGTGAATGATATGAGTGAGCAGTAAAGGAAGTCCTCTCTCTTCCAACAAGATGAGGTGACTGGGGAATAAAGAATCCCACACAACGCTGTGGAGGCACTGGTTCTGTGACACCCCACAGTCTGCACAGCCACAGCCCATGTGGAAAGGAAAAGAATGCTGCGACTTTAGATCCTAAGTCCTGCTTTCTTTGGAATACATACTCCTTTACTCACCTGAACAGTGATAGTAGATGGTGTATTTAATTAAAGAAAAGAAATCTGAAATGCCACAAAAATACACAAAGTAGATAAAATCAACATTAAATTCTATCTACGACAATTTTTAACTCAGAATCACAGAATATTCTGGGTTGGAAGGGACCCACAAGGATCATCAAGTCCAAGAGAGGAGAGGAGTGGAGAGGAGAGGAGAGGAGAGGAGAGGATGCAGANAGGAGAAACAGAAGATTCTCTAATATCAAAATTAATCTTGTTAAAATAAGTCAAAACAAAAGTCAGTTATCGTATACCAGCATTTCCTTCCTGTGACCTTTTAACTTACTGACTACAACACTGCCACAGCCCTTTTGATTAAAGAACTTGGATTCAGTCTGTAAAGCGAAGGGAAAAATGACACATTTCAGTAATGAGTGGCTGCATATGCACAAAGACATCATAGGAACAAAGAGGTATCAACAACCAAAATCCTTGAATTTTGTTAACATGTGAGTATTTAAGTAAAGTTGAAAACCAATATTCTTTTTATATTTTTTTCACTTCGTGCCTAGGGTTTGCAGGTGTGGAAAAAAAATGGATCTATAAATAGACTGCATAAAATTCTTTACATTCATCTCTGAGTTGGACAAGAGGGTTGCAGAGGAAAAATGGCTTCTGTTCGTGCCAGACAGGACACTGTACACTTGTATATACAATGCATGCCTTGAAAACATAGCCAAGCTAATTTATGTACTGGAAACAACATAAGAGTGTTAGCGCCACCAGCACCATCAAGGTGAATTTGCTCCCAGGTGTCTGAAGCTCGCTCAGGTACCTCCCAGCAGTGCTCCACATAGATGCCCTGCACAGACACACACACCCCTTCTGCGACATGCTGCGAGGTGTCTGAGAAGCAAAGTTGGTAAGTAGGTGCAATGCTGCAAGAGGAGAGATTGAAAGACAGACGAGAAAGGCTCTGATACATTTGAGGCAATATCGCATACGTGTGAGCACTACGTGTGAACCTGATACATGTCAGGCAGCATCATGTAAGTAGCAGTGGCTACGTCTGCCTAAGGATTTTTCAATAAATAGCCAAATATATCCACGTCTCCTGGTCACCCCACACCGAGCTCCCACTCCAGATCTCAGAAACAACTGCAGTTCAGGAGGGCAGGACCTCCAATGCTGCTGCACAGCAAAAGCAACGGATCTGAGAGAGCAGCAACAATCATGAGGGAAACGAGGATCGGAAGAGAGGGAAGGCACTTTTATTTGTGCTTGGTTTCCTAAGAGCTGTGCATGTTTGTGGCATTATGTCCCTTGAAAGCGTGCATTGGAAAGGAGTGACAGCCGCTGGCTGATCCCCACAGGAGAGGGGAGTGGAGTGCTGCAAAAGGCAGACCCACTGGAGCTCTGCACTCCCTTAGCCCAGGCAGAAATCCATGAGAGACTACAGGGAAGTGAGAAATCACCCCGACAACACATTTCACCTGGCAGTCCGACATTGTTTATCAGCATAATAAAAAGTGCCAATACTTACCACCTGTCTAAAATACGCAGTAATAATAAACAGAGTTACAGGGCATATTATGGTCAATGATGAGATATTAATTTATAGTCCTGGAAGGAGGGAAGGAAGGCAGAGGCTACAGTGCCTTATGGGGGCAAAGCTTGCTGGGGATGAGGCCAAGGCCTTTTCTTCTCTGATGAGAATGAATGGAAGATTGCATTGAGATTTTTTTTGTGTGTGTGGCGTTTTTTCTAGTCTTAAAATAATATCTCTGCTAATATGATCAAGTTACAGAAATAAATAGTCAGGATATTGCCTTTGTATTCCTATGGCAGTTGGTAATATCTGCACGAGAGCATGCTTTGATTTTATAAAGAATTAAAGACAGATTAATCCAGGTGTGTGTATAGGGGGAAGTCAGGATTCCCTGGGGCCAGGATGGTGGGGGATCCTCATGGGGGTCTTTCAGGGTGGGTCGTGGCAGTCAGGACCCATTCTACCCCCCCATATAGGAACTGGGAAGCTAGGAACACCAGGGCAGTCCCATCCCTGGGCAGGGACACCAGGCACCTCCCTGGAGACTAGGAAAATGTGGGTCCAGACAAGGGTAAAGGTCCATGGCCAGGCAGGGTCAGGCTGTGGGGAGCTGAACACCAGCCCTGGTGCAGCATCCCTGGGGCAGGGGCTGACAGCTTTGGGAGTTGACATAAGGTCCTGGGCCATGGGCAGGTGAGGGGGACCCTGGGCAGGGAGAGGCAGGGCTGTGGATGCTCTCAGGATCCTGACAACCAAAATATGCAGTTCCCTCTCACCAGCCTCTGCCCCATTGACTTAGCTTTTCACTCCAGCTCTGAGCCAGAGCTTTTAAGGGGTGTTTTTTCTTCTCACTTCGGGCTGTTTCCGTCATAGAGAGTGAGAAGCCATCCATGAGCTGCCATTACCACCAGCATCATACACCCAGCAAAGGAAGGAAGGTCTCAGGATGCACAGGGCTCTCCCGGTGCTGCCTAAAACCTGAGTAAAACCTCATTACTTCCGTTGCAAATTTGGGTGTGTGTACTCTTTGCCAAGCAAAAATTTATAAATTCTCTCTGCACAGAAGCATTTTTACCTAAAAAGTCCAGAGTCACATTCTACCCATGAGTAAGAGCTTTGTGAGTATCCCAGCATGACCGAAACTGCAGGTGGTTGTTATAAGTGACTTATTTAAATAGATTTGTTCTATTTCTTAATTTGGAAAAGCAACAACTATCTTCTAGGGCAGGGTTTCACTTTTTTATCCCTGGAGTTTATACAGAAACTTGGTGTGGTCAATCAGGCCACCCATGTAGAACATAACCTCCCAGACATCACTGATTATCTGCCTAATACGGAAGAACTTGTGTTTTGCCTTTAGGTTAACATCACCTGTGAAAACATTATCATTTGAAAAGACCAGACTATGTATAGAATGGTAAGGGCTGACATTGAGTCACTCAAAAACTGCATGCTTTTCTATATTATGGTACTGGTTAAGAACATAGATAGCTGGGAAATTCTTGAAAAAAAGCTTATTTTTGGCCACAAAATTTCAGTTAGCTCAAGTTTAATTGAAGGTCATGGCCATCAGAGGGTTTCACTATTTTCCAGAAAATTATATGACTCTAGCACATCTTAGGAAATAAGTATAACTTAAAAGAAGTGAATGTCTTCCTAGCATATCAACAGCTTCCTACAGGTGGCCCTCGACCTGTAACTTTAGACCTGCAGTGAAATGGGGAGGTAGCCCAATACATAGAAACGTGGTTATGTACAGCAGCAACTGAGTGCTCTCTTACTTGTGTGTGAGGCCGTCTAGGATCTGACTGGGGCTTCATTTCACTGGGGTTTCACTCGATTGTCTAGCAGCACAGCTGGGAGAGAAAGGCAGATGGAGGAGCACACCTTCCTCTGACTTGTGCCCTCCTGATGGAAGGTGAAGACAGACTCCAAGCACTCGTGTACCAGAAGGAAAAAGAAAAAGAGAAGTGCCAAGGGAAAAGCAGACCTCCTTGGGCCACTTGTGGGGTGAGCAGAGAGGGCATTTATAGCATTTAAAGAAGTGGGGGGTGCCTTAAAGCCTGGCTCAAGCTCTTTGCCACATGTTCTCAGGGTTAAGCAGATTAAAGGTCAGGTTTCTAGCCATGTTTTGGCTAACTCCAACTCATGCATACATAGATTTTAGTAGAAAAAACAACTCCTAGCAGTCTTGTTAAATACAACTCATATTCAAATACCTGTGGTCTGATAAAAATCCTCCTGCGGTGAACAATAATTAGGACATTATAATACAAGCACAAGTCCCAGAAGAGAGAAACACTGGGATGGTGCTATTTAAATGTAAATACAAATTTTGCTAATGGTCTTGCAGAAAGATTGGGAGCTTCATTCAGCTTTTGGGCCAGAAGTGTTTTACTACAGAGAACACTAGAGAGCAAAGATGCATGAAAACAATTTTCCTGTCATTATTTGGGGCAGGGATTAGACCCATTCATTGCTTCCCTGTACATTTGTTCCATCTTTCTGTAACATAATATGTGGTGTCACTCTTGGAAATGAAATAAAGTCTCACATAGCGGTGAACTTGAGAGCAAACAAGTTCTAGAAATCCCACTTGGAAATTTTCTTGGCATGCCACGTGAAGGCAAATGCAAGATTTCCACATCACTCCCCCCTGCCCTTTAGTTCTCTCAAAATTATTTAGAACCAGCCTCACTGCCTACCAAACATCAATGCTCTCTCTCTGTCTCTCTCTCACACATGCACAAATGCACCCCCATGCTGCCACACTGGTGTGTGCATACATCTCTCCAGCTGTGTCCTGGAGGTTCCTGGGAGCCTGAAGGGAATGCTCATGAAACATGACTTTCACAGATTCTCCGTCCATCTGGAACACGAGGGCAGCATATGGCGGGCAGCACAGTAACTGTTTGTGGACATGTCAGACTTTTTTGCCTTGTGTATTACCTGACTAAGGTAAGACAAGATGTGCTGATATAAGCCTCTTTCTCCCACATTAACCCTCTCCAATTTTATTTTTCAATTTAAAAAGAAAGTATGTTTTGGCCAGCCCTGCAGGGACAGTATCCCCTGAAAGCTACAAAAATGTTCACATAAACACATTGCTGATACAATTATACCAGCTTTGCATAGACAGAGATAAAAAAAAAGGAAGGTGTGCAAGGGAAGAATGTTTTTTAATATAAATTGTAGGGTTATCCCTGGGGCTGGAGAAAAAAGTACAGTTAAAAAAAAAAAAGATTAGGAAATAATAACTAAAGCTGCATGCTTTATTACTTCAGGTAAAAATATCTTATGAATAATATAATCATTGTCTCTGGTTATTGGGTATGAAAAAGATAAGTGTAATCAGTGTACTGTGATACAGGAACATTAACACTTTCACATTGACTGGATACAGACTTAGAAACTAGTTAAGAATCACTGGGTCATCTAAGTGGAGGATTATTCTACACACAGGCCCCTAGGTCAGTTTAAATTATTTAATTCATCTTGGTGACTGCAGGGGCCTAACCATCCCTGTGCCTGCATTTTTATCTTGCAGTCCTCTTTGCATAAGTTTAATTCTGGGGGATCAGAAAGGCTAAACTAACAAGACAGTGTACCTAAATGCAGGCACTGGCTCTTGTAGGGTTAATGATAGAACCACAAAGAGAAATGACTCAAATTACACCAAGGACGTTTTATTACCCAGCAGCCTTAATCAGTATATATTTTTTTTTTTACACATTATTATACCAAGGGTCCTTTCAGTGCTCATTGGCTTGTTACAAGCATTAAAAAAGGGGATGATGCTTTGCAATCAATTCCATGTCTTACTCTGAGTCTTGCTATTTTCTTTGAGAAGAGTTGGGAGGAAGCAGACAGATGCAGCTGAAAGCTGTCAAAAAAATACTGGAAAAGAAGGTGAATAAGTCCACTGGCATGCCACACTTTCACTTATTTCTTTCACAGACAGTTAAGATCAGTAATCATTTACCCTCAGACCATAATTAGTTCCAGGGGGTGCAGGGTTTTTGTAACCCAACCCCACTACTTGTGAACACCAAACTGGTTTCACCAGGCTGGATCAGCATGTGTAATACTCCCACTGATGTGTTTTGGAGCTGTGCAAATTTAGCACTTTGGCTCTTTTTCATCAGGTGAAAGATATTTTAAGATAACTAGTAGTAGAATTTCTCTAGAAGTTTCAGCTCTGGTGGCTTTGTAACAAAGAGAAAGAAGGAGTACAGTAGGGCCAAAAGAAAGACACCGAAGCACTGGTGATAAAATCAGGGAAGAGTTAGTGGCTACAGTCTGTACTGAATTATTGAAATATATAGTCATGCTTCAGTTTGCATTTAAATTGTCAGCTCCACAATCAACTGTAAGATCATCTCGATCCCAGAGAAAAAAGATGAAAAGCCTGCTCTCAATTAAGAAGCCACTCTGTTGAAGAAAACAAATCAATGATCCTATGGGCTGATACACTATGCAGCCAGGCTGTGAAATTTCCAAAGGCCTTGTGCTTATTTTCTGGGAAGCTAGGAAATTCGTGTTATCCATTTAGTCATACTTTACAATCCATCAATAGGTTTAATCTTTGCTTTGGTTTCACTTGTGATGTGAAGCTGATCATCTCATAGATATTAAGGTATTTCCTTTTGTCTGGTGCTCTTTGAGCAAGCAGATGGTAGGAAGCTACCAGGCCTCTGCTGTCCCCTCAGCTGTGAAAAGCACTGGCAGAAGTAATCACAGTTTAGTGACCAAAACCCAATTTTTAAAAGAGGAGGAATTACCTGGACTGAATATCTTCGTAGTATGATACTTAAGGATGAAACAAGTAATGGAGAATTGACAGCTACCTCCTTATGTGACGCGTTATACTCCAAGTCTGGACTTCAGCAGCAGCAGCTAAGCAAGCACCATACAGGGCAGTGTTACACATGCTGTTGAACGTTGCCCATCAGGTAGGATTCAAAACTTGATACACATAGCTTCGTAGCTCCAAAAAGGAAACTATGCCCAGGAAAGGAAAATATGTGAGGAAAATTGGTTCTCTTAATATTGCACTTTTCCTTTATCCAACTTACATTATTCAGTTCACTTTAAATTCTAACCATAATAACATCCCAAACCTGATGGATAATTTACCAGAAACAATCAACTTTTTTCTGTTTTTTGCCTGCAGATCTGTACTAGCTCAAGGTTTTCTGTTGAGTGACTCAGCCTCGGCTTGCTCGAAGCAAATCCACAGAAGATTTCCACTTGGGAACTTTGTTTTAAGTTAAAGCCAAAACCTGATTCACATAAAGAGTTAAATCTGGTAGTTTGTTTGGTTTGGGTTTTTTTTTTTCCCCGAAAGTAGAACAGAAATCTCAGGCACTTCTGCAGTGTCAAAGAAATTCACATCTGGATAAAGCTTCTGCAATTTTAAATCACAGTAAGTTTTCAGAACTGGTTACAAATATCTGATGCAAAAAAAGCAACAAAATCACTTGGTTCTGGAGTAAGAAAAGAAAGGGTTGTTTTGTTTCGCCGGAGTTTTGGGGATTTTTTTTTAATAATTAACTGCTGAGAAATAAGCCTTGATGCTATTCCCAGAGCTAATGTCCCCCCCTCTTGCAGATCAGCCTGGGTTACTCTTGGTGGTTTCGTACAGCTTGCTCTTTTTAGCAAGCCAGCCTTCTCCACCAGTGTCAGAAAAAGGACTGTTCTAGTCTTCCTGTAAAAACCTGTTTATATGCATATTTATGCAGTCTATAGGTAATGTTTCAGGGGAAACTCAAGGTGGAAATTGTTGACTCTGTACATACACTGTTCAATGTGCACCTGAAATGATGGTTGATCAATGCTATTCAATGCAACTTGATAACAGCTATTTTTTTAGTACTTATTCTTTCTTCTAAGTTGGAGATTCACAGCAGTAATGATATTGTAAAATAAAACCAGTTTCATTTCAAAAGATTAATTTTCCAGAATTTATTCAAATTTACATGCTGTAAGAAGGCTCCTACAAAATACTACACTTTAGTCAGTCTGCTAGAAGAAAACAAAAATTTCCTGAAATTAAATCAGAGTTGTTAGACACCATGAAAAACAAAGAAACAAACAAAAAACCCTGAGGAATCTGGACAAGACAGTAGTTTAAGTAGAGAATTGTGGAAGTCTTGAAACCAAATGCTATAGGCCAGCTGCAGAGCATGTTAGCTGGAAAACTTCAGAGCACCTATTGAAAAGTATTTTGGGGGTCAAATACTCATCTAATGCTTATCCAAGATGCTCAAGAGAATCAATTTTTTTATTTGCTATCTTCTTTGAACTGGCCAGCAGGCCTAGATGCCTACAAGTGTAAAACTGCCTCTTCCAAAATAGTAGAGGAAGTCTTTGTTATAACCCAAGTGCAGCAAAGCTCCTTGTCGCAATCAGTATCTTCCTTTTATTGAAAAAGTTCTTTGTTTTCCATTGCTGAATAAGTTACTTCTCCAATGAAGCTTCAACTTTAGTCCTCTTATCCCTCAAATTAATAGAGGAAAGTGAAGTTTATTAATACACTGGAGCTTGTAACACTAGAAACACTTGCCTGTGTTTGCAGCTCCCCAAATGCACAGCCTCATTTGCTGCCCAATCAAACTCAGTAGTTGTAACAGTTACCTATGCAGGTCTTACTCTAGAGTTTAAAATTCCCTACCTACAATATATATAGTTAGTCTTAATAAATAAATGACTTGGAGTATGCATTATATATCATTCAAATCCATGAGGACACAAATTATGTATAATACATTGGCTGTGTAATTTATTTATTAAGCAAAACGTGAATTTTCCATGGTTGTGTTTTGAGGCACAGTTTGTCACATACAGCTAAATGATGTATTCTTATTAGTCCCACTCAATTACCAAGTCATCCCTCTGTGCACTGTATATTTGTTAATGATAGTGCCACAACGCTGCATCTACAATACCTGTGATTTTAGTGATTCATAACCACTCACTAAAACTGTGAAAATGATAAATTGACTGCTGTTGATTAAATGCCGCCAACAGTGTGTTTCGTATGTGTTTGTTGCAGTTAGGAGTTAAAGAAACAGCATTGCTCCAATCATTTCAATATCTAATTAAGCAGAACCCTGTCTAGATAGAAAGAGCTTGTTGGAATGAAATATCATTAAAAGAAAAAAGAAAAAATAGTATAGCACTGATTTTTTTCATGTATATACATAAAGACTTTTCATCCCAATCCCACTGGTCATAAATACGTCATGAACAAAACAAGACCGAAAGATAAAAAATTAAGAGGCTGAAGAACTTGGAGTAGAGTCCTCCAGACTCACTGCACAGCTGCACATGGTTGATTTGATGGCTTTGACTGATACCCGTGATTAGCTTGAAACAACAGTGGACTCCAGCAACATTAAGGTAGCCCTTAACGACAGCCCTTAAGACTGGGGCAAACAGAGAGTGGAGAGGAGAGGATGGGAAGAAGCTGTATTGCAGTAAAGCAAATAGCACCTCTCGGCCTCCCACTGTAGGGAAAAATGTTTGCACATATGTAGCATAGCAATGGCAGAAGGAGGGGAAAATATCTCTTTCAAACTTAGATAAATTATTTTTGTTGCTTTGCTTAATGCTTTTTTTTCTGCCTTTAGATTAATCCTGTATAGAGTCCTCAAGCTGGGAGAAAAGTGTAACAAGACCAAAAAAAGTGGATGTTTCTGTGCCAACAATTTGACTTTTAGCTGAGGATGCTGGAGTAGACAGGGTAATAAAAATAAAGACTTGCCAACTTATGTCTTCTTATTAAGATGAATTGGAAGAGGCTCTTTTCCCCTCTCTCATTTTGAATTTGGAGGTAAGTAGACAGAGACCACAGTAGATTAGAGATTTCTCTTTTTTTCCTAACCATTCTCCACACAAGAAATGCTTCTATATTTCTGTACTTGAATAGTGGCTTTCAGTTCAAATCACTTTGCACACTCTGTGGCCAGAAAACTGCCTGCTTAACAGGAAAAGCAGGTGTGGGGGGAATACCTGGTGCAAAGTCTTTATCTTCTATTGTCCATTGTATGTTTTCCCTTAAACAGAAGAACCACGGCATGTCCAAAAATGCTTCACATTTGAAATCTGCAAAGAACACATGCATGCATTTTATCACAATTCAAGAGTGAAGGTCTACGCCAATTCTGCCTAAACTTTAACTTGTGTCCTCAAGGATAGTAAATATTTTAGACACAATGCTTACGACACAAAATCATGTTCTGCAGCAGTGCCTTACTGTTATGGCAAGTATTGGGGTTTTTTTTATTTTGTTTCGAATAGGTATTCTCTTTCTACAGAAGATGTGTCCATCCACATGACCTCCTGCTCCTATACCACTGGATTCCCAGTCACAGTTTTGTAGAAACCAGTACATTAGGAGCAAAGCAAAGACATTTGTCTATCCCAGAAACTGCTTTTCACAAGGTGAACAAATATTGTGATAAAGAAAGCAGCTCCAGGCAGTGTAGCGCTGAAAGGCAGAAAATAGTTGTTGAGGTGGTTAACACTATGGTTAAAGTGACATGCCCAAATTAACAAAGAAAATGGGAGTAAAAATTGTAATGTGCATCCAGTACCTCTGAAACTTAGACTAACACCCTATGTTCAGAGGAACAAATAATCCAATCCTCTTGTTAGTCAACGGGACTGTTAAAAATACTTTTCCCTTAAAACAATGGTTTTTTATCTGTAGAATTGAAAGGGTGTATTCCTCTTTATCCTGTACACTTATATGCCACAAAGACTAGAATAGTAAATACTGTTCTGTTACAGAAATCTCTTACAAAAAATCTTTTCTCTTCAGTCCACTAAACCGTGATATTGGATAAATCACTTACCTGAACCGTAGAAGTCAGCAATGAGAAGTATCTATGCAGGCTCCACCCTTACACCTCCATGGGTAGCAGTGGTTTTATCCCAACACAGCAGAGTGGAATTTGTTGTTCCATGCTAAATTTCACATAGCAGCATAAATTTCACAAGGTATAACAGTATAAACTAGCTACAAAGTGCAGCAAAGCAGCAAGGCCCTCATTCCATGGGATCCATGCAAATCCCCTGCCTAAAACAAGTATTCTTGTAGCTGACGGTGGTTTAGAAGGACCAAAGGACCAGTATGGTTTTTAAGTTTATTCTTTGGCTACATGCAGTAATGCAGGCAGAGCAGCACTGAACTTAGCAGAGATGAATTCACTCTCTCAGGAAAAGAGAAGCCTCTGACAGAATCCCTTGGTTTTTTAAAGAAGAGGCTCTGTTTGTGAGTAAACATTTCAAAAAAAAAAAAAAGGTAGAATAAAAAATAGCTAAAAGACTTGAAAATTCTTGAAGGAAAGAAGGAAAACCCTTTTAGTCCATGCTAAGTGTGGTCAGAGGCTTTTCTCGGCACAATATTTCCACTACAACCTCCACGTGAAGCTCCAATCAGTTTATGAAAATCCTCATGAATAATTTCTTGGCCAGCACTGAATTCTTCCAGCACTCCAGAGGATAAGCCATCCCTGAGGACAGGTATGCAAAGTACCAATGAGGAGCTGGCTACTTCCTGCAGCTTTTCAGAAGCCCTTGGAAAAGACCATGTCATATCAAAAGAGCAACCAACAAAACCAAGAAGTCGAGGACATAAATCACAACTGCCAAAAAACCCCGCTGTTAACTTTTTCGGTGACCTGCCACAAACAGAGAAGAACTTGATGGAAAGCACAGAAGTAGAAAAAAAATAAAAAGCAAATAAATATCAAACAAAACCCCAGACACTTCTGGGCTAGGACAAGCTAGGGGCAATGCACGCGTGGGGACAGGTGGGTGACAATTCATGCATACTGTTACGTACATTCACGTCAGCCGATTGCCCGTGGAGAGGGCAGGGAGAAGAGAAAGCTCAAGGGTGCTAGAAAAGCTCCTGTTGGGGTTAATTTGATCTTCCGAGTGGGTTTTGTGCAAGGAAGTATCCAAAGCATATCTCTCAACTTTACTGCAGGAGTAAGGATCAAGCAGATATAGGAAGAAAAGGCAAAATTTTCCCCAGGCCAGAGACTGGAGAGATTGGGAATTAGTGTCTTTCCACTGTTTTTTTTCCCATGTTTACCCCAACCAGACCCTAAATGCAAATCCTGAGTCTTGCCACAATAAAAATAATAAATCTATTATGCACAAATGGAAGAGAGAACTGGTTATATGCCTAAACTGGCAAGAAAGAATTGCATAATATAAGTCTCCTGATTTTTCACGACAGATTCACCATCCCAGCAATTAAATACTTTAAAAAGGCCAAATCTCATGTTATTTTGCATCTGAAAGACTGCAGGAAAAGAATAAATAAAAAGCATTGCATAGAAGTGCCACACATTAATACTTCAAACACAAAATTCTACACTATAACAGGATCCTATTGAAACTTACCTTTCAGACAAAGTGCCTGAACAGATCTTGACTATAAATAATTGGGGGAGAAGGGAGTAAAACAACAATTTTGACAAAATAAAAACCCAAAGTATTAGGTGTCATAGAAAATGCACACGTCATTCTTCCATAAATAAAGTTGCTAAGCAGATTTACTGTGAAACAATTTACGCTGTGTTACGTAAATGGCAAAATTCTTAAGCCCACTTGGTTGTAAAGAACAAACCTGTGAAAAGAACCCATTTTTACCATCAGTCACATCATACATTTAGCAGGTGTCTATTTTACCCACAAGCCTTGCAAATATGCAAATAAATACATAAATTGCCAAATGTTTTAGCTATTGTAATAAAGTTTTTCTGCTCATTATTTTCTAAAAGAAATGAACAATTGCTTTATTAGACCTGGATGGATGTCCCTTTCCAATTTCTTTGTAATCAAACAGAAACTTGGCAGTGAACCAAAGCATTTACTCTTTAGAGAACACAATGTTTTAGCTACTACTTAGCTACTCCTTCTGTAAAACACTCTTGTCAAGAGCTCTATCATATCATGAAGTGTACTCATTATAGAGAACAAACTTCTCAGCTGGCCTTTTGCTTACCCACTGCACAAGCAACCCTGAAAGGCAGGTCAGAGAAGCACAGATATTGCTGGTTCAAACCCCGCTTTTGTTTGTGGGTATGAAAGCAGATAAGAAGTGTTAAATGAGCAGGGTGTCTACAAGTTACTCTTTGCATGGCATGTCTGTGAGTCACATTACAGCTTTCAATATCTACGATTAGCCATTACTGCTAAATATGTGCTCCCGTACATTTTCCAATATTAGCTCTTCTTCCTTCATCAGAAGGGAAAATCTGAAAGTTTTCCATCCCCCCAAGTTTCAAATAGTTATAACAAGAAGGTCAATCCACCTTTCAGTTTGTTCCTGCTTCAGACCCAGTATTTATTTTCTGTGCACATCCACAGGAACAGAAACATCAAGTGTTCAAATGCCTCTGAAAAGGGTGACTGCAGTCATAACTAGACTGGTTTGAAGCCAGTGCAAGCATAAGAAATTATTCTTCCATACTTGCTTGGTCTATATGGTGGTGTCCAAAAAAAAGGATGGATCTAAGGTAGGCAGAAGATGCGCTGCTGACGCAATGAGAAATAAAATGCCAACAGTTCAATTGGTCATGCTGTCATCACACATCTTTGATATTAACATTTGAATTCAAACCCAGCATATATTCTTCTACCTACCCAGACCATGCAAATGAAGAAACCAGACAGCAGAGAAGCATAAGGTGCTCCTCTGATTCCCCATCAACATCTGACTGGCACACACCTACAGAAGCACGGCGTTTGCACCTGCAAATCAATGCACCTGCTAAGCACAGACAAATAACATCCAAACAGTAAAACCAATCTACTCTGGATTTGCTTTGAACTTTCAAGACCAAAAAAGCCAGAAGAGATTTCTTTCCAGTGGGTGTGTTTGTCTTCCATTCTCATGGCTGTCTTCTGTCATTCTCTATTGTTTCTCAGCCTCTGTGATCTGACCTCTGAATGAAGTTTCCCCTTGCAAAACTGCAGCACATGATTACCCAAGGTACTGCTATAAATTCAGTCTTTCAATCAAGACATTACACGGTTGCTACTGCTAGATCGTTTATTTAAGAGTGCTAGTTTTTTAAGTTAAGCTGTTCCTGAAACATTTATGGATGTTACTTTTCTATTATTTTTCATTATTTTTCACTGATCACTAAGGATGATTGGCTGGCAGACTGTCTCCATCAGCCTGAGCAAGGATTTGCACAGCATTGTATTTCCAAAAAAAGTGCAGTGAATATTCAAGGCTCTATACTCACTGGATACCCTAATTAGTCTGTCTGATTGGATCTTGTCTTCCATTTTCAAGCTGTTCACTAGCAGCAAAGGTGTCACTCAGTTCCAGACTGGCTTCAAGTAAAAGAAAAACTTCAGCCTGTATGAGAAAGAACAGCACCAACAGAAAGTGGGACATACAAATTAATAAAGATGTCAATTCTTTATAAATAAATATAATATTCCTGTTTTATTTCTGACTTATGTTTGCCTCCATTTACTGTCTACATGGAAGTAAAGTTACTGTCTCAATCTTTCCAACAATAATTCATTTGTGGTTTTGGAGCTGTTGTGGCAACTCAGCCTCACACAGCTGATCATTCACTTCACCCTGGTGGGATGTGAGAGAGAAGTGAAAGTGTAAAAGTGAGAAAAGTAGGTAAAGCAAATGCCATGCATGCAAGCAAACCAACACAAGAAATTCATTCACCCACTGCCCATGGGCAGGCAGCTGTTCAGCCGTGTCCGGAAAAGCAGGACTCCAACACCCATGATAGTGACTTGAGAAGACAAATGCCAGCACTCTGAACATCCCCCCCTTCCTCCTTCTTTCCCTAGATCTATATGCTGAGCACCATGCCATTGGTATGGAATGTCCCCTGGGTCAACTGAGCTCAGCTGTCCCAGCTGTGTCCCCTCCCAACTCCTCGTGCACTCCCAGTCTCCTCTCTGGTGGGGGGGGCGGGTGAGGAGCAGAAAAGGCTATGACTCTTCGTAGGTTCTACTTAATAATAATGAAAACATCCCTTGGTCATCAACACCATTTTGAGCTCAAATCCAAACCACGGCCCCATATCAGCTACTGTGACAAAAATTTGCTCTACCCCAGCCCAAACCAGCACAGGAGCCAAAAGACTCCACTGTCAAATTCTAAACTACAACACAAACTAAAACTTACTGTGATTATTGCAGATGAGACAAGAACAAATGTTACAAAGGAAGAGGTCCATGAAGTGGGAACTGTTTGAGAAGAATTAATACAGATTAGAAACTGATTTACCCCTCAAAATTTTGTCAAGCTGCTTAGGGTGTTGAATGGTTGGTATTACTTACATCTTTACCTTTAAAATTTATTTAAGGGTATTTTCAGTTAACATGGCATGCCTACTTAAACAATGTGTTCACTTACTGTATTGCAAAGCATTTGTTGTAATTTCTCTGTATTTAAATAAAATGCTGTTTGCATTCAGTGCTTGAGCCTACATAAATTTATAATGGAAACAAAGAAGAACCTTCTATTGATGTTAATGACTTTAAGGAATTCCTGATAACAGAGACACTAACTTTCCTGTTTACTGATACCTTCAGGTTTCATCACCATTTTTTTCAGAACAAAAGCTTGAAATCATTACATAGGTATTTAGCCTTCCAATTTTCTCAGTCTAAAGTACAGGTAATATCTCATTAAAAATAAAAACATAAAATTAAACAAACAAAATCCCATGCATTTCCAGTGTGACTGCTTCCAGTACATGCAAAGTTAGAAAAGGAGCCTGTCATTTATAAAAGGGAGTAGGCTTCACTTCTAATACAAGAAGTAAACTTCGATTTCAGGGGAAATTTACCCTGAGACAACTGTATTAGTCAATACATAAAATAATGACAGTTCCTAGGGAGTAAGGGAATTAGAGATTAGTGATGTATCACAGGCTGCCAGAATTAGAAACACAGGGGCTAGGAGAAATTTTATTCTAAGCAATAAGTTCAACTAACCTGGAAATTCTCTTTCTCTCTCCCTAAAAAAAAAAAAAATGTTGACTGGAGCCATATGGAGCAGACTTAGCCAAATAAGGACACAAAAGAACTAGGGAAACCTCAGGACTATTCATTGCAGGCTTCCATTAAATAAAAAAAAAAAGGAGTAAAGAATAACTAGTACTTTGTTTTCTTTTCACAGTAGTTTTAGAAATATTATGGTTTTTTCCTGGTTTCCAGTTCTTTCCAATTCACTTTTTGATCATTCTTTCTCAGTGCAAGAGCTAAAATGCTTTTCTTCAAAATCTAAAAGCTGAGAGGGTCACCCATAATCTGATTCCAGAGGCTATAGATTTAAGGGTCACAGAAAGGCTGCTACTTCTCCCCTCAGAAGATTACAAAACCCCCAAATATTGAGGACTCCATAAGTCCCATGACATGGTCGTTCCAAACCCAAACAGATGCAGGTGTTAAACAGTACAGCAGCTGTTATACATTCAAATAACTTTCTGATATCCCACGCGAACAAAGGTACCGGGACACAAAAACTCCGACCACCATCCTGCAATATATGTTAAACTTGAGTAATAACAAGGCTCTCTGAGAATCTCAAATCACAGTTACATTTCAGTGCTTTTGTTCTTATTTTTCCACAGTTCTAAGTATGTAAGTTCTTACCAGACTGCCAGAATAGACCTATGACTTAACATACTTTGAAGTTATGCTTTGAATCTATTTTTGGCACTCTTCCATGCACTTCTTGCTCTGTTTCTTTAAATAAGAAGCATGTTAATTACTAGGATGCATTTCAAGCAAACACACTATTTTGAGTACTGGTGCCTTCTTAATAGCAGAATTCAGTCTATGTTTTAGTTGCAATCTACAGAAATCCACCATAAATCTGAAATTTCAGAAAATTCAAAGTTTACCAAATCCAATTTCAGGTACAAGGGATATGAAACCAAAGTATTTCCACTGTGAAAGCTATTATAAATTTCTGTCCTTTGTCGGTGAAATCAGGATCTGGACCACTGAATTTATTTTCCCCATTTGTCTCTTGTGAAAACCAGTTCGGTGTAGGTGTCCATAGCAGAGACTAATCTGGTCAGATTCAGTTGTTCGACCTACTTTGCATCAGTTTAGGTAAATAGCAGCGTGCCTTCCATTTTTATTTTCTCAGACGTTTTCTTTCTTCTCAGAGAAAGCTTTTTTAAAAAAAGAAAAAGTGCTTTCTTCGTGAATCTTCGGCCTTACGTAGTGGCCTGTCCTCCCAGTGTCCTTCCCCAGGCCCCGAGTCATGCATCACTCATCTTGTCACATTGAACTCCAGATGCTCCTACCCTAGAGAATGCTCTGACTCTGGCAATTTTTCTTCATTCTCACTAACAATTTGGTAATGAAATATTGATTTTTAGTTAGATTCATATTGATGCTATTAGGTTTGCATTGATAAATCATGCTGGCCTCCTGTCTGAGAGGCTAGAAAGTGCTACACTGAACCCTGGAGATTACAATCAACTCATTGATGTGTTAATTTGATGGATTTTTTCGTTCTCTTAGAAGAAGTAGGAGGGGTAGGGGAAGATTTTTCAGTACTGCTGTTGTAAAGTTTTCACAGCGAAATCAGGGACAGTATTTGCGGGTTTTTCTATGTGCATTTGCTTTAAAAGTATCTTTCTCCCTATTTGTCCAGAACATAAAAAGAAAGGAGGGGGAAAAGGACTCTGGGGTTGAGAGGATATGACACACCTTGTAAACAGAACTCCAGACTCCCACATGGAGCGGAAAAAAAAGGAACAGTTAAATCCCAATTAAACCCTTCAGAGGTCGTAGTCAAAAAACATTTCCTTCTGCTAAACAGGTCTTCATGTAGAGCTAAATCCCAGGTGAAGTGAAAATATTGCGGACATGGGAACCCCCTCTGCTGGCCCTGTTGTACCGTGAACTGCAGCGGTGGGATAGCTTCCCCCTCCCCTCTCCAGTGAAGTGCCACTTAGCAAACGTCCACATGCATCTGCAGCCTATTTAAAACAGCCCCTAGCTTTGATTTATGGTACTGTGCAAATGTAATGCCTGTCATTAAGGGACAATACGTGCCAAACCAAAGGATTACATTGTGATTTCCTTCAAAAGCGCAAGGTTTCAAGGGGGTGCAGCAGCCACTAAAGCACAGGAGGAAAGGCTTTTACAGAACACTTAAGTCAAATTTTGCTGCATCATTATTTTGTAAAACAAAACCATTTCACATTTAGTGATTCTTTACTTATTTTCCCCAAAAGGTTATCATCCCCCCTTCTTCTGCGTCCCTCACCATGAACCACAGTACCAGGGGACAGTAGAAAAGCCTGTTCAGGAAGGACCAATCCTGTAAGCTTCATTAATGAAACCATCTCCCCCAAAGAAATAACTTCTCAAGTCCTTAAGACAGAGGCATTTTACTTTTTTTTTTTTTAAGCATTCTCACCCTGTCTTTTCCTGTCCTTTGAAGAACACCAGTGATCAGCATGCCATGTCAACGACATCTTAACCGAGTTTGAACCTTGTACAGCCTATGGTTGACCAAGAGAGTTACCAAAAGAGCCTCGGTGAAAGACATTGCAGCTACCTTTGATTAATAATTATTGTATGGAGCTGGAGGGAGCAGAGGGTGTGTGAGAGAAACTCCATTATCAACTCTTCCTGCCCTTCCGAGAGGCTTCTCTCCTCCATTCAAGGTTGAACTACTAAAAATAATAATGCCACTTCACATAGGACAGTTTATTATTACCTTAGCTGCTCTGTTTGGGTGCCAGTTGAAAGAAAGGAGGGGAATTTGGATGGAAAGAAAAAAACAAAGTTTTTTATGCCATAGAGAAATGGAAACCTTTTGCTGGAACTTGCTTAAATAAACCACTCATGTACTAGGACATTTTCTAATTAGCTTCATTTCAAGCCTCTCTCCCCACCTCCCTCTCCTTCTTTGCCTTCCCAGATGAAAGCATACAAAGAGTCCTGTCCTAAAGAAATATGTCCTAGTACATAAGGAGGCAATCATCTGTACCTTCAAAAGATGATGTCAATGATGAAACTGTTAGTTAAATTCTGTTGTACTATTGACATCTTAATGCCACAAACCCAGCTGGTACGAGATCGGTAACGTAAACAGACGAGTTCAAATTAATCTCTTTGAACCTCACTGCTGAGCTGAAACCTCTGTTTGACAGTCTAAACTGCCAACTCCATCTTCTTCTCCCAGTTATACAGTAGGCTAAACATGAAAAAAAAGAGCCCTGTTAATGTGAAAAGGTTTTACATGTAGCAAGGAATTTTAAGCTCTGGCAACCATTTCAAGCACAGCTCTTACTCTTTGCACACATGTAGTATTTTGCATTACCACATATGCTGTTGAACAATTTACTCATTTATTTAGATTTTTACAGCACTTAGCCCATGCTCCAAGTGCTTTTAGAATTATTTAAACATTCAGTGCAACACTTCACATTTAAATTTACAATTCAGTTAAGAATACTTAGGTTATGGTAGAACAACCAAATTTAAAACTAATTTACTCTTCCAAAGCACCCTCACAGAAAACCCACAGGGACTTAAAGCTATCATCCTAGCTCCATCCCACATGTTTGCCTGAAAAAAAACTGAGGAAGGAAGGAAAGGCAAGTAAGCCTCTGTGCTGCTGTAGTTCAAACCAATGCAGATTCCGAAAGGGGAAAGGAACTATATTCCAGAATCAGAAACCCATTAAGAAAGTGCCCTGCCAGCTACTCTATTCCTTTAAAAGCCAATTCCAGCCATTCCGTCAATGGCTTACCACATCCCAAACTACTTCATCGTGAGTTATAAATCTGTGTCTGCTGAAGTTCACGTCAGCTCTCTCCCGTGAGCGCAAGGCCACTCAGGGTTTATACCCACAGTCCAGCTACCATGGCTAAGCAAGTTACCAGAGATCAGTTGAACCCAGATAACTCCTTGTGAGTGCCCTCATAGCCTATCATAAATATGAGGTAATTCAATTTAGCCTGCAAAGAAAATAGATTAAGCTAAGTCAAATCACCTTACATTTGTCAAAGGCGAGGAGGACACACGCGACGGTTTCTGCAGCTTAGCTGATGCATGGTAACCCGTTAAACTGCAGTAACTCAATTGCAGGCCTGAGCCCTAACCTGCAGTCATTCAGAGGGGCTGAACCGCTTGACATGAAGCATGTCACTTTTCAGTAGGTTTTTTCACTAACCTTAGCAATTCCAAGTGCCCGTAGCATGAGCACAAGTCCTGCCCCATGGTTTCACTGAAGTCTGACTTAACCATGTGTGGAAATGCCTGCCCCAGATTGCACATTTGAATTAAACTTGAAGTTTTTATGTCTTCTCTCCTTCTGATTGAAATGCTCCCACTGCCAATTTAAGAAACTTTCATGGTCTGCAAGACTCCAAGAACTAAATGCAAAGCTTTTGAGAGAGCGCAAGATTTATTTAAAGCTGAACTGCGATTGCACTATTACAAGGACAAGAATTACAGGAATGGTGGGAAGAAAGGAGGAAATAAGGTTAAGGGCTAAGATCTGGAAATTTAATCTTTTCTGACTGATTATGTAATATTTGTTGATATTTTCATGGACTGGATGACTAGGAAGAGCATAGGTGTCTTGAGATCTGTATGTTCTACATAATAAAGAACAGCAAGTATATGCATATATACATACCTTATAAGCCGTAAATGATTTTCTGATTATTATTTATTTTCCTAATTACTTCCATATCAGATTTCCTCAAAATTTCTTAAATACTCTTGATCCAATTTACAGAGCTTTTTATGTCAGCCCTAATGCTCTAATACGGGATTTCTTCCGTACAGTTTGGAGATAGAATCCATCATAAAACAGCCTCTAGAAATCTTGGGACCCTTCATACTTGATCTTCACAATTTCCACACTTTGGACCTTCTGCACACATCTCTTCTTCTTTGATCATCTGCTATTTTCACCTTGCAAAGCTTCAGCTAACCTTGCTTTCCATTTTGCTTTTAGGTTAAGTCATTACATCCCCCACAGAAGACCTTGGCCACCAGAAGAGCTCCAGACTTGCACAGATGTCAGCCATGTCCATGGTGACTTTTCAGTGCATGCAGAGGTTCACCTTGCTCAGGAATGGAAATCTCACAAACTCTGGCAAATCTTAGCAGTACTGTAAGACACAGTGATAGGACAAGCAGGAAGGGCTTTAAACTGAAAAAGCGTAGATTTAGATTAGATACTAGGAAAAATTCTTTGCTGTGAGGGTGGTAATGCACTGGAACAGGTTGCCCAGAGGAGTTGTGGATGCCCCATCCCTGCCAGTGTTCAAGGCTAAGTTGGATGGGTCTCTGAGGAACCTGGTCCAGTGGCAGGTATCCCTGTCTATGGTAGAGGTGTTGGAACAGGATGGTCTATAAGGTTCTTGCAGTCCAAACCATTCTATGATTCTATGTGTGTTTAGTTAACAACGCCTGAGGGACCCTTTGGGAAGATAAAGGAAATGAAACCATCTGTATCAGTAAACTTTTAGTGAGTTTAGCCTGAACAGAGGAGATCCAGGGTCCCTCTCCAGAGACTGCAGCAGGGAGCAATGTTTTTCCACCAGCTCAGCTCCCACCTCCTTCCACGAGGCCATCCTGTCTCCAAGGGGAGAGCAGGGACCAAGGCTGCCCACTGGAGCCACTAGGATCAGCTCTTTCCAGGAGACGTCATGCTGCAGAGGCTCATGTGGCTGGCCTTACCCTGACCCTTCCCCTCCCCAGCCGTGCTCTACAATTAGATTTCATTAAAAGACAAAACCTCTCTTCCTCCTTCTCACCGTAGGGGTCTTGGGGAGGCAGGGGGGGGAAGGGATAGAAACATCATCTACATGGAAAATAATTTCCTGCTTGCCAGCATATCTGAAATTGATGCAGCCAACAGCATTCCTCGTGAATGTTAAATTAATTTGGAAAGTCTTCATGTATTGTTCCTTACCATGAAAAGCACTCATCACTTCTCACTGGCTCTCTGCCCTGCCTAGGAACAGGGAGGGAAGTTTAACAGGCCACAGCAAAAACGTTCATGAGGCTGCAGCATGTGGCTTAGCATGAGAGCTGGGGAATTCCTATCCCCCAAAATATAGGGCAGCAATGACAGCTTGTCTCAAATGCAGAAAATTCAGAACTTATTAATGCTCCTTCACCAACTGTGAAAGGGAGATTGAATTGTCCTTAAAGGAAAATAAAGGTAAATAATTATGTTCTTTTGGCTTCACACTTACTTAAAGCCTGCTTAGAGGTTCGGTACCTAAAAGCCCTCTGGACTAAAAACTGTATAGGAATGGAAAACAATAATATCAAAATGTCAAAAGAATCTAGAAATATTTAAAATACCTAATAAATCTTCTTCTGATTAGTTTGAACTGTGCATGGGAAATTGTACTGAGTTTGCTTAAATGCTATAAGGAAGCAAAGATTCAAATTAAATTCTGGAGAGCAGGTTTGTTTCTTTGTTCTTTTAAAAACCACTATATTGTCAAAATTTGATTCTTTATTATATTTAATTTTCCATTGCTGTTTTACCTCACTCTAGATGCCTCCAAGTGTAGCCAGTTTCTCTTTCAGTGCCTCTCAACTATTAGCTCTATTTATATTTTTTGTTATTGAACTTGCTCACGTTTTCCACCTGCCTTATATTTCAGAGGATGAGGTTACATATTAAACCATTCTGTCATTTACCTGTCTAGTAATTTTGACTTTTTTTTCTTTCCTTCTCAGAATGGATTTTCTTGTTATTAAATCCACATTCCGCATCAGCCTGCTAAGTTGAAGATTGACCTTTAATTTCATTTTGCTTTTAGGCTTCCATTTCCTTCCCTAAAAACTATTTATGGTATTTCATTTCTAATTAGAAGTAAGTCTGAGTAGCAGAAAATCTCTACCCTTTCTAACCTCCTGAGCATTTGGATCCAGAGGTTTGGGCAGCCACAGCCAGGCTGACCAGCTGTGGAAGCTGGATCTGGACACAGTCTGTGATTTCGGTTGCCTGAAGGTCGCAACTTTAGGAATCAGCATTTCCATGAAAGTAATTATTTAGAGAGGGCTCAGCTATTTTATTTTAAAAAGCTTATAGTACACTAAGAAGAGGAGCACAAGTCTGGTTTTCCCAGCAATTACTCAATTCCCGTGCAAGAGAGAAAGGTCTCCTAGTTCACCCACTTAGGAACTAGAGTATTGCCTCATAAAACAGACCAGAACTCCCCTGTTATTGCTCAACTCATTTGCTGAAGTTTAATTGTGAGATACCATGAAAAGAAGCATTTTAAAAGCCCATTTTTTAAAACTGCCCTCAATAGCACTCACAAGAGACCAGATTAGAGAGAAAACAAAATGGCTGAAACAGCGTTATCTCCTTTATTCCACAAAATGTGGGAGTCTCCTTCTAGGTGAAGGACTGTGTTAGAAAGTCAGAGGATTGGCAGAGCTGCACTGTCCTTCACCTTATCCCTCCAGATGATGTGTGCTGCCTAATCAATTCTAAAACAGTAGTTAGAGTAGGAGGTGGCTTCTCCTTCCTGAGCTCAAAATTTCCTCCACATCTGCTGAAATGCTGCAGCACATATTAAAAGGTACATGTTTAATACGTTCAGCATCCTAAATAATTTTTCTCACTCTTCCGTCCCCCGCTTCGTACCCCCATATGCGTATGCCTGCTCCAGAGGCACTAGTGGACTTGATGACTTTTCCAACCTGTTTTTGAGATCATAATGTGGGTAGCTGTTTTTCCAAACAGGGGGTTTTCAATTCCTGCTTTGCAAACAGAGCTTGTGCCCATCGCAGACCAAGGAACAAAGCTGGAACAATTGCTCTTCAGTCTTTCCATTTGAGACTTTTTAAGACTAATTTGCTGCCTCGTAGCTCTACCTGAAAATCAACTCCTCTTTTGCCAGAGACAGCGAATAGTAACTCATACCCCAAATGCCTCCCTGGCAGGCAGGGTAGACTGAAGCTAGGAATAAAGTAGTATCTCCATTTGATAGCAAGAAGAAAGACACAGAGCAATTAAATGGCTTGCCTAGGGGAGGACCAAGAAATAAACCACTTCCTCAAAGGTCCAGGTTTTAAGGTGAAGCTTTATTATCCACATTTGCCAACAAAATCACGATAGAACTGGCATTTAGGTGGCGAGGTAGGAGGAGGGGAAGGCCTAATCTGAATAATCCAGCCCTGAAGACAAGTTAGTAAAGGTAGATAAAAAGGAAGTATGCTCCCCTGCTTTCCTTTCCCAGCTCCACAATAAGGATTTCCAAATCAGCTTTACTCATTCCAGGTGACCAGGAAAACTGGAAAACCTGGATTTTAATAGCGCACACTATCAGGTATATAGATCAATCACAGGGACATAAGAGAGACATATTGATGGCTCTGTAGATTAATAAACTGAAGGTTAGTTGCCATTAGAGATGAGGGAAAGGCTACTTAGGCAGCCCTCCTAAGCAAAGACACTTTAGCAGCCATATTGATTTCCTGAGAACACCTCAGCGGCAGCAACAATTTCACTTCACCAGGGAGGGCCTGACCTTCAGCCCGACGTTTGCCTTCCCAGAGCATCCTGCATAACCCGAAATGATGATACATGAGAACAGAAAGAAACAAGAAAGATCTTAACAGGCCCCAAGTGCCCAGAGGGTTTCAGAAAAGGGCTTCTCACACGTACGTTGCCAGCCTCTGCTTAAAACCAGCAATTCAATATACTGCATTGGCCTCAGTATGCAAACACCCAGGTAAATCTCAGAGAAGCTAACCATTCTCTGGAATGTCACTCAAATCTCTGCAAAAATCAGTACAGCAAGCACTGACTATCTCTATCCTTCCTTTCATAGTTAAATTGCAAGAAAAATATGTGAAGTGTTTCTACAAAATCATTTGTTAAGGGGGAAAACATTTTCCATTTTCCGTGTCAATAGAGAACTAATCCTGGTTATTATTATTACTATTGCTAATTCACCATCTATTTTCTGCTTCCCCTCTGTAGTTTGGCTATCTCAGAAATTTTATTCCTTACCAACTTCTGGAATAAAATTTAGCTAATGAGCTTTTTTGGGATGCATCACATGTTAGATGAAAGACTGGAGAGATGAATATACCAGGTATGCCTGATCAAGTTAACGAGTACAGTAAGGAGATAATGGAAAAGACACATACCTGTGACTATCACATGCAAAATCCACACCCAATCACTCCTTCCCATCGGTAGCCCTGGTCGTGGAGAAAACCATGCTCACAGACAAACCGAGAGGATATTTGACATCATAGCTAACGGCTATGATGTCAAATAATGAATGAAAATAAATGTAAACTAACTAGAAATCCTGACAATTCTCTCTAGTGGGTCTATTACATGAAGGTGAGGTGGATAATTTTTAAGGGTTATATTTTAAGCATTTTCAAAGGTAAAAATCAACCACTGCCATTTATATTTTCCATCCATGCTGGCCTTGTATCGGATCATCTGTCCCAGGTGGCTTTTTTAAGCAGTTTGCTCCAGAGGTAAGGTAGAGATGGACAGATTTCTTGGTACCCAAGCCACAGCCCTTTAAACGAGATTTCAGCATGGCCTCCCGGACATGCAATGCCTGTGTGTTTCCTTCATGTGTGAATCAGGTAGAGGTCCATAAAGCCATATCAATTGGATTGCAATTTTCTAGTAATTACCAATAGGCAGCCTGTCCCTTTGTGCATACCTGCTGGGAAAAATGGTATTTATCTGTATAACCTCTATCCCACATTTTAAAATCTTGTTACTTATTCAGATTAAATCTTATTGTCACCGTTTCTAGAGGCTATCAGGCTTTGTTGGGGAAGTAGTTATCTTGCTTTTCCAGTCTATTCTCTGTGCTAGAGATAGGGTTTTCTAGAGTTGCAAATGAGAATTTAAAAAAAAATAAAATTCATCAGTCCATCAGGATATTATGAAACCAGCTAATAGGTGACACAAATAAGATGCATTGCTTTAGCAAACGAATAGAAAACAAACAAAGGAAATGCTTATCTTCCTGTTTTAATACGTTAGTTCACTTTTTTCTAATATTTAAAATCTGACCACCTGCAAAAGATTATGCAGAGCCTCTGTGGATTTGCAGGAATGCTTGCAATACTTGGAACAAATGAGATGCTCTCACTAGCACACACTATTCCCTGTCATTCAGCATGCTAACAGTGAGAGACAGGGCCATCAGCAATGCAATTGTTATTATTTGGTAAAGGCTGGTGCTGACTTATGAGTTTCAGCATGCAGCTTCCTCATTTGTTTAATGTCGAGAGATTACAGTCTCCATTTACTATGGTTTTATAACATGCAGGTGGGAAAAATCTCTTTTCCGAAAGCCTGTCAGTAACTGGTGCCAATGCTGAAATATTCCTGCTTGATTCTTGCTAATGAATCTGTGCCGTGTTTGGGTAGAGCACCGGATCCAGATCCCGTAACCAACGCCCGCTGCCAGCTGCTGCCATGGGTTCAGACGCAGTGGTCACAGACAGGGTGCACTGCCACACACAGTGGGGCAGGAGCCAGGCTGAGATCAGCCTCTGGGAGCTGCTGGGGCACAGCCGGAGCTGGGTGGAGGTGGCTGGGTGAGCAGTAGGACTGCTGCACACTCACAGCCCTCCAGCATGGCTCCTGGCCCTGGTGTCTTCCTGTCTTGGCTTCCCCAGCACTGGGCGGGATAAATAGAGTATTTCCTGATATTAGAGGGGTCTTGCACTGAGGTACTCCCATGTCCTGGAGAAGAGATCCATCCATACACTTTTAAAAGGCTGGGGAGAATTTTATGGACATCAAAACAGTAGGTCTGAATTGCAAGCTATTTGAGGCATGGGCCCTTCCAGCATCTTTCCCCTGGATAACCCCAGCCTGATGACAGCATGGATGGCTTCACATGAGTGCCCCTGTTCCACTCATTCATGTGGTGCCAACATCATCCTCCAGGCTGCCAAAACCAAGGCTTTGTTTTAGGAGTTCAGGCTGAGCTGTCTCTTCATGCTTCAGCTCTACATTGCTTCAGATCAAAGTCAGTATGTTGAGCAGGTTGGCAATGCTGAATCAGTTCATCAGAGGGCAAGTGTAGGCAGGCAGAGCTCTGCCGTGAAGGATGTCATCCCACGCTCCTTGCCTACCTCCACTCCATTTACTACCTCAAGAAGCAGAGTTGGCAGCACAGTAGAGTCTGTGCTGCAGCATGGAAGTGGGAAACAGGATGGGGCACTAACAGGATTTCTATTAGGGGACATTAAACATGGAAAGGTAGTAAGGCAGGACAAATTTCAGGCATGAAAAAGCCCAGAGTTCTTCACTAAGGGAGCTTCTTTCCTTCTTCCTGGGAAGAGAGATATAGGACACTCCCACCAGCAGTAAAAGCTCAGCACGGGCATGGTTCATTCCCAAGTTGAATGGGTCCCCACAAAGTGTGGGTAGACACAGGTAAAGATTCTTAACAGAGGTGCTGGGAAGTCATGTGACAAGGACGATTAGGGGCCTTGCAATCTAACCCTGCCTTGCAGACTGATGTGTGAAAATGGATTTCGTGCTGAACAGGCCCCAGCCAAGGGATCACTGGATGCATCTGAATTGTTACTGTGAACCAACAACAGGATAGAGAAAGGGCGAGTTTGGGGTTAAATTCAAAAGCTTTCAAAACAATGCTTCCAGTTGAATTCAGGCTCAAGAAAAAGAAAACTGAGGTGGGTGAGTTGATAGAAGGGTTGTATCCTTGGTGTCCCTATCCTTTTCCTCATTCATATTTGCTGTTAATAATAATGGTACCAATGGAAAATATATGGTCTTAGCACTGCTTTGAAATAGTGACTGCTGTGAGTTCCTGATTTACCATGAATGTAAGTGTGTAGGCATAAGCACATCTTGTTTAGAGAACTTTCTTCTTTTGAGACGTGCTTGTGTTGTCCTGCTTTGCATCATCACATCTCCCACAGCATGAAATCAGAGAGACAGAGGGTCCAGCCTGAAAGACTCTGGGTCAGCTTAGTGAAAAAGTCTCCATGCTAGAGTAGGGGGCCCAAGCCAAAGCAGTCTGATTCCCCTAAGCTCTGAACGCCAGTGAAACTGTGATCCAGGTGTTGCAGCTGTAGCTGATCCCAATTTAAAACCTCATTCGAGGTTAATTGTAGTCACATTAGCATTAAGATTCTAAATATAGGTTTTCGTTTGTCCCTCCTCATCAGAGTCTAAAGGTGCAGTATATTTAGTGTGGTTTTCTTCAGCTCTATAGACAAGGGAAATGCTATTTCATTCTTTTCTTCCGAGCAGGGAGTTAGTGCATGCTTCCATAGAGAATTTATCCAGTGTAACACAGGTAGTTTGTAATAGGACAAAGAGCTCTCCTGAGTTTTATATTCATTCACTAGACCATTTCTCCCCCTGTAGTTATGAGAAGGTTCAAACAAAATATTCAGATTTCACACCCTTGGCTCAATTCCAAACAAGCCTGCAGAACACAGTAGTTTCACCCAAGAACTTCCATTTTTGCCTTTACTTTTAATACTGAATCTTCTTTCCCACTACTGTTTGCAAAGGCTGCAGTGCTGATCTAACCTCCAGGTAAAAGCTGAAAGCAAAGTTAAGAGTTTGGTGAGGGATTTAGTGCACTACCTCCCAGACCTTGTTAGCAGGTGCCAGTCTGGACTTTTGGACACAGGTGATGACCTTCATTTAGTCATGAATTACATGTTCAGGGAAACTGGAGTCTATCATAGTTAGCCCTGAGACAGGAAGGACAACAAAACAGTTTTATTTGCATGCCAGGAGATCAGGAGATCTTCCTACTAATTTTAAGATCTGCTGAGGCAGGGATAGTTTACTTGTCCCTTATCAAAATAGTGGGGTTTGTTTGAAAAAACACAGAGGAAGAAAGAAAGCATGGTTTAACGTACTTGCTTTATAAGTTAGGTTGAAACAGACAGGTTATCTATCCCTTCCCCCATATACAGAATTCTGCACTGTGTATTTAATTATATGTCACATTTATTTGAGATTTTTGTGTCCAAAGATACCCTAAGTTAAAGCAGAAAAATCACTTCACCCATCACTGAAATTCAGCCACCTCTGGGATGAAGAATGGCAGTCAAGGGGACAGCTAGTACATAGTGACCTTGGCCAAAAACTCATGTGCAGAAATCTGCTACCACCGAAAGCGCCATGGGACCTAGCTTTGAAAGATTTTCCCACAGTAAATTAAATCAAAGTGTATTTATCTGCTTCAGCAAAATGAAATGTTGAGTTGACTCAGCCAAGCCTCAATCTCTCATTTTAGAGGCTCTGGGCATTTTAAGCATAATGCAGAAAAGACCACACTCTTGCACTTCGAGCTTATAGCAATAATATTAAAAAGTTTTAACAATACAGTGATCAAGCAGGACTTTGAATTTTTCAAGAACTTGAGCTCTCCAAAACCACAAGGTGATGGCAAATTCAGAGCTTAGATTCTCCCTATGACTTTTGCTCATCGATATCCTATCAACAGTTGGAAAAAAGAAAAAAAAGATCACTTTCATCAGCACTGGGACAGACTCACATTCATCTGGGACAAGATATCGATACGCATAGCAAACATGCTAATTCAATGCTATTCCAATGCAATGCTCTTCACCACATCAAATGATCCATTTGCAAAGTTACTTTAGCACTTATGCATATAAGATTCTTCTCAACAAAAGGTTCTCTTGTTTCAATAAGTTTGTGATGGAGAAGAAACACAACACTGTTCTTTTGAGCATATTTAGCAGAAGTACAGATAATAGGCACTGTGACATTACCGGGTTTTGTTACAAACACCAGATTTTTTTTCTCTTCCATCTTTTCAGGCCATGGAAAGACAAAGTTTCATTGGAAAAGCAGATTTAATAAGTGATTAGAAGGTGATCACTATTCTCTCATAATATGCAAAGGGCAATTTTGGGTTGTGAGGTAGTCCGTGGGTCATGTGAATTTAATTGTCGTATCCAGAGACTTATGCCACATTAAGTGTATCCCTAGTGAAACAGCAGAGTTGTAAATCTGTGAGATAGATATATATATATATATGCACACTATTTTTTAACAGAGCTCTGGGAATAGTCCATTACCTATAAAATAAAGAAACAACGTTAAATATGCCAAATCAATTTCCTCATGAAACCAGCAACAAATACTTAGCTAGTTACTACAAGAGACTCCAATGTTCAGGTCAGGTTCCACACACTGTCCCCCTTTACACCATTTTAGCTTGTGCTTGCAATGCCTGTATAGAAAGTGTCAGGTTAAACAAACCATGCTGGAAGACATGAGGCACCAGAAGACTGCCTGTACACAAAACCCACACTGACAATCTTGTCTGGGAACTTCTTGATCTGAAGCTGAAATTTTTACCCACATGAAGTTAATAGGGATTCTACCCTAGGTCTAAATGGGACCGAAGATTATTCTGAATCCTCTGCAGCCTACATCTTGCCCCTTCTGCTCTTCACCCAGTGTTGACTTTCCACTCCCACTACTGAAATCAAACAAGCCTCCTATTTACCAGCAACCCACAACTCACCTATCTTCCTGAAAACTTCTGTTTTTCTCTGCTGCCTTCTGGAACTCTGAAATGATATCTTTCCTTTCTGAATTATGGTTTAAGCAGAAAGAGCAAAACTAGATAACATAAAAAAGCATTTTACAGATACAACAGCACACCAGTTTGTCACTTCAGATACCATGGAACACCAGTTTGTCAACACGCATCCCAAGATAGGAATCTTAAAGGTCTTTTAGTGGGCATTGCTGAAAAGATATTTGCCATTCCAGGGCGATTACATTACTGTGATATCACCACTTCCACCTACAGAAAGGCATTGGTTACCGTAGGTATCTGAAGCAGTGTTTGAGAAATGTTTGCTGTAACAAAAAAGAGTAAAAAAAGTGACTGAAGAGTGCAGTGAAGAAAAAAGGCCATAGTGGAATCTGAAATCTAGTGTGCTGCTGCAGCCTTAATGCAAATTTTTTTGCATTCTTGTTATTATTTTGGCATAAGGCCTTGCGCCAAGAGCAGAGCTGCAGCCAGGATTTTCAGCCTTAACACTGAGTTTCCTGGCTTTTGTGGGTCTAAGGTTAACTTTTAATGTTACTCAAACAGAAGTGTATATAGCTGAATAGATTTAACAGTGTGGTATAGCTGAATGGAGAATCTCTGCAGCAGTTACTTCAAGAGGCTCAGAAGCTCATCTCCCCTCATAGAACTCCAAGGCACCCTTTCAAATGTGCCTCCTAATAATGTGCTTATTCCTGGACTCCAGAGGCAGTCACTTTCATAGAAGTCCTATGCTAAGTATTATTCTTATAATAGCAAATGCCCTGGTTGTTGTTTTACACAAACTGAGTTATTTGGGACCCACTGTTTTGCACAAGAGGACAGCAATGCCTGCCTCACATTTTGCATCCATTTGGTTGTTAATGAGCACATCCAATGTTTCCAAGCTGAAGCTACACCCAAAGTAACACCAGCTTAACAAAACTGTGTGTCTGGACATGGAGTGATCTCACAGCATTGAATGAAGAACCAGGTTCTATACATTGCACAGGACGTGGTGAATGCTCTACACACATGCAGCTTTAGGTACTGAGTAACTGATTTAATATTTCTGTTTAGAATCTCCCATGCTCAAGGCCCCTTAATTATTGTAGAGGTTGACCTACTTTAAGGTTTTCTTCCTTGTTTTAAGGAACATTCTGCAGGCAGAAATAACTGTTCAGAAACGGCTCCACAGTACAGAAGTGGCTTGAACTATGGTGCTACACGTATTAAGTACTAAAAATGAACAGCTGGCTATGTTTTTTCTTTTGACAAACCTCTTGCTTCTTTTTCTACTGGGTTTTGTTTTGTTCTAGCCTCTAGTTATGTATTTTGCGAGCATAAAGCAATCTCGCATGCTGTAAGGCCAAATGTCTTTAAAACACAAATCATGATTCAGTGTGGAGATTTGAAGCTGCTTTTGAAGCTGATAATTATTGGTTTTGGCTCCTCACCACTTATAGCTGAAAACATAAGCCTCACTTTAAAAGGGAAGGTTGTCCTCTGTAGAAACAAAACAACTAATTCAGAAGTGGCCTAATGCTTTAACTGAGCTGAAGGTACTGTACGTGGGACGTGCACATGAACAGAGCACACGTGATCGAATGGGAGCACTGCTAGGTCTGTTCACCTGGTTAGCTACATTCCATAGGAGTGTTCTGCTCTGCTGTGGAGTCCCAGGATAGGAAGGCTTGGTTGCTTTTGTAAGTAATGAGAAAGGAGAGGGAGGGGACTCTCCAGGAAGATGGAAGGAATAGCAGGTATTCTTGCAAAATGTTACAAATGTTGCATTTAAATAGAAAAGTCTCAAATTGCGGAGCTGGTCCATGTAATAGAAGGATCGGTAATTTTAACAGAGTACCAGAAATGAGCCAATTTCACAAGCTATTTGAAGGATATTTTCATGTAACTTTTAGCCAAAGCAATGTTCCAAAAAGTCTGAAAATTGAATCCTAATTAGTTGCAAGTATCCCTCTGGCTCAAGTTGACTATTATATTATGCTCCATGCTCCCGAAGCAGATGAGAGCCATCACACCTTGCCAACATATGACAAGGAGAAAGGTAAACTCACCATGCCATTGCTTTCAGAAGAGTTTAAATCAAGAAAAGAGAGAAAATTACACAAATCTTGAAGGAGAATTGCCATTCTTTCCACATAATAACAGTCATCTGGGATAATACGCCTGTATTTCACTTGTCAAAGCATGCTGTTTACTATTTGGTCTTTTAATAGTGAATTTAGTGAACATTAAGAGACATTAAGGCAAAGCAGGAATTTTGATGTTATATCAGCTCATTCCCCTGCCCCTCAGTACAAAGTCTTTACATTTCTTTGTGTGTTCTGAGGAGACCTTATACATCTCCTCATTTAGGTTTAGCTGACACTGCAGAAATGAACATGACTAATTTAAATCTTTATTAAAAATATAAATGTATCAAATACTAAAACTGCCTATTCATAAAGCAGGGGATTTTGCTCTTGCACATGATGGATAAGTCTGGGGGTTGCTCTGGGGATAAGAACATTCTTTGAGTTTTTGGTCAGTGTTCCCCCTGCACCCACCGCCTTCTTGTGAATTTTTCGTTGTTGTTCTACAAGAAATGAAATGCTAATCTCAGCTCCACCTCTATTGGGTCACCTCCAGGTCAGCATATTAGAGAAATCAGCAAAAGAATGAAGACAGTCTACTCCAACTGCAGGGCAGGATGACCCAGTTATTAATCAATCTGATGGCAGCATTTGAACAATGACAGTCATCTGTCAGAAAGCAGGAGGTGTCTCCTCATTAACACACCACTCACCCGCCCTGAGCTACAACTCTTTTATAATAATATCTATCATTCACCTCCAAGGTGTTGCTTCTTTCTCTGGCTACATGAAATAACAGGCACGATTTTTTGCCCCCTCGCTGGTACCTCATTTTCTTGGAGATAGTCAACCGACATGGCCTTAGAAAGAAAAAAGAAAAAAGAAAAAAGAAAAAAGAAAAAAGAAAAAAGAAAAAAGAAAAAGAAAGAGAAAGGGAAAGGGAAAGGGAAAGGGAAAGGGAAAGGGAAAGGGAAAGGGAAAGAGAAAGAGAAAGAGAAAGAGAAAGAGAAAGAGAAAGAGAAAGAGAAAGAGAAAGAGAAAGAAAAAAAAGAAAAATAGAAAGAGAAAGAAAAGAAAAAGAAAAAGAAAAAGAAAAAGAAAAAGAAAAAGAAAAAGAAAAAGAAAAAGAAAAAGAAAAAGAAAAAGAAAAAGAAAAAGAAAAAGAAAAAGAAAAAGAAAAAGAAAAAAAAGAAAAAGAAAAAAGAGAAAGAAAAAGAAATTCCTAAATTAACACAAACCAGAAAGACCTAATGAATTCTAACTAATTTTCTAAGGCCTTCAAGTGTTCAGATTAAAATAAAAGTAAATTGAGTTATTTAACACAGTAACATACCACAGTTATAAATTGGCCTCTTCCAAGTAACAGGTCAACCCTTGTTTTTGCCAATCTGATTTCACCACAACTGTCCCAGCAGGTTACCTCACACCGCTGTTATACTGTCATATACCTTTTAAAATTACTCTGTTTTGCTCTGACAGTTTCCAATCCACATGCAGATGTTAAGCCAGAATAATATATTAAGCTAGTAATTTTTTCATAAAATGCTGCTTATTGACATACATTTTTGTTATTAGACACACATGCATGGAGATCAGATACAGGGCTGATGACTAACAACAGGCAGACCTGGTAATCTGTGCCTAGGAAGAGGTTCACACCAATTTCCATCACAAATGGAAATTGGCATTCGCTCCCCAAAAAATCTGACCACAAGACGTATCATTAAAGGGAAGGTAATGTACAGTTGCATTCAGTATTATACACCAGACCAAAAAACTGCAAGGCACCTACAGTTGTGATTCTTGCTCCTCTGCCTTTGATTCCAGTGCTTCAGTTGCTGCATGCTCTTAAAAATCTCCTCAAACAAGAAAATGGGGACCTATGTGGCCTTTCATAAAAGAAAATCCCCATGGCATTTGATATAAACACAGTGGGTACTATTATTTTACCCAAAGGTCCTACCCAGCTTTCAGCTCCACATAATCTGCTGCAGCTTTTCAGCAGCTCCCCCTGGCCCCTCAGCCCATGACCTTCTCTCTCTTTTTCCCGGACCTGCCCTGCTGTTGATTTTGGGCAGTTTATATGAGAAATTTACACAGGGCAGGAGTCCTAAGGGGCATCGTATTATCTGCAGTGGATGCTGTAGCACCTCTTTCAAACCTAGAATTCGTGTGAGGTGGTTCCTGAAATGACACCAAACACCACAGTGGTCAAGGGGAGGTTCAAGTTTCTCAGGCTTATTAAACTATTATAATCATATAAAGTACAGCAATGCCTGAGCACCAGCCAAAATGAGAAGCCTTGGTGTTGGGAATAAGCTGGCTGGGGTTGACTCTGTATCCTGAAAATCTTGCAATGAAAACGGACACAAGAAACAAAACGATGGAGGGAACTTCCGAGCACAGCAAGCAACGCATTTGCTGCCAACATTAGATGAGAGCCACAATATCCTTTTGCAGGATGTGCTCATAAAAAGGAGATCTGTCCCCAGCTATTGGGGGTCTCCTGTACCAAACCCAGGTGTGGGCAAGCCACCTTCCTCACACAAGCCAGCCCTTGGTGAACAGACCAAGAAGTAAAAGGCAGCAGCTGCTTAGCAGTCATTAGTAACAGGTAGTGCTTCCTCCACGTGTTTCTGGAGGAGCTCTGCAATATGGCAGCTGGAGAGGAGGGGGGTAATCACTGACTTCGAGTGCCCCAAAAACACTGAGCCAAACCCCATCACAACATGTCTGTCCGCTCAAATGGACTGGAAATTTAGCAGAGATGCAGAAGCGCTGGTATTTCTGGCCCCCTTTCCACTCCTGCAGAAAGGACAACATCTCGCAGGCTGTCTGAGCCGCTTCCAGTTCCAGTTGGGCATTACTAGCACACGCTAAAATGGGAGAAAAGATAGCATTGTAAATGATTTTAGTACTCAAAATAAGAGATTCATTTCAAATTTGAGAGTCCAGAGAATTTTTATTTCTCACTTTCTTGTTAGCAGACATGAACTGTAATTTTACTAAAAGGTGCAGTTTCATATTTTAATTTTGGCAATAAATCAAGGCAGCATTTTCTGCATTATGCTATTTATTAGCATTAGATACAGAAAAAAAAAAAACATAAAAAACCCCACAAAAACCCAACCCAAAACTTACAAAAAAATATGCAACAAAACAGACAAAAAACCCAGAACCAACCAACCAACCAAAAAAAACCCCAAACACAACCACATGTTAGAAACCCTAGAATCACAGTTTTTCTGTCTAAACTCTGTTTGTTTAGGCAATTACAGTGCCTGCTACTTACCCATAATGTTGTCCTTTTAGTCAGAGTGCTCTGTGGATGATTTGATGCTGATAATGTCTAGTTTTCAGGGGGGAAAGATGAGAAAGGAAATGTTACTCCCGAACTCTGACCTTCGTGGATGGCTTTCTGGGGAATGCACTCCACTAATTGTCTTCTTTTTGAGCTGCACTGGATGTAATTGCATATATAAGGCCTGTGTTTTGCTTGCGTTACTCTTTTACGGTACAGGACCGTGTCCACAATGGTGCATTAAAGTAATAATAATGAAAATAGTATCCATCAAGTAATTTCAATGCTGTTACCATCCTGGGATGGAACCATCCTACAAATGCTGCGTGGTTACACCCAGGCTTCATCTGCCCCTCCATGCCATTAGCCCTCTGTTCTAGACGGCAGGGCAAGAAGCATCCACCTTGCAATTCCCAGGCTTGCAGCTTTTTTTCTTCTTTTCTCATCTAAAAGAGTATTTGGCAGTGTAGTCACTCCTCCTTCCTCTGCTGTAAACACACGCGCATTTTGGTGTGTGCACATCTTCAGCACAGCTGGAGTGGGAGCTGTCAGGGAGAAGCTCATGAGCCCTCAGCTTCACCCTCCTACGAGGGAGAAAATATTATCATGTTACAGGTGAACAATCAGACACATTTGAGCAATACACCAAGCACTACAATGTGAATTAGTTTAAAACTAATGAAGGTAGCCACACTGATATTGAATCTTCCTCTCACTCTGCAGATGTGCCTGCAAACCCTCCGTGGCTGGCTGATTGTGCAGAAGGGCCCCGGGGCACATACTGGGGCTGACTTCCCTCAGAGCTTTTTCCTCCAAATAATGCCTTTTCCCCAGGGGAAAAAAAAAAAAACGAAACCAAAAACAAACAAAAAAATCTCCACCCAATATACCATCAACAACAACAAAAAACCCAGCTTCATTTTATTCTTCCTTTTACTCTCATTTCCTCCTTCTCTTGAACAGAGTTACTGTTAACACTAGTTCCAGGCTAAAGTGACGTGTCTCATACTTTGTTGGGGTTTTTTTCCTTCAGTGGAAAACCCTAGAAATAAAATTTTCATAAGAGACCATCTACCTATTTTTCCAATGTTGTATTCTTCACTAAAGTTTTTTCTGGATTTGAACAAGAAATTTGTATTAAAACTCCTGTTTTCTCTTATTCATTTTGTCCAAGTGCATACGTTAATTTCAGTACAAATGTGCATGTATTTTTGTACTGAGCATCCCCTTTATATTGCACATATAGATGTCTAGTCTCCCTCTATATACAAATAATATAACAGTACATCTCCCTCTCATGCTCTTTGTGTTTATAGACATATATATACATATGTATGCATGTTTATATACGTATCTATACGTGTGTGTGTGTTCCCCTGTGTGTATATACGTGTATGTATATATATATATGGATAATACATACATAATTGCCCGGGCTTTACAAACGGATGCCAGCAAGCGAATACCTGTCTATTGCTCTGTCAAATGTGACTCGCTGGGAAAGCTATTGGGTTTATAGAAGAGACAAACATTTCAGGCACGCCATTCTGGGGTAATGAAGCATGGCAACAAAATATACCTGTGCAACATTTGATAAAGATGAGCTGACACACCAGTCCAAATAGGTTCTTTTGTGTGTCTGCACGTGTCTACCATCATTGCTTTCATCTTAAAACAGGAAGGTAGCAATAGCAGCAGCAGCTGGCAGGAACCACAAGAGGAAGAGCAGCTCACACAATTAAACGTCGTTTACCTCTGGCCTTTATTTCACTCCTCTCTCCCCCTAATTTATTATGTGTTTTCTCCATCTCTATGCAAAAAGCACGGGCTCAATTTTTCTTTCTTTCTCCTGCTATCTAGCTCTTTTTACAGAGGGACTAAACAAGACAATAGGCAAAATCCCATGGCATTTAGCTTTGGATCTTAACTTGAAATGCTTCTTAGTGGGGTTTTTATGGCCTTTATTGTTCTTTGATTAATGTAAAGTAAAATTAAACCCTACAGTTACACATTAGAACATCAACTAGAGAGAAGGCAAAACTGCACTGTGTACCTCGCTTTACAGAAAACATCCTTTGTTGTGTTTAATCTTCAGAGCAAAGGAAGGGAAAAGCCTCATCTGCTGTGGGGACTCTCGAAGGGTAGAGATGGGAAAGGAGTCACAGACTTCAGCTGTGGTGCCAAGCACTGCAAGTGACCCAAGTTACAGCACTGTCCTCATTAGGGGCTGGGCAATGGCCCTAATTTAGGCACAGCTTCCATTAAAGTCATCAGGAACTGTCCTGGTTTATGGAGCAAAACACAGAGGTGTCTCCGGCTCTGCCTGACTGCCAAAGATCTTGCTTTCAAGAGGGGTGGTAGCTAGACATAACCAAACTTTATGGTGGTTTTTACGTGGTTCTGCACCAGTTTCTACCAATGAGAAATAGCTGCATAAATCTTTCTTCCAGGGTAAATTTAAAACTAGATTTTCATTGCCTAGAGATGTTATACATATGTGTATGCTTGCAAATATTTGTATTTGCCTCAAACGAAAACTTAATTACTTATAGTATTCTGGTTAACATCATCTACTGAACAGGCTGAGGTCTTTCTTCTAGATATATTGTATATGGCACATATGTGGTTTCATTTCTTTTTCTTTTCTTTTTGTTTTAATAAATATGCCCTGCTCTCATCTCTTCTTGCACAAAATCTCCTTGGTATGTGTGATTTTTCCCTTTGCCAGCTGCTAAATTCATTTCTACTCCATGTTTCCAGTGGTTCTTTTCTTCTTCTTTTTCCACAGATGTTTCTAGGCAGAATGCAGAACAGTCCAGCTGAAGTAAAATGTTCAGCATTACGGTTTTTGAATGGGGTTGGAATAGGGGAGTGAGAAAGAACGAGTTTGGCCCCTTGTAATATCTATACTGAAGCAACACAGAACTGAAACAGACCTTTTTTTCCCCCCAGCTAGTAAAACTCCTGCTAAATCTTAAAGAGGGTTCACAGGTTTGGCATTGCATATTCCTCAGAGCAGCAGTACTTTCATTATTTACCATCATTGTGGCTGATTATAAATGCCTCTTAACATGCTTATTCTTTTCAATTTTCATCAGTAGTCAGAGCATGGGAACTTCAATTTCAACCTCTGGTTGTCCCCCACCTTGCACCCATTTCATGAAATCTATTGTATCTGTGGCCAATTTCACAAGTTAAATGACACATATGTGGCCTTTCTGTTCATTTTATCTGACACTAAGACAATTCAATTGATGTTCAGGATAAAAAAAAAAAATCCCCAAAATTACAGAGCGTCTCTGCCAAGGGTAAGAATAGGTCAAGAGCCAAAGGAATTTAAGCAAACTGTCTTTTATACACAGGAAGCAGTTAACATATGGAATAAAAGAACGGGGATAGCAATTGATGAAACATTTGGGAGAAACTTAGATAAACAATCATAAAAAAGATTTAGGCAAGTGCTTGGAATAGCCAAAAAAATAAATAAAACTGGTATAGAGTGTGCAAGTCACTTCATCGTCCTTCCATTCTGAAATAGCTGAAATAAAATAGCAATGAGCAGATAAACTGCAAAATATCATTATGATTTAGTAGCCATTTCTTTCCATCAGAGCTACTGTTTTAATTTTCATTCTTCCAAATTACAAAGTAACAATAAAATATCCTTTTCGATTTATGGCAATGAGACCCTTTTAATTGAATTTCAGAAATGAGTTGATTTGACTGATGGGTAGGTAATGGGAATATACTATTTACAGTTGGAAATGCATTTCCAGTGGAAGGATTTGAAAAAGCACAACAAAACAGATATTTATAAGCAGGATTTTGGATGGCTTACATACACACAAACAAAAATATATACGTTGACCTTGAGGCACAACAAACAATATTTCTGTTTTATCCTAAAAGCCTCTACCTATGAAAAAAGTTCACGAGTACTTAGACTATTTATTCTAGTAACAGCCAAATGTACGAGCACTATGACCTCATTATAACTCTTACTTTTTCTCTCTGTATAGAGACATGGGATTGACGGTGTTTTTTTCCTGAATGTTAAGCCAAATCTGGAAATATTGGCGACTTATAGGCCATCTCACTCTGCCTGAGAGTTAATGTGGAGTAGCCTACATCAGCCATCACTTTTTGCATTGCAATGGCAAAGTTCCAGCTGACTTTAATGGAGCCAGAATTTCACCCCAGGTGCATTATTACAATTGACTAGGGTCTGATAGATTGATTCCTGAGATGCTCTGGATTCCAGATGTGGATCTCATAAAACTGTAGAGTGTGGTGTGTGCAAAGCTTTTTTTTTTTTTTTGTCTTTTTCTCCCCCATTAAATAAATAATAATAAAACACAGTCCTTGTAAGCAGTGCAATGTAGAGTATACGCTTTTCTCTCCTCTGTCTTCCAAAAAATACCTCCATCTTCTTTCTCTACTACTTATGATCTCATATTTATATAGCAAGCAGAAAACACCAAAACGACGACCAAAAAAAACCAGCCAGTGAGCTGCATCTGGTTTAATGTATATGTAGAGCTGAGTCTGTGTGCCTGCTGAAATTTTATCAGCAACACCTACAATAGCAAGTCTAATCAGAAGCCAACTGTGTTAACAGAGACTGAAAAATAACCTAAAAATCCAGACATTGTAAGAGGAATAGAGCAAAAGAAGCCTTCCTTTACAGGAGGACTTGGTGTGATAAATAAAGGGAGAGGAGAGGAAAGGAAGAGAGTTATCCCACTCTAAAAAAAAAAAAACCTCAGAGGCCTGGAAACCACATGATGCCATCATCAGGGCAGGTGTTTCCCGTTCTTGCTGGGCCTGTCTTGCCTCAGGAAAGGGAGGATGGCTGCCCTTCTGTAACTAGGTATTTGTGCTGGCTCTTCCAATTCTCCTTTCTGTTCTGTTTTGCCCTTATAAATATTTGAGATAAGTCCATCTCCATCCATCTGCATTTCTACCAGGAATCTAGCGATTTCCAGGGAGAGGAAAAAAAAAAATCCCTATTCCCAGGACCCAAGTAACAGTGCGACAGTTTCCACTCAGTAAGGATATAATAATAAAATTTGAGCCTTTTTTTTCCCACTACACTCAGTAGTAATAGAGAGAAATAGTCCTCATGCCTCACAAGAGAGAGATGGGGAGACGGGGACCACAGCAAAGCATGGAAGAGGAAGATGTGCAGTCAATAGGGTTATCCTTCTGCTGCCTTCATCTTCCCAGGGATTAGGAAGCTGAGGCAGAACACAAGTGACAGAGGCCAGGTAGTGAAATGATATTCAGTGCTGCAGTAAGGGCTGGTCTTGCGTTTTCTCACAAGTTGGTGGAGCACGTATGTGCTGCACATAAGTTAAAAAAAAAGACATAGGAGGAATGTGGTCCATGTGTGTGAGCAGTGGGAAACACGCTCTGTAGAAACTCTTTGAAATGTTTCCTAGCAAGGACGTGTTGCCAGAAGCAGAGGACTGCTAAGAAAAACAAGCAAGGCCACCAAGAAGAAGAAACACACAAAAGGGGGATGCCTGATCTTGGGGTAACACTATTCAGAGCTGTAGAACCTGCCCCTACTCGAGTCACTGAGTGCAAAGCAGCAAAAGCAGGCTGCACATCATCAGATGAAATCCCAGAAATTGTTAGATTGTGTTTTAGATGTGATTGAAAGACAGAATGACAAAGAAGGAAGAGGTTTCATGAAGTTACATGGAGCAGAGATTAAAATCACTGTAGTATATAAAAAAACCCCAATATACCCAGGATATAGGCTATCAAGGAATACCAAAAATAACTATCCCTGTTTGTGAGCAATCCAGTGGTGTTTTAAAACACTCTGTAGCCACTGTATTAAAAGACATGTCTGGTCTTGTATTTCTCAACAAATGTCCCTGTTTACAATTCTTACTGTGGACACAAAAATATTTTGTGAGAATCTGTGTTTGTGTGGAATTATCAGATGCACCAGCCCATGGAAGGACAAACATGGACAAGGTCAAAGGAAAATATTCTTTAGAATAGCCTTTAAGCAGGCAGAGGAATTAGGCCTGATTTATGAATGTATTTCCACAATTCACTTGAAAATTTGTAATGTCTGTGCAGCCTGGCAAGAAAAAAAGGTGAGGGTAATGTGAAGGAATGCTTCTATTCCACTTTATTGTAAAATTATCCCATGTTACCTGCTCTAATCCCCTGAAAACAAATTAAATCCTCACTAAGCTGACTTTAAATCAATAGTTTCATTTAAGAATAGTGTGACTTAATAAAAATAAAAAACTAACTGGTCCAGCCAATTTAAGAGGGAAATAAATCATTGCCCAAGGAAAAAAGCAGATTTGACTTGTATATGGGCCACAGTTTTGTTGAGGGGCTAACCTGCTGTCTAAATTAACTTGGGGTATATTACAAATCTCATCAGCCTCATTCAGAAATCTGCTCCACTGTACTAGGGAGGAAGATCGCCAAAAAAAACAAAACAAAAAGAATGACCCCCAAAAAACAGCCCAACTGGAGATGTTATGAAATGGAATAATATTTCTGAGAGCACTTAGTAAATCATATAAAGAAAACACGCCTTTGAATTGCCCTGAAACATCACCTCACACTCCAGCATCTCACTTGTCTAACTTATTTGGAGAGGATGTTTGTAAAGTAAAAAGGATGCCATATCTGCAGTTAGGGCAAGAGGAAAATATTAGAAATGGGAGAGAAAGGAGCAGAGCAATGAACAGACAGGCAAGCTGCCAGCTGTTTAATTCATTCATACAGCAAAACTAGTTAAAATAAAAACTGAATAAATTATTTGTAAATCTATAGATTGAATTATCCCTGCAATCTTTGCAGCTTGGTGAAGATATTACTTCAACATTATTAAGTGTGGACATATTTATCACTAATTTACCTTTTAAATGTTATGAAACTTGCATAATAAAAGTCTTAAAGGTTCAGAACACCAGAATATAAACAGAGACCACAACAGAGCAGCTTACTCAAATCATTGCTAGTTATGCATTGCAAGCCACTGACAGCAGGAGAATTTAATAATCCTGACTCCAGTTGACTTATTCTAAGCATTCCTGGATGAATACCTTTCTCTGTCACCATGTTTCCAGGCAAGCCTTTGAAAAGTATCTTTTAAATAACCTGTGTAAGGGCACCCCACAAGCTGGCAACAAAGGACAGCACTGGCTTGTCCAGAAGCTCAGGAAATGCTTTAACTATGCACCCATCTTGTAGCCCACTGTGATAATCTGTAGGAGCTGACAAGGTTTCTGGATTTGCCTTAAATACTTTGGAGCTGAGGAAGGGATTGTGGTGAATCTGTGATCTTACAGACCTGGTTTAGAAGAAAGGGCTTCTCATGCAGCATTCCTTTACATTTATCTGATTCCCCCAACACGATCCAAAAAGATGGTCATATCTTCATCTCATTTTTTCTTACAGCATTCGCGGACGAGGAGGAATAAACACTAATGATTCTGGTGATGAGAACACTAAGAAGTCATGGGATGAATGGGGAAGAAAAATTAGAGGCACGTGAAGGAACAGTGGCAGGGTGTAGACTTTAACCTCTGTATTCTCCATGCTGCACCAGCAGCACAGGCTTGCCAGCACTGGCAGGTCCAACATAAAACTACGTCGCAGAAATGTTTCAGTGCAGAAGGAAAATGAACAGTAAGACGTCCAAGTTTATAAAAGTGGGGAAGTTCTTCTTTGCTTAGTTTTATTCCTAACACAAAAAAACAACAACCAAAAAAAAAAAAAGAAAAAATAAAAAGAAAAAAAAAACATAAAGAGTAATTATATTTAAAAAAAATAAAGATGCTTGAGAGTTCCTAGGTTTTCAAGGAACTGGAAGAGATGGACTTGGATGGCTTCAGAGGATACTGGAGAGTATATTGCAGAGCAAAACACTCCAAACTGCCCTGTACCTGCCTGACAGAATACTATATGACTGTGTTTAACAGGTAGTTTGGAGTTGCAGTTATCCATATTTGTATTCCCCAGTAAGTGCTCCTAGGCTCTGCTATCCCACTGTGATTTTGAGATATGAGGTCTTAAGGGGAGTTGGATCAAGTAGTGTCTCACAAGATCATCTGCACTGGGCCTTTTTTTCTCTTGGTTATAATTTTTCTTATCCTTTCTCCGTTCTGAGCCTTCCTATTTATTTGTTATAGGGATAACCATCTGTGTTAGAGCTAGAATGAAGGATCATTGTACATGTTACATTTGTATTTGATGGACTTGTTCTTGCTAGATAAAAATACAGTAAGCAGTTGTACACAGTATCAGACTGAAAATACAGAAGTTAGTTTTCTTTCTGGCTTGGATTTATGTAATGAGATTTAAGATGAGTTTCATATTCTTGAATATTTATGGCTGCACTCTCCTGAGTGGGAAGGCCTTCACTATTCGCTAAACTTCTAATTTCTTATATTTCCAAATTCCTTAGAAATGAATGGTTTCCTTCATGCTAGCCAGAATTCCCCCAGTAATCTGTGAAGAGAACATCCAAAGCTGCCCAAATCATTGGGCCATTCAGTTCCCACAAATTAGTATTTTCAAAGCATATTCTCCTTTTGGACTTCTCAACATTTTTTTTTTTTTTTAATTCAGCATCTCCTAACCACAATTAGGATTCTCAGAAACTGACAATATCAGAAATTAGTGGTATTTTTTTTGAAAAATTTTCCCCAAGCCATAGGTCATGACATTTCTGTTTGCAAAGCCTTTCTGTCTTATTGGTCCTCCTCTCGTTTCAAAGCTGAATGTTCAGCAAAAGGTGTCTATTTTGCATTTGCAAGGTATCTTCAAATCAACTGTTGCCTGTAGTAACTTGCAACTTAAATGTGCAAACTCCAGCCTGTTAGAGAGAGAAATGTGAAGAATACAAATCAGGTCAGAATTGTACTGACAAAATGATAATACTCAGAAAGCACTTGTAAGGTTGTGCGAAAGGTCCACACCTTGAAACTGAATTTTGAATACTTGCCCTTTAAATTCTATTATAAGTTTAAGGCAAACCTCTGGCTTTCTTAACATTCAGTTTTGACAAGTGAATAAATTACTAAGAGAATATAATTCATTGGTTCAACAGAAAGGGAGAATAAGTTAGCATGTAAAGACACTAGTAAATGATACATTACAGACACCATCACTGTGGTGCTACACATGATATTTTCCTGGGGCGGAAGATTATTTATATATTTTTAAGTAGAACAGAGACAAGAACACAACTTCATTTGTTAAAAAGAAATAAATAAGTAGTAATAACGAACTAATATAGTGAACTTACCCCATGCCTATATGGCATATATGCTACATAGGGAAAAGAAGCAAATGATTGCATTTTAAAACCAAAGTGTTGCTAGAATCTCTACCTTGTCTAAAGGTCTCCTTGTTATTTGTGTTTCTAGGGGTTTTTTTGTTTAAAAATTCTAGGGTGCCATTATTAGCAAAAAGGATTTGCAACTCAATATAATTTTGTGTGCTTTGCTATTTAACAAGGTTTGCATATCTGGGGTCACTCCATCTTCCTGGATTCACTCTACTGGTCAGACTTGCAGGATACACTTGGGTATAACAACCAGTACATAACAACCAGTTGATAGCACTACCTAATAATTTCAGAGTGCTTCATAAATTAGATTTTGTAATCTCTTTGCTTTTACATTTTAATGACCTTGGCATCTAATGTACCATAATGTTAGTTTTTAATCTGGATAGCATAAACTACAACTGCTCAGATGTTCCTGCTCACCTGTATGATGCGAAAATAGAAATATTCATTCAAACTTCTGGAGATGAAATTGCAAGAGTTGCAAATTTCTGAGAAGCTCTGGCACAATCTGAGGATGTGTTTGTCTAGTGCAGTCCACCATGCACCCCCACAGAGGGATGTTCCCTCTGCAGGCAGTCAGCTCAGGAAAGGTTGTGTAGTGATTACAGAAACCCAGACACCCATCCCCACGACAGTTTCTTGTGTTACTTGTGCATGCCTAATGCAGTTGGAGCTAAATTTACAGCCTGCAAATATCTTCTCCTCAGAGAGCTAGATTTGGGAGGCTATGCAAAGTTTTTCCTTAATAAGGGTGTTTGTTGTTAATTGAAATAAACAAATGCTCTAAATCTTTAAATAGTTCCTTCTTTTCATGTTTGTTTGTGGAATCACAATAAATATTTGGGGTTCCAGATTGCTTTTGCCCACCATCTTCCCCTATCATTGCCCATCATATAGCTGACTATACGCGAAAACTTACCGAGAGACCAAACAAAGAACTATAAATCTTTCTAGCTCATGGTAATCTCATGCATTCCTGGCTCCCAGCTGATCTATCAAGAGGTCATTTGGTTGAAAGCCAACTTGCCAGACCTCCTTCTCTTGTCACTGTTTTAATTTCCTCTTTTGCTTGTTTTATTTTCAGTACTGGTACATTTTAAAAGAAATAGCATTTGCATCTTTACAAGGAATGCCATTTTAAATAAGACATTCTTGGGCAACAACAAAAAAGACCCTCTGTCTCTGAGGATGTGTCTTGACAACTCGGTTGTAGTGTTTGGGAACACATACCACTTTGTTCAGTTCTGTACAAGCAGATAGTTTCAGACTACTTTTTAATACTACCCCAAGGAAAAGGGAAAAAAAAAAAAAGAAAAAAAAAGCAAAGGGAACACAAATCATTGGCTACTTATCCCAAGCCTGGATACTTATTGTAGACAGCAGTCTTCTCCCTGTCTGATGGCAGAAGTATTTTAAACACACACGCAATATCTTCTCTTGCAGATTTGTGTATAGTCTGACACATAGAGAATCAGACACAGGATGGGGGGCAACAGTCTTCCAACATTGCAAAGGACAAACTTCTTGCCTGGCTGGTTTTCTTCTAGCTTTTATAAGTGAGAGGCACATCTTGGCCATGATTGATCTAACAGTCTGGTTTTGGCTTTCTAGTCCTTGGTCTCTTTCCCAAGCTGGCTGTTGACAGACTATGGAGTACTACACATGGGTTTTAATCTTCAGGAAACATAAAGCATATGTAGCTGGCTCCAAATCACCAGCTCTCCCATACCACAGAAGAGGAAAGATGAGGTTTAGGGGAAGGGCTAGAGTACAGAGGGGTGGGAGTAGTGGAAGGTTACAGAGTATTCCATATAACCCCAGCCACTGCCATGATCCCACTGAGACTGAGACAATTAAAATTACTTGACCGATGTTTTAGCTATTTGAAGCTAGGCCAGGAGCTGCTTGGTCTCTAGAAATATCAGAAAGATATCAAAAACGCAGCATAGTGTTGTCTCTTCTCCTCAATTGCAAGTATTTCCATTTACACTCAGCTGGTGCATTCAATCTAATATCATGTTTCATTCTTACCTGAGATGCAGTTGGAAATCAAAACTGTCCTTCAGGGAGAAAAAAAGGAAAAAGTTTTCTGCAGATGATGTCACTTCTTTCTCTCCTCTCCCAGCATTTGTTGCTGATGTTGTTCTTTGTGGTGAAGGAAAAAAGCCCAAAGAACTCATTTGATTTGCTGCCAGTCAGAGGATGGCAATGCTCTAATTTGATCACATTCAACCCCAAATTCGGGTGATGTGAGTTGAATCCTGTCCCAGATTCTGCAGCTCAGGCCTTTTCTCGACTAAAACTCTCTCCAGCCAGCAGTGCCACAGCCCAGGGTCGGTAGCACCACCAGCCCAGAAAAGACCACTGTCGCCTCCTTTGACAGGTTCACAAAACAGGGACTCTTTAGCAAGTTACTTAGGAATTTCCCTGTACCTCGGCCAGCCTTTGACAGAAGAATTGGCTGTGGATATTTGCATTGGTCACAACACATTCCACTATATAATCCAGCAATTGGCCCAGACTTTCTGTAATCAGACCAGAGTAATCCTGGCTCCCACAAAATCCATGTCCTTTCTCCTTCAGCAACTCAACAGGTGAGGAACAACCTCACTGATCGAGTTATGCCTCTGTCCTACTGTTATTTGATAGCTCTGGGGAAGGGGAGGGGGGAATATCAATAGTTTATAAGGGCATTCCTGGAAGAAGAAGCCAGGAAAGAAGAGATTTGTGGGAGTGTCAGAGCACTGTCAGATCAACTACATGAAGGATAGGATTTTGTACCTCTAGCCAGCAAACACATCTTAAGACTTTTTCACCCTCATATCTTTATATTATAGTATTATTGCTCTTTATAGTTTAATAAGTTTCCCCATTGTTGTGACATATGACAGCAGCACCTGTGTTGGTGGATGACGCAAAGTGAGAACAATGCCTTGTTTTCTGTAACAAATACCTGTCAATTCCAGACTGACAATTTCAACTTAAGATAATTTACAAAAGGAAAGGTAAAACACCTTCTCCTGGGGTATTATCAAAAGAAATAACAAAACATTTGATATATGCTTTTACAAATGGAACAAAACCTAAAGCTTTATATTAACAGCATAAAATAAAATAATAGAATGAAAAAAATTTACATGTGACCTGATTGACAGTTGCTATCAAAAAAAAGTTTTATATCTGTGCATATATTCTTATCTATAAAACAAATGTACTCATCCGGAATCTGGGTGAAAATCTTTCTCTTCCTCTTCTGGACTTACCTAGAAGAGCCACAAACCACTCCAAAAGCCATGATCTGTAGGTGATGAAAGTGGCTTTGGCCTCCAGGACCAAGCTGTTACTGATTCACTCGCTCATTGAATGCAAGGCCATACATGTGGTTTCTATCAGTGCAACCAGTATGTTTATAGCATTTACCAGAGCAGAGCAAAAGCTCTTATAGAAAGGGCTGGATATGCTTCGGAAAGGGACTGCTTTAGCAGTGCCCTCCTTCTTTTTGCTGCTTTTGGGGATTTGGTGATGGAGTTTGGCCTTCTCAGGGTGCTGACCACCTTGACTGGACCCAAAGAGGGTAAAAACATTACATGTCTTCCTCCAAACACCCTATACTGTCCTGGGCGGTAGCATGCAGAGGGTGCTCTGAGAGAGGCAATGAGCCCCCTTTCCCTGCTGCCATGTGCACTCCAGCATCACGTGAAGCACGGCAGCCCCAGAGCCCGCAGGAGCGCACTGTGGCTAATGGACACATTAACGGGAGGCCGCGTTTGCTGGAATATGGGCAGACAGACGGCGCGCTTCGAGAACGTATTCTCTTAAACACATCGCTTCCCTATTTCCTACCTTCGGCAACTTAGAAAATGGGACTTCATTAATGCTATTTTAGACAAAGAGCGGCAGAGAAATGTAACGTTTAAAAAAGCCTATATTTTTAAATTGAGAGAGACCAATTACAAAAGCTATAAACACTTTAATCATTTCTCTGAACATGTGGAAATACATACATTGGGAACCTTTTTCATAGGAAATGCTGAAATCCTTTTCTTAATGGCACATTTTCTTAATGGCTTTACAGTTTCTCAGTTCATTTCAAAGGGCTGTTATTTGTTATGTGGACATAAGTTTAGATTACGGTTTAGAATGCTGAGAGATGTTTGAAAGAATTATCTTGTGGGTGGTGGCAGCTACTTTTGCGTTGCCTTCTGTTCTTGCTTTGAAATATATGGAGGTGGAGATACAAGGGGGTGGAATGCCTGTGCGCTAAATATTCCTCATAAAAATGTGGGGTGAAATCCTGTCCCAAGCCAAATCAAGAACAGATCTGGCATTTCTTCAACTTCCAGATTTTATCCAGGTATTTTACTTTATTAAGTACTAAAATACAGTTTATTAAAAAGGATGTAGCTATTATTTGCAAGTAGTTATTTTTACCTTATGCTATGAATCTTTGATCTTTGGGGGCATAACAATGGTATGTGCAAGACTGAAAGAAAAAATAAAGAACAAAAATGTGTTGTATAAAAAGAAGTCATGGCATGGGCATTGCAGATGATGAAGTCAGAAAATTAGAAAACATTAATAATTTCTGGAAATAGAATACTCTTTTTAAAAGATTAAATGTGGACTACACGAGTGTCTTAGAATGACGTGGAGGTCTTGGATGAAATCCCAGCCCTGTTGAACACAATGGGATTTTTTCTTTTCACTGCAACAAAATCAAGTTTTCACTTGCACCTCACTTTAAAAGCATGTGGAGGCACACTGGAATTTCTCCTTTGGAAACAAATCTTGTCTGGTTTTGACATTCTCACTCCTTTCCAGTCCTGCACTCTGCTCCATGTCTTCCAGAGCTCCAAGCCTGAGTTCCTTCACTACTCAAGTATCTCATAGAAGGGAATTCTCCCCCTAAGTCAGAGACTGTACTCATTCCCCAAATGCCTAATTTATACAAATTGCATTGAATAACTATCGACACCCCTCTACCTTTGGTAACAAGCCCATTCCAGGGACTCTGAGCACCTATACAGACTTCGGAAAGCCTGACTGAAATTTTTGGGAGGTCCAGAAATAAACCCATGTTAATATCGTCTTGTCCATATTTAAGTCTTGCTGGAAGCACCAGAGTATTTAGGGGTCTTGGGGAAGGAAAAAAGTAAAAAATAAAATACCAATGGCACATTTGATGGCTAAATCAGCCTTAGTGTCTGGATTTGCCCTTACTTCAAAACAAGTAGGGATTGCTAACACAATGCCACACAGTGCTTATGCGAAGTTAGAACTGCAGCTTCCTCAGAAGCCTCTAAGCTCAAGTGGGTGCCAGCCTTCACCATCCTCTGTTCTGGTTTCCATTCCACTGAAAGGAGAAGGAATGTGATTGCCTACAAATCCTAAATGTTTGTAGTTCTTAGCACTTTAAACATAACCTCTAAGACATTACTCCACTGTCACAGATATTTTGCTTCTGTTTGTTGATATAAAGGAATGCTCTGGGTCATTGATCTGATCTCTTCTATCATAAATCCAGATACTGCACTAACACCTCTTCGAAATGACAAGGCAGGTTTGGCGTGACCTGTGGGATACACCCTGTGAGGCATCACCATTTGATCCAAACCACAGACAGCAGAGCTCAGCTGATGTGGACACAAATCATTTAAAGTTTGGGGGTTTTCCCCCTTACTACTGTGTCTGATTTCACAAACAACAAAGAGCTTTTCTTGCTGAAACATTAAAATCTGTAACTTTAATATTTTCCCCCACCACCACACACACACTGGAAGTCCACCTGGCGTTTGGAAGACAGCTACAGACCCCTCCATATTACATAGTATTGTGGAAGACTATATCCCATTGCTTTTTTTGTTTTGATCAAAGTCTCACATTACCTTTTCTACTTGCAGACTACAGTCCTTGAAAGACTTATTCTAAGCGGAGGTAGATGTAAATTGCCTCCCCATCTGCATCATGGATGGTTGCTTGCCACATGCAGGCTTTCCACATGCCCAGTCATCTCAATTACAGTGTTGACACGGCAAACATTACCCAAAAATTTTAGGATAATTCATATAATTTGTGCAATTAATCTGCGGTTTACACAGTACACAAAAGTGTTGGAATGGTCTCACTTATTGGAGGATAGCAGATAAATTCACCAAATGTCAGCCTCTAAAGAACGTATTCAAACAATGACGTTGTTCTTTGTCTGTGGGGGTGAAGACTGAGCCTGGAAACCAGATGTCCACCATGCTTTACACCCAGAGAAAGAGAAAGCGAGTGCTTGTGTGCGCGTGTGCCCAAGCACGCATGTGTGTGTGGGGCAGAGAGAGGGAGAGAGAAAACCTTGGAAAGGAAGAAATCCTCCTGCCGTTTAACAAGAAAAAATAATTTTGAGGGTGTGTCTCACATTGAATAAATCACACTTAAAATATGGTGAATTTGCATTTCTCATTTAGCAGAAATGATTCCTATATTTTAATCCCAACCTATATAGCAGGATATTTCGATTACTTTTCTTAGCTGTTTGAAACAAGCGGGGAGGTCTGCAATTATTTCATGCGGTATTTCTTCCCAGTAAGTCTGAAGTTGGATTGCACAGTGCAGCTGTGGGCTGCACATCTTAACAATTATAACTAGTGCAATATGAACTACTTCAAAACAATGTGTAAATGGTGCCTGAAGAGCCAAAAGCTTCTTCTTAGGCATTCAGATAGTTTGGGAATCCCTGTGAAAATTTGTGACTGGAGCAGCATGCAACTCACAGGGAAGTTACAGGCAGTTCTCAACAGTGATTTGATGGATACCACCTGGAGAGAGAAGAGGGTCCAGTGGCTGTGGGACAGGGGAAGATTCTTATGCCATCCTGTCCTGGGGCAGCAATACCAGTCATAGTTTGGTGAATGAAAGCCTGTGCAAGACAACTGAGCATTAAATATTTATGTGAACGCTAATGCCCATGGCTCAGTCTGCCTCTCAAAGTTGAGGACAGCATCTGGCATCTTCCAGAAAATGACTGGCATGACCACAGCCACTAGATTCAACAAATTCATGCTTTCTACCTGAGGAATGATGAAAGGCAGAAGCAGCTTTATGCAAAAGGAACATGCACCACTCACATAGTAAGACTGAAGCAGTACTGGACTCTCAGGAGGGCCCTGTAGCTCTGGGGCTTCAGTGAACATCTAGAAATGCTGTGCACAGCCCAGAGACAACTTTATCAATATACAAGAGTAGAACACAGAGCTCCTCATGTCCAAGAAATCTCCATAGCCATCAATAAGATTGGATAGCTTTATTGCTTTCATTAGCCAGTGTCAGATTTTTATGCCAGCTGAGGCACAGGTAAAGAAAGGATTGATTTGCTTAAGATATAGTGCTCACGTGATTAGCCTTTCCACCCACCACAGCTCATGATGCCATATGTACTCACATGACTGTCTTATAGTACTGCTCAGACACCACAAAACCTGTAATTTATTTCTTCCCCCCAATGTCTCTAAAAGGCAGGGAAGTGCCATTACACCCATCTCACAAATAAGGGAAAAAAAATCACTGAGAAGCTCAGCAGACAGAATCACCCCAGAAATTTATCCAGGATGAAAGACAATGCTAGAGTCCCTTCTAACAGACTGGCCAAGCCTATTTCTTCTTGACATCTGTGTGTGATTTGGTAATATTCTCAGAAGTGCAGATGTTACAACAGCCTTCCCTCCCACCAGTCCGTAAGCATGCTGGGAGGCCCTTCCACTTTGAGGGTTTCAGGTCACATTTAGCCTAAATCCATCTTTTTGCAATCAGAGAAACACCTGTCAGTTTTGGGGAGCACACTTCAGCTTTAGGAGGTGAGGGACACTGAATATGGAGAGAAGAACAAAAGAACATCTGCTGGTGCTCGCCCCAGGGCAGGAGATCAAAGATCACCCTTTTTCAAAGGTGGTCATACTGTCCAGGAACATAAAACAAAAGACAAACTGTGATTGATAAGTAGATTCTATCACTCCATAGACCCCTAACAACAGAGAAAATATTTATTTATATTTTTCTATATCCCTTCATTCATCTCTCAGCCCCTGTCTTTTGATTTTGGCTTGATTATTATTCTTTTTCATTATTTTATTCCTTACACTTTGGATTCTGGTTTATGTTCAAATTTTTGTTTTACTAGAAAAGCAACATCCTGGTGGAATTAAAACCCAAATTGGATTTAGAGTACTTCTTAATTTGAGCTCCAGTGTCCCAGATGTTGGTTAGGTGCTATTAACATTGTAAAATCTAATAATATTTTTCACTTAGAAAGATCCATTAATATAACACTAGGAATGAGATGTGCTGAGAGCCAATGGAAGCCAAAAGAAATCTGAGTAAATGTTGCCAAAGTGCTTTTTCTCCCCTCAATTCCCACCCTCTCCCTGGGCTTTAGGTACTGCAGCACACGTGGAAGGACCTTGTAACACTAGGAAATGCTATACAGTTGTGATTGCACAGAACAAAACAAATAGTCTTACCTCCTCTAATATTTAATCCAGATTTGTAGTTTCCCAGTGCGCCGCTGTAAAATCACCCAGTGTGGCGGGGTCCTTCGATAGCGCAGGAGTGCCAAGTCTCAAGGTGGCTGAGCTGAGGGTTATGTTTCAATTTGGCAGTGGAACACCGTTTCCATAGACAAATTAACATTGTTTCATTTCATTTTGACACCATAATGTCTTTTCCATAGACCTGCACTGACACTGTCGTGAAATCATTGCATCCCAATCAAGTGAATGGGAAATTAGCACCATGACACAAAACATACTGAGAGAGTAACCATAGCTTAGTTTATTTGTCAAACTGAAATACCTCAGCCACCTTCAAATGCATTTTCTGAAGCACCAGAAGACTCAAGTGCAGGATTCAACACGAATAAAACATAGCCTCTTAAATATGTTCTTTTCATTCAAAATTTAGGAAAGCTGCTACAAACAGTTGGTCCTTGCTGCTGGCTCTGCACATTAGGGCTCATGCCCTTCCTCCCTCCCTCTCTTCCTCTCTCTCTCAGCATTTCTCTTTGGTGCTTGCATCTGAGCTGAGGGTTTGTAATTGCAAGGAATCAGTGCAATCCCTGTGCCCCTCAGCTGCCCAGTGTGCTCAGTGCAGGAGATGCTGGGAAACTTTGCTGTTAGAATTTTGATGGGACTTCAAATGGAAATTATCTCAGGATTTCCATGGCTTGAGCTTGAGGACTTTGGTAATAATGCTACCATTGAGAGCTAAATTTGAAACCACAAAAATTTCTGTTTATATGAGAAATGTCCTGTTTACTTTGACATAGAGAACAAGCAGGAAAGGGAAAAAAAAGAAACAGTAGCCCAAATCACAGATTTCTTAAACATTTTTGCTTTCAGACACATCCTAACAATAGAAATCACATCCGTCTTCTGGTCTAAGCATATTTAAGGGATCACATATCCAATATTAATCTATGCCAATGATAGGCTAAGTGCTAGAATATCAACCAATATAACAATTTTACTTTCTCTTCATCCCGTTCATACATATACACAAATATTAAAATAAGTCAAGGTTGCACAGCAAGCACTCAAAAATGCCCCAATTTGCCTCTCATACACTATTACTCCACTCTTGATATCTGTCACCTTTTTCTTTTGTGCCAGTCCACAGCAGACCTTTCCCAACTCAAAGAATCTGCTCTCTCCTCCTTTCCCATCCCAAGCCCTTCCCAGTGCCCCACTGCTTCCCCCATGTCTGTCTTGTGCAACCCATCCATCCCATCCGATGAAGGAAGCATCTCTACTGCCCTGGGCTCTGCTTCTGTGACATTATCAGGTGAGAGCACTGGGTGACAAAGAATGGGTTTTATTTCTCCACAGTCATATCTTTTTGGGCTTTTGGAACCAAAAAGGTCTGCACCACTTCCCAAACGCCGAGATTACAATCCTGCCAGCAGGACTTTGGTTCAGTAAGGAGAAGCTTTCAGATGAAGGGAAGGCAGTACTTCTAAAAGTGGTGGTAATCTACATCTTGTGCATCAGCTCACATCTTGTGCTCTCTTTTGAGCTGATGGGACCATAAACATCAGCATTTAACACTCATTCACCCTGTCCATGGACCCCTGCCAACAAGGTATCCCTGAAGAGCGTTCAGCCAAGCTGATGCCTAAGTGGGACTGTACCATAATCCCCACTCTGCAGCCTGGCCCTAGGCACTTTTCCTTGCTTATATTTGTGGAAAGGGAAGGAAGAAGCAAAAAATGCAAGCAAAAGGTTAAAAAAAAAAATAATTTCCACATTCAACAACAAAGCAATTTTGTTTCACTCCTACCACCTCAATCTACTCCATTTCGCATATGGAGGAAGTGAATTAGATTGAGCCAAATACACTCTTTTAAAAATCATCTAGGCACTGCCTTTTAATTTTCAGTGTCTTTTCCTCTTTGACGTGTTCATATAGTTTCCACTTACACTAGGCAGGAATCTCAGATATTCATGAAGAAGCAGCTGGGCCAACTCGCCTGTCACTTCACTCTCTTTCAAGCTGCCCTGACAGCATGAAGCAGTTGAACTCTAGTGGGTATCACCCTCTGGAATATTTCTCTTGCCTGATGGGAACCCTCTGTTGTCATCAGGCTGTTGGCCAAAGCACTGACTTGGGAGGTGTTTGCCTCTTCCCAGCTGGCATCAAATTACTGTAACAGTCTCTCGGGTCTTCTAGAATAAGTAGCAGTTCAGGATTAAACTCCCACCTTCTTCACAAAGACTGTATCCAGAATTGCATTTCTCGTATTCATCCCACCCCTAGGATGGGCGCTGAGATGGAGCCAGGCCGTGTGACGCTGTGGAGATTCATCCACCCCAAATGCCAGCCCTAGGCTCACAGTGCTGTCTGGGCATCTGGGAACATCTAGCTGAGCAGCCCCACACCCAAAAACGTGAACATGTTCCTCTCATTCCAAGGAAAAAGTCCTTGAAAGGCAGCCTCTGACCTTCTGGAACTATACTTGCACTCTCAATTGCTTTTGCAGACAGAAACATGTTCTGTACTGGTCTATCGAGCATTTTACCCCTCTACAGTCTTTTTATGCAGTTCTAAGTGGCCAGAATAGGTGGACAGATCTTGCTCCTAGACCTTGTCCTGACTGCTGTATGCCAGTTTGTTCAAAGTATTAGGTGGTGAGAGACTAATTAGGGCTCTAACTATAATTTCCAATTCCCTCATTCCTTCACCTTAGCAGAATCACTCTTAGTTATATTATATTCTAACTCTTTTGCATTGAGAATAAACCACAAAAATCCAGTCTGGCATTTGTGATTGTTTTGAATTGCCTTTCCAGCATTTTTCAGTCTCAAGTTTATGCTTATTCAAATTCTAGTTAGTCTGTTTATCAAAATCCTATGCGGAAAATATGCTAATTGGCAGAGAAACCCTTTTTTCAGTGTCAGCTTGCTCACACTGGATTCCTTACAAATGGAGCTGTAGTTTATTTCACAGGATACCTCCCAGCCCACAACTTCCTCAGGTATCTGATGCAAACCAAGATGCACACCCAGCTGACATCCTCCTGGGCTTGAGCTGATTCGTGGGGTGAAAGCACACTGTGATAAGTGCAGTGAAAAGATTGCTAAGGAGGAAGCTTCTCAGAACAAGGCCGTAAGTCATCACGATGGTTTTATTTTAAAAAATCTAACAACAGAAAGTTGCCACATTGATATAACTCTTCCAAAAATTGGCGCATGTCTGTTCTTCAGGACCTGTGCTGTTATTGTGTTGTTTAGCTGGTAGCCTGCCTGTCGAGGGACAGACAAAGGGAAACAGAGAAAAGCGAAAAAAAACCCCCTAACTTAGGAATCATTTCAAGGCCTGAGATGTGGACAGGTTTGCCGAGAGATATCTTGGAACTGTACAAGGTAAACATGGTCTAAATCACCTGCTTTGGGAAGATAAGTACCACGAGTTCTCTAAGCTAAATGTACACTGCTGAAATTTGATTGAAAACTTTGCGATGTGAAGACTGAAAATCACAAGAAGGAGGCAGGCAGCGTTTAATCTCCTGCTGGATGACAATTCAAGATAGACTGATAGAGATACCTGCTGCCTGATAAACCAGTCAATATTGTAGATGGTAGATACTTGCAGGAAACAGACACTGCAAAGGGGGAAAAAATTCTTGGTATTTTTATATTTTCATCCTGTTCTCAGCTTCCTGCCAAGCAGGATGAGACTTGCATTTTCCTCTGTTTAGTTATTGCAACTTCAAATGCTGTGAGCACCCCAATTTCTTTTCAAGGGTGTGTTGTTTAAGGTAAAGTAACGTGCACAAAATGTATGCATGAAATCCAGGGAATTCTAAATGCCTGGAAAGTACAGCATGATAGAAACCAAACGTGACAGATCCAGCCACGATTCTATACTAATTCTTTACCTTGTCTATTACAGAAGAATTATTTGCCCACTAAGCTACTACACACTGAGCACTGGTGTTTAGTATAAGCAGCGGGTCCTTCAAACGAGCGTACCTGGGTGTGAGACCAGAAAGGAAAACATATGAAGTTTTAAAAATCATAGGGAAATCACAGACAAGCAGAAAACACTGTTTACACTTCTCTTTGAGAGGATTTGGACAAGTTGCTGTATACATATTCTCACCACAACACTTCAGAATTTGTATGCACCTATCCTTCGTGTTATGTTTATTACGAAAGCTAAGACAGCAGGCTTTCTAACTGCTCTCTGCTGCTGCTGTCTTACTATGATTTTCCTATCTTTTAATTAAAAGTATATTTCACAGCCAAGGCAAATGTTTCATAATAACAAGAAGGAAATGCAGAGAAACAGCAAGGAAAACTTTTGACCTGTTTTGGACTGAACATACTTCTTCTTGCCATGCAACGAGACTAAATCATTGCATGTGTTGCTGATGGACATTCATCATTATTTCTTCCAAAACTGAAGGCATATTTCATTTTCCTGAAGCCTGGATTGTCTCCAAGTTTTGCAGGGAAATGTTGCTGCCATTGGAGCTTGTTGCTGTGTGTCACCACCTGCTGGCAAATATCAGTTGAGGGTTTCTGTCTTGATTGCACAGCTAAAATGGTGTAGACAAGGACTTTTATCTTCCTTGATAGAAACAGATAGGTGGCCACAAAGAGAACATATGTTATTTAAACAGATTTTTGGTCTTGAATGCATATATTCAGACCAAGCCTGTTTGTATAACATGCAGTCTGGATCCTGCAAACCATTACTCAGGTAACTAGCTCTTAATACAGGAGAAAAGATGCAATTGCATAGAAAAGGTTATGAATATGGGAAAACGTTCACAGACAAACCTGAGCAGAAAAATAAATAACTAAAAAATTAAATATACATCATAAATACTGCTGCAATATTTAATCAAAAATAACAGAGTGAAAACTTACAATAACCTTCTAGAGACAGTCTCAGGGGTAAATTTTCTGATCTATGATATTTATTTTACAGTTTTAATGATGGGAGTTTGGGCTTTTCTCTTTTTTTTTCCCCCACAGATGTTTTTAAGAAATCAGACCTTTGAATATGAAAGTATATTTTGAAGCATATAATATTTATTCTAACCACTCTAATAGGTAAACGTGCTTTGCAGTGTGGGCTCTAATGCTGATAATTCATATCATTTATCTGATAGATCAGGAGCCATTACAGCCTGTTGTGTAAATTCATATTTTGGCACTCTTTAAAAAGTGGATTATTATTGACCCAATAGACCGTAACAGCTCCAAAGAAGCCATTACTGTCTATGGTGTAAGTCCTTCATGGCGCATGTTTTATTGACCCTTTGGAGCCATCATGGTCTGTCTTGTCAATCCGGATGCAATACGAGCGTATTAAGGCTGCCTGCGTAATATCCGTACAGCGTCGCAGTCACATTATTGATGCGTGCCCCTACAAAATTACATTTTGAGCCACGTCGTCCAGCTTGTTTTTTTCCTCAGGTTCCAAAACACCTATTGTTCTGGTTCGCATCCTGAACTAGAGACAAGTGCTACAAAAATCGCCTGAACATAATGAAGCCATCACTCTTTTCTCCTTTTTGGAAAAAAAAAAAAAAAGTGAACATCAGACTCTTGCTCATCAGGAAGAAAAGAGAAATGTCTGTGAGTGGTCAGATTACCCAAGCTCTTCTCCATGACCCCTTCTCCTTTCCCAGCTGCACACGTACAGGACAGCACTTCATACAGGAAATGTCCTTTCCTCCCTTAATAGTCCACAAAAGCCACCTCACTGGACAGCAGAGTGTCCGGCTTGCCTGTGCAGAGGGAAGACTAACAGGGTTTGCCCTCTGCAAAAAGATGACCACCCTGCACAAGGAGCGAGCAGGCTTGCACACAGACCTGGGCTAAAGGGTTCACATGCAGCGTGTGCACTGAGGGGCCTGGGTTGGAGGGCTTTAATGAGAAACAGAAGGGACAAAAATGAGACCCCAGTAGAACACCTGTCCTAAGGGAGTGCCTGCCGCTGCTTCGAGGCTAGCAATAACTCCCTGGCCAACCCTGCAAACAAAACTCCGGCAAATCCTTCCTATCTGGCTGACCCCTCCATTAGGGAGCAGACAACTCCACCCTGAGCATCACTCTGCCCAGCACACATCTGTCAAGGGAAACACAGCTTACTGTCAGGAGCCTGTTACCTGCAGACTGGCTCACTCCTTTTCTTCCAAACAAACACTGCACAGAAAGCACACAGCCTGAGCCACCTCCAAAGCAATGTCTTCCTGGAGCCAGATCAAATTCAGCTGAACTGCCAGTGGGGTTAAGTTCAACCTGCAGCTGCCTAAATGCTTGAATTATTCCCATGCCTGGCATAATAAAGATCTAGTGTTGGCAGTGCTTGCTTGTCTTATACATTCATAAATATTTATCCAAATATTAATGAGCAGAAAAACAATTTATTTCTTTTTTTCCTAATTGTAACATCAATTCTAATATATTTCGTTACCTAGTCACCTCACAAGTATATTGATTTTCCTATCCACCAATAGGTATTTAAATGTTTTACAAGTGCATGCCAGGATCCTGAAATGAGAACTGTGTTTGGAACTCATAGCAGGGCTGGTACTTTTAGATTTATTTGGATTTTTTCCTAGCACACTGGGAGCTATGCAATAAAATTCAGCATAGAGGATGGGTAGCAGTTTCATGCAATGTAGGTCTCTGAAGGCTTCTTCAGACAGTACACAAATGCAATGCACACGTGCAAAATGCACACAGTGTTGCAGAAGAGTGTTTGCTCCTACCGCTCTTCTACACACATTTTTTTTCTCCTTTCCCACCAACACACACATACCTCACTCCTCTGCATAATTTTGACATAATTTACAATTTCTGGTTGCAAGTGTGAGTATCTAATTTCCAAGACAACATTCAAGAATTTTACTTGTAATTTAGTTTCAAATTCAGCAGCCTGCTAAAGCACATAGCTGGCTGAGTGCAGGCAAGGTCCCAGCAAAGCCAGCTACCTGCTTAGCCACCTTGCTGAATTAAGGCCTCACTTTTGATAGATCTCAGTGACTTTTCATCACCCACCTAGATAATGAAAGATGCAGGTAATCTGACCTTGCATAGTAACTGAAAACTTTTTCAGCTATATTACTTGTGACAGCTGTATATTTCCTCAGAGGGGAAGATAAAGCCTTTGGTCTCTGCAATTCACTAAAAGAACACTTTATTAGTTCAGCATTTCCTTGTGTGTGGCTGGAAATTTTATTGGGTGCTCACCAACATCCTACTGTGCATTGACACAGAGGACCACAGCAAATAACCTCTGGTGCTGATAAGAATTAGTCATGAAACCCTCTTCTTTCTGCATAGGTACCTATAAGCTCTCTAGGTGGCATGTACAAAAGATGGAGATTGTCTGACATTAACGGAGTTGCATTTCTGATCTAGGAGGCTCATCTATTTCAGGCAGTTCAGAAATGCCTCTCGGTGCCCTTCCAAATAATAAAAAAAGTGAAAAGTGGAAAGTTTTGTGTGTCTTTTGTATGGACATGTTTTCTCAAGGCCTTTTATCCTGATAGTGGTTTATTTGTCATTATTGTGTCAAGGAGAATAAAAAGGTCTCCTGATTTAGCCAAAGTATGCAAAATCCTTTTGCCTTTTCTTTAATAAGATCAAGAAGAATTTAGGTAGAGCTGGTATCAATAAAGTTCATACACAAGATACAATGTTTACCAAATAAACACATTTATTTTATAAATGGTAGCTTTACTTCTCTTCTAACTCACTTATTTTTAGAAATAGGAATTGATTTGTTCAGAGGGAAGAATAGCAGCTTCACCACTAGCTTCAGGGGAGTTATATCGAATACACACTGTTGTAAGCACAGGCAAAATTTCAACCCAGTATCCTGGGTCAAGGGCTCCTTTCCTTCTCCTCACAGGTTTCCGAGACAAGGAACAATTTGTAATGCTGCCAAATGAAGCCCCTACAAAGAGAAGGCATGGGGATCCAGCAGAGCTCAAAGTCTATGAGAGAGCCAGGTCTCAGTTTAACTCAGGAATAAGGAGTGCATCCTCTGGGCGTATTATGTGCATCTCTCTGGTCCCCACGTTAGCTACAGATAAGGGAAAATAGACCAGGCAGCTTCCTCTCAACACTGCAAAATAAAAAAAAATTGCACTCGTATAATGTCCCTACAGTTCAGATCAGAAAAATGCACAAACACCTTCAGCAACCATTGTCACGGGTTATAGTAGGAACTTCCAGGATCTAATTCAGTACGTAGCCTTATATATGAAAAAAAAATGGTCGGGGGTTTCGTATTTCATATTTCTATTGTAGTGTTCCAATTCTGCTCACAAAACCACGGACAAGCAAGCCTTTGCCTGGCTTTCTCAGGGCACACAGCTGATGAGCTGCCTAAAACAGCAGGGCCACTGAGAAAAAATACAACCAGAACGTTCAGCGTCAGGATCACCTCACTCATAAACTCCTGACAGACTGAATACACCAGGGCTGGAATTACTGGAAAGATGATGATTTACCTTTTTCCCAACTGCAGACAACTCTGAATCCTGCCACAAAAGGCGAACAAAAAACCAAGAAAATATTTGATGACTTTGTGTTTTTCTATGACAACCAACATCATTTATGACCCATTATGTAATGACATGAGCATTATACATTGAAAAGCTGTCTAGAAAGACGTTGTAAATAAACATTTCTGGTTTGCAAACAGGAAGCCAGAGATATTACTGTGGAAGCTGAGAGGATGGGGTTAGATTCTTGAAACATGAGTGATTTGTTTTTTCCTTCCATCTCTCCCAAACTCATGGTGCAGTCATATTGTTATTAGCTAATGCATGTCATTTTCTCTCCAGTGTTATAGCTAAAATGTAACTTGGAAAAAAAATGAACAGCAATAGAAAGACAGACTCAATAGACACAAGATGAGAAGAAAAAGTGGCAAAAAGATAAAACAGGAGGTATAAAGTATTTGAGGCTACAGGGATTCAAGCCAAGTGCTGGAAGAGTCTAATGTCCAAAAGTGGCCCATTGCAGTGTCTTCAGCCAAGGCACAAAATCACCAAGAATTAATATTCTGATGAGGGAAGCATCTTCAAATTCCATATATTGCATATGCAGGTATGTTCTGCCTTATGGGAGGTGTTTTTCAGACATGAGTAGTTATCATGGCAGTTAGAAGTGTACAAAGAGAGGTAATACTAGCCTAAGTATTTCTGGAAAAAAAACCCAGTTTGGGTCTCCGAAACCTTCTTTGAGGCTAAGCCAAGCAACAGACTTCAAGCTAGGCTTTGCTGATTCCTTTTGAGACCTGAAGAAGGGTCTGTACACTCAAAATCCTGTCTGGTTTTTGAGCTATGTTCCTCAGTCCAGTAACAACCTCTCCACAAACCCTGCTCGGCTCCTGTCATGGTTTAACACTGGCCCAACACCAAGCACCAACAAGAGTCGCTCACTGACTCTCCCCTGCCACAGCTGGGCAGAGGAGAGTTAAAAAAAATAACGAACACTTCATGAGTGAGATAAGGACTGGGAGAAATATTTCAAGGGCAAACAGGCTCAGCTTAAAGTTGCAAAGTGAAATTTATTACTAACAGAATCAGAGGAGGATAATGAGAAGTAAAATAAGCCCTTAAAACACCTTCTTCCCCCCAGCCCCTCCCTCCTTCCCACTGACAGCGCAGGGAGACAGGGCATGGGGGTTTTTGGGTCAGTTCATCACTGAGATTTTCTTCTGCTGCTCTAGGAGAGCAGTCCATCCCCTGTGAGACTGTGGGGTACCTCCCACAGGAGACAGTTCTCCGTGAACTCCTCCGGCGTGGGTCCACTCTCACGAGCAGCAGCCCTACCGCACCTGCTGCAACGTGAGCCCCTCCCACGGGCACACAGTCCTCCCAAAACTGCTGAGACGTGGGTCTCTCTCTCTCTCTCAATCACCACGGGGTGCAGTCCTCGAAGGACAGGCTGCTCCAGCCTGGAAGCAGGGTCCTCTCTCTCCACTGGGACTCCCACTGGATCACAGCCTCCTCCAGACATCCACCTGCTCCAGCATGGGCACCTCCCCACGGGCTGCGGGTGGATCTCTGCATCCCCCGCGGACCCACGGGCTGCAGGGGCACAGCTGCTTCACCATGGTCATCACCACGGCCTGCAGAGGAATCTCAGCTCTGGCACCTGGAGAATCTCCTCCACCTCCTTCTCCACTGACCTTGGTGTCTCCATGTTGTTTTCCCTCACATGTTCTCACCTCCTCCTCTTCTCTGACTAGAAGCTGAAATCTGTGAATTTGTTTTGATTTTCTTCTTAAATATGTCATCACAGAGGCGTTACCAGCCTCTCTCATTGGCCCAGTTTTGGCCAGCAGCATGTCCGTCTTCAGAGCCATCAGCCATTGACTCTGCTGGACATGGTGGAAGCTTCCAGCAGCTTCTCACAGGAGCCATCTCTGTGACCCCCCTGCTACCAAAAACCAGGCCGTGCCAGCCCAATACAAGCTACAACTAGAACTACAACAGCACTACTAGCTACCTGCCCCTGGCTTGAGCGACTGAGCAAACTCCTGACAGCAATAGTTTTTAGCTGGCCAAAGCCCACACTTCTCTCACTGCAGCCCGCACAGAGGGTCACGCTGCTGGCTCCTGCCCAGCCCTCTGTGTCCAGTGAATGCCGGGCCCTCCATGTCCAGTGCAGCATGGCCTGCCGGTCGACATGGCAGTTGGTGGAGGGCTCACCACCAGCTTCCACCAAAGCAGGATTGGGCCCTTTCTCCTTCTGACGTATTTCAAAACATCCCTTTTTTTTCTGTGCTAACTGCTCATAACAGTTGCTCCATCCAGGCATCAAATAAACACTGGGGTTTTTTATCCTGGCATTGGTGTTATTGTGAAGGAAGTTTTCAGTCAAACAACACCACTGAATAAAATCTTTTCTCCTGCCGATGTCATGTGACAGTTTTTATATTTTTTTTGCTTTAACCTGAATTTCTAACCCATTTTAAACCTGCCAATTTTTCACACATTAATGGGAAGAAATTTTTTTCTTCTTTCTCCTATTTCTCTGTCTTTTTCTCCCCTTCAGTAGATGAACTTTAAATGCAATAGTGCTCATCCTAAGTGACCCTGCCTGCTGGGAGTAATTGTCTAGAGGAGAATAGAAGAATATAAGAGCTTTTGTGCAAGGGAATAGAGAAGACAGACTTTATTATGATTCTGAATCATAAGCCTGCTCTCTTTTTTTTTTCCTTTCTCTCCCATTTTTTTTTTTGGGGGGGGGGGAGGTTCTAACAGCTGTTTCCCATCACTACCAGTGTTTGAAAGACACAGCAAAATTGAGTGTATCAGTATCACAATTAGTTTCACAGGCGGCTAATAACTTACTTGCCAGCCATGCCTGATTTAATCAGGACAGTCCTGATTTATGGTTGTTTGTCCCAGTGTCCGATTTTCTCTGCCAGTTCCAACACAAGGAGATGCATGCAGCCTGCTTCTGCACTCCGTCAGGGCCACCAGTTCACTAGAGTGGGCTCACTGCACTGGAGGGGAAAAGGGAGGAGGCAGCCGAAATGAGAAGTCTGGAGTCCTCTAACACAACCCAGGAAACATATTCTTCTTCCTGTGATAAACAGAGCAGCTCACACTGGTGCAGGCATGCCAGGCTGACTTGTAGGAGCTTGTACATTTATCAAGGTATCTCACAGTGGCCTGCTACCCCCCTCTTCCCTTGTGACCTGGAGGAACCTCCTGGGTTAGGGTCAAGAGGTGATTTTAGCAGCACATTATCTCAAGCCTGCAAGGCCCTGAGCTGCTGCGAGTGAGTCCTCTGTCAATGGTGCCAAATTACGCGTGGCTCATTTTTGCAAAGTGATCTACTGCTGCTGCTCATTGGGGACAGAGCTGAGACCATCCAGCTCATTTTTCTTAGGACTGCAAGCTAGTCTGGAGGAAGTCCCAGCAGCAAGAGCCCGGCTCATGCCTTTCTCACTCAGCAGCTCTACTCCTCGGAGCTGAAAAAAATGTCCATGAGAAGACATTTAATGGATCGGTTGTAGCACTTAAAAGATGAGATCTGAGGCAGCCTTGCATCTGGGTACAAAAGAGTAGGAAAAAGAAAAGAAGAAAACAGGTTTGTAGGAGGCTTTTGGCTGGGTTAGCTATACCACTGTTCTTCCCGCTTAAGGGAAATAGGCAAATCTTTTCCTTAAAGAATACGGAAAAGTAGGAAATGCTGTGTTATAAACAGGCCTCTGAAATAACACCCACAGGGCTTTTCAGGGTAAATTTCTCCACAGTCACCTGCAAATTGCTCCAGAGCTCTCCTTCATATCTCTCTGCGGCACTCTCTGCACTGAGATCATTACAAGACCAGAGCAGTGACTAAGCCTCCACTGAGCCAAGCCCCCTGCCCACTGCTGTCTCACTTTCACCTTGGGGTCCCCAAAGTATGGCAAGGCAAAAGGTCTGTATATATCCGCTGTTTCTCTCTCATCATTTGGTTTGGTTTGGTTTGGTTTGGTTTGGTTTGGTTTGGTTTGGTTTGGTTTGGTTTTGCCTGTATTTCTGAAATGGAGAGAAGGCTGAGGCCCAAGCACATAGCTGCGGTTTCTAGATGCCACTACTGTAACAATAACCCTCAGGGATGTCTAATCAGGAGAGCTGGAGCACATTCATGTCAGAGGGAGTCTGTGCACTGTGATTAAGAGTGTTTTCAACTCACGAACAGAGGGTTTTTGCTTTAGTTTGAAAGATTGTCATGGAAAATCCCTTGTGTCACCTGTTTTAAAAGATGTGCGTTACACTCCCATAGTTAGCTCTGAAACGTGAAAGACAAGATGGGCCTTGTCATCACCTTCTTAAGTCAGAGATCCAGAAATCTCAGTCCCCTGGTTTGAAAAGGGAGGTGCAAGCAGATGCTTTGCACCTTCCATGTGTGCGCTGGGGGATCACACTGCAATGGCGCTGCTTATGGCTGCCACACAGTCCTGGTCCTTGCCCTAAGGAGCTTGCAGTTTGGGTAGAAAGGCAACAATCTCACTGGGAGGCTTCAAAGAAGCCTGCTAGTTGCGGGAGGTTTTTTTTGTTTTCCTCTTTTAATACCTTATATACGGCATTTGGCTATGCATGACAGAGAACATACATCTTGGTTAGTTGTTATCCAAAGCATAACAGCTAACTAAGCTACAAGAGAGGGTACTGATTAGTTTCCTAGAAGATGAGACATGAGCAGAGGCCACAGTACATGTTTTTCTCCAGCTTAAAAAGCTGAATCTACATTTGCAAGCTCCTATTGCCCCAAGGAGAAAGAAAGGGGGCATCTCAGTTGCAGATTTCATTTAATTTTAAATAGAGTCAAAATGCAAATATGTATTCAGGTTTTGTCACTGAATAAAAGACATCTTGCACAATGTCTCTTACCGGAGGTATTCACGCTGCTTCACCTGGAACATTCCCATCCACTTCCTGGGTTTCCTACCAGCTATTTCTAGCTGGCCCTCCCTTGACTATGGAGACATGCTGACTTGCCCTATAGCAGGGACCATTCTCTCTCTAAGGTCCATTATGGGAGACTTTAGCTTTTCTCAAAGGCCTTTAGAGGGGATTCATGTTCTTTGTTTCAAGCTAAAGGGGACTTGAGGCAGTCTGGAAACCTTAACTGAGGCAGAAACCTCATTTTTAGGTTTTACACTACTCATCTTAGGTCCTAAAACAGAGCCTGGGCCTAACATGTCCATACAAGCATGTATACAAGCGCATGGATTTGAGTGCTAATGTCTCTGTCATCTTTCAGAAGGACACACAACTGTTCTTTCATCAATGGTGGCAGAAAGTGGGACTGGAGCTGCAGCAGCTCCAGTAAGAAATCTAAACTTGGGATTCCTTCCTGCCGTTTTCTTTTCTCTCTCTGTTTACACAAAAGACAGACCACGTTCAACGGTATCAGTGCAACCCAACCATGATACTCATTGAGCAGTTAACACACATGCAAATACAAAGAGAAAGAGAAAAAGAAAAAGTGGCAGTCTATCCATCTCACTTGGCATGTTTATATGTCCTTATTAACCATAAAAAAGAAGCCTGTTTACAAAGTGGAGTGTCGGTAACATTGTGTAAAGGAACACTTATCTGAGAAACTTTGATCTCCTTCTGAAGCACCATTACTCTGAGACTGAAGGGCTAATGGCTCTTTGGGTGGGAGAGAAAGTTTTTCAACAGGAAAAGAAGGAAGTTTATTGTGCTATCTAGTGGACACATTTAGAAAATCCTGCTCCTTGGAAATAAGTCATGGCCGTATCACCGGCAGCATTATCCCACATTGCACAGGCTGCTGAATGGGAGGAAAAAAACAAGACATTGAGGCCTCCTGTAACGGCATAGCAGGGAAGTTGTTACTCTAGGGCAGGCCTGCTATCTCACTAATTTAAGTAATGGACATATTAATGGAGCTGAGAGCTAAACCAGACACAGCGCCCTGCCTATTGGAGAAAACGTTTTCCATTTACAGACTCCGGGACGCATTTTACCGTGCTGATTCACATATTTAGGTCCTACTTGGGTGAGTAATCGTATTGGCTTTGAGAGCACAAGCAGAACATTGGTCTCAACAACAGGAGTAAAAACCGCTGCCAGGTGAGTGATGGAGTTAGATCCTAAAACCTCTAGTTAGATATCGCCAAAAATAAAAATATGATTTTTTTTTTTTTTAAAGGATTGAGAATTCCTGGGATGCAAAAAGCAGGTTGAAAAACATACACGAGACTCAGGTAGATTCAGTTTCAGATAGGTCCGAAATCCCACAGGAACAACATCATTCACCCTACTGCCTTTGCAAGAATAGCATAAAATCTTGCCCAATCCTTTTTTTCTTCCTAATTTCAAGTTTTCCAGATCTCCCTTAAGACGCTGAGATTCACTTGATGTTTCACTGCAGTCAGAGATCTGGGTATCTCTAATCTTTCCTGCAAACACATTTCTCTAAAATGTTTGTTAAAACACACTGTCAAATTGAAACTTAATAGCACAGACCTTCCTCGCAAACATAAATAGCACCTCCGGAGGCTCACACATCACTGCTCTTCGCTTGCATCTGTCCAGCTGCTCTCCATTTTATTTCTCCGCGCTGCCGCTTGCACTTTTCAACTTCTTCTATCTGTCGCTGAGTCCTTCATTCAAAGACCACTGAAATCCTTGGGAGCCCATCCAATACCTGCTGCTGGCTTTGGGCCCCACCACAGCAGTTCTGCCCTGCCAGCACCGAACACTTCCTTCGAGGCACTGAACAAACCCATTAACTAATCTCGTTAAAAATACTCCTTCACGAGCCAGCCTTTAAACTGTGGCGTCTATTGTATAAACGTGTATTTCTCCTATAAACAGTCCTGGAGAGACAATATAGAGATAGGCTGGAGCTGCCTTTTGCCAGTTGCTTGGCCTGTTGAAACAATTAGCTTGAAAGACAGACTTTAAAAGATGAGGAGTTTGTGCCCGCAAAAGAAAAGCAGCAGCTTCAAAAGAGTGTGATTTATTCGAAAGGGAGAAAAAAATAAAAGGAAGCAGAATAGTTAGGCTCATTGAGTTTCCATCCTGTAGTTTCCTTATTTTGCTAGGCTGTGAAAGACCGTGGCCAGGCTCTATAGAGAGTGCACATTTGAACTCAGATTTACTAATGACTGATACGGCAGTCACGGAAGTTCAATTTCTGTCTTTCTTTTCCCCAAAAAACAAGGCGTTTGTAAGCCACCATATTTTTTGGTGGAAGACAAATAAGGCAACTGTTATTGCAAGGTTTTTAAAATAGATAATACCCCGTTTGGAAACCAAGATGAAGTACCCTTCTATCTGGCATAGCCTTGAAACATTTACAGAAAGCCTTTTAATGGAGATTTAGTGCATGTATAATAATAACACAGAATTTGATACCCTCTAGGAAAAAACTGCCTGGTGCTCCTTTAACAACCACAATTACTGCACAACTTGTTATACCTAAAGTTAATAAACCAGAATTAAGGTTGTGAATAAACTTTATTAACCGGCAGGAACCTGTATCTTCCCCTCGTGACTGTCCCACAGGCAGCGAAGACCCTATGTTTGTCCTTTGGTTTACCTTTCCTGGGGCGGGTTTACCTTTCTAGCCCTGAAAGTTCCGGCAGTGACCGAGACATACTGGGGCTGAGGCAAAAAAACCCAACCATAACAAAACAACAAAAAAAATCTCACCACCAACAAAAAAAAACCAAAACAAACAAACAAAACACATGAAAAAATCAACTAAAATATGGAAAGGAAAGGAAAGGAAAGGAAAGGAAAGGAAAGGAAAGGAAAGGAAAGGAAAGGAAAGGAAAGGAAAGGAAAGGAAAGGAAAGGAAAGGAAAGGAAAGGAAAGGAAAGGAAAGGAAAGGAAAGGAAAGGAAAGGAAAGGAAAGGAAAGGAAAGGAAAGGAAAGGAAAGGAAAGGAAAGGAAAGGAAAGGAAAGGAAAGGAAAGGAAAGGAAAGGAAAGGAAAGGAAAGGAAAGGAAAGGAAAGGAAAGGAAAGGAAAGGAAAGGAAAGGAAAGGNGTCGTGAGGCGGCGGCCGGGCGACACCGCCTCTGCCGCCCCTCGGCCGCTCCTCTTGGCACAGCCACACCCGAATGCCCCCAGAGAGGAGCCCGCTTCTTCCTCTCGGAAGTTAAACGAGTGTGGGAGACAGAACTTGCCTTAAACTAACTCTGGGTGCTGCCGGGGGAGACATCTGCCTTTACGCTCCATTTTAGGCGGCTGCGGGCAGGGGAACCCGGGTGGAGGTTTGCAGGAGTGCTGCTCTTCCCTGTGTCAGCAGGCCGGGGAGAGGGAAGGGTTCTCCTTCCTCGGCCCTAGCTCCTCACAGCAGCCTCTTTTGGACCCAAAGCGCCAGAGGAAGGAGACGAGCGCAGCACACTCCAGCCTGTGCCCGTGCATTTCTGGGTCTGACATCCTCGCGGGGAGATGGCTTCGTTTAGACAGAGTAGGTGGTCATGAGATATCGTGTGCTGGGCCAGCAGAATTACAATGCATGTGGTTTGGGCCTTTGTGAGTCTGTCCTCAATTATTTTTATTTGTTTTGGTGCTTCCCCAAGTCTTTCAGATAGAGTGTCTTCGCTCATGTTTTTGTTCTTCCAGGAACAGGCACAAGAATCCCAACTCCAGGCCTCGTCTGACAGCACATCCCTGTGCCAAAAAGGCCAAAGGAGTTGTAATTGCTGTCAGAAATGAGCTTTCAACAGGCCCCTGCGAGGGAAGGCAGTGAAGAAAAAAATAATCCTTCTTTGTCTTGGCCCCCAAAATGCCTCTAAACTTTGACCTGCTGACAGAGAAAGGCCAGGGGTGGAAAGGGCATGCTGTGGAGTCATGACCTCTGCTAATGGACCTCCTGCTTGTGAAGCTGTTCAGTACTGCCACCTGCTCTCCCCGGAGGTATTAAATAAAGTATTAAAAAGTTTTGTAATGTACCAGTTCTCACAGGTAGAAAAAGGGAACTAAATGCTTCATGCTCCTCAGGATGCTGAGGATATTAAATGTAAGGTATATAAACATTTTGTGCATAATGCCGAATCTCCCAATAGCCTTGCCTCCTATTAAACACTATAAGAAAGTCTGAGGTTACCGAACATAGATTTCTATCACTATTTTACATGCTGTGGGATTTCCAGTATATCTTCATGACCTGAAAGAGATTATATATGAGTTACGGAAGATCCATATCTTTCCAGAGAAGTGGTTGATTGCCAGGTAGGTGGTCAAGAGCATAGAATCACAGGATGGTTTGGAAGGGACCTTATAGATCATCTAGTTCCATTCCCCCTGCCATGGATAGGGCCACCTTCCATTAAACCAGGTTCCTCAGAGCCCCACCCAACCCAGCCTTGAACATTTCCAGGAATGGAGCATTCATAGCTTCTCTTGCCAACCTGTTCCAGTGCCTCACCACCCTCAAAGTAAATGATTTCTTCCTAATATCTAATCTAAATATCCCCTCTTTCAGTTTAAAGCCATTCGGCCTTGTCATGTCACTACATGCCCTTGTAAAAAATCCCACTCCAGCTGTCTTGTAGGCCCTCCTTAGGTACTGGAAGGCTGCTGTAGAGTGTCCCCAGAGCCTAACATCTAAAATGACACTAGAAACGGGTGTTTAGGCGACTTTATCACACCCCTACACCCAACTTTTTTTCTCTTAGGTACAGATACTCAAGAAATCTGGGGTCTTTTAAACATCTCCAGCACACAACAGAAAAGAACACGTGTTGAAGATCACCAAGAATCAGGTAGTATTTGAATCAGGACAAGTACGGCCTCTTTGCTCATGCTCCAAGACTTCAGCATGGATTTTGCCTGCAATGGAAAAGTCTTCTCCACAGGTTTATGTCCTGTTGCCATAATCTCTAAACAGACCTTATTAGTTTGGTGGAAGGAGTGTACACATTTCCTTGCCATCAAAACCCCATCTCAGGCTGTGGACACCAGAAGACTGTCCACCTCCAGCTGTAACCAGGTCAAACAAAGCACCCACTGTCCATCCAAATCCTCTCTGTTGCCAGACTAACTTTAAAGAGAGAAAGGAAATTACTTGCACTCCAGCAAAATGTATTTTCATTCCATCAAAATGTACGTTGAGATGATCGCAAAATTGGAAACAAGGTCAAAAAATAAAAAAATAATGAAGAGTATTTATAGGTATGGCTTTTCAGAGCAGAACTCTTCTCTTAACACCCAGTGTCTAGGTGTATAATGGGAAAGCCATGTCATCTTCGGATCAGTGTGGAGAAACTGTCAAAGTATCTTCTTAAGAAACATAGTATGATGCCAATATTATAATAAAAGAAGACTAATATAGGAACTTATATTATTATAGTTGAGTTTAAACTGCCTTCCCTGACTGGTGATTGCTCTACTGACTGGCACAACAGCAAATTCCTTCAGTTTATGCCATGATATGAAAGGAGAAGCAAGTGCCAGCAACTAAAAGTACCACAGAGCCATTGATTTTTGCATTGGTGCGTGTGGGTCCATCAGGAGCACATCTGCCTATTCTATGTGGTGTTTTGCAGCACTCTGGTAACTCAGGTGTTGGAATTCTTCCAGGAGGACTCCAGTTCTGCTGGACAAACACCTGGAGCTTGTGCTGGTGGCCTGGGAAAGTAGTGGTACCCCTGCCATGGGACATCTTCTCTCCCTTTCTTGACCCCACTGACACTGACTCCATGCCAGACTGGTCTACTTTGATGTGCTCCTGGGTAAAGAGACAAGTGTGGCCGACTGGAAGAAGACAATAATATTGTCCATTCATTTTTATCCTCTCTATCAAAGCAGAAATGTCACAGAGATATGATTACCCCAGCTCTTTGGAGAGAGATTGATGAAGTCAGGACAAAAAAACCCAGTACTACAAATACTGGTGTAATATCAGCACTCAACAGCCTTTGATATTGCAGACAGAATCATGATGTTACTGATCAATCATGATATCACGATAAATCATGATATCAGTACCTCACCTCCTCCATATTCCTCTCCATTTCAATGGCTAATGGGGGGCAAAAGGCCACTGAATGCAGGATTCACACAAGTGGGTTTTTTTGGCTCACCTGGAAGGTCTCAGAGGAATTGGTTGAGGGCCTAGAGGTCAGCACCTTCAGAAGGCTGGAGCAACCCTTTCATCTCAGTAATTGGTCTTCTCCTAACTCTTAGCTTGCCTGAATTTATGTTCTGGGCTTGAAATAATGTCATTGTGCATGAGAGCTTTCAGGCAGTCTGAACAATGAAATCAGCCCCCTGTTGATAGATTTGTGGTGAAGGAACTCCTTGATATTTGCTCTTTCCTTCTGTCTGTGTCTCAAAGCAGACAGTTGATAATGTCCAGAGTTACCATCACAATGTAGCTAGATAACTAAATGGCTTACACTGCTCTTCCAACCCCATTGCTAAGAAACATCTAGAAACCCATCAGAGGGGAGGGCTGCCTATCTAACCATGGGAAGGGAGTTTCAGATTAGTAAAATCAGAATGCAGAAAACCAAAGGGGAAAAACTGTTACAGAAGAAGGACCCTTCCAGAAACCTTCCAAGTCTGGACTTGTGTCCCCTTCCTAAAGAGCTGTGGCACCTCCACTGCCAATCCCAAATGTACACCATGGCTATTTTCACATAAGGAAGATCTTACTCCTTGTTAAGGAGCTTACTTAGCTAAGTAAGCCCCTCAGCTACTGAGATCTGCATCAGTGAAAACCAGGATACTGACTCTAGCTGAAGACAAACTGGATCCCAGTTCAGACAACAGGACTACCCACACATGGTCTAAGACCCCTAGTACTCTGCCCTGATTTGAGCTTTCTTTTCAAACTCAAATACCGCGTATTCCAAAAGTGTCAAAAACATGAACAATCATGCCACCTCAGGAAGGAAAAGTTATATACACTGTGTTTGCCAGGTACAGTGAAACCATTATTCTTGATCACAGCCACTACCTTGTGAGTTAGGTCCAGCCTAGAATTTAGCAGGGTATAAAGGCAGCCCTAGTTCTGTGGCTGAGTGAAGTTTTACTAGTTCTTCTCCCTCATCTGAGCATTTGGTTTCATGTAATTAAACATGCCAACAGAAAAAAAAAATAGTCCTTTGTCAAATTGACAGCTAAGCCCTGACTTGAAACCATAACCTCAAGTGTGTTCAAAGCTGAAAATCCAATCTGGCTGACATTTTGTCCTTTAACACATGTTGTCATAATCCCAAATTAAAGGCTGCCCTTATATTGTACCAGTCTAAATCACACACATTTCGGAAACTTTGGCATGCAAAGGAAGCATAGTGCTACATAAAGATGGTGTCAGACCAAATTTTCAGCCTTCTTTGTTGGTGTTTTGGATTTTTCTCAGACCTTCAAGGTTATATACATTTCATGGTCTAATTTCTGTTATTCCCTAAGGCACTGGTGCATATTTACCCACTAACAAAAATAATTCATTTGAAACATAATAATTTATAATAGGCATATTATGATCCTTTCAGGTTTATTGTGATCTAATCACTAGGCACGTATTCAGGAAATATAAAATCCTTTCAAGACTTTTACCTTGAGACAGGCTAAGAATGCACAATGCACAAACTCACATTCATAACAGTTCCCAGTTTGGTAAGATGATCCATTCTTCAAAGCCATATACATAAAAAAGTTAACTGAATGTTAGCCACCTTTCAAACCTTAATTGCACAGCTTGCTTAAAATAGAAGAGTTTGCAGAAATGTTTTTGTAAATTAAAGGCATGTTCAAACTGCAGACATAGAGAGAAATGGAAAAAGTCAATTTTGGCCAGATTGTCACTTTGGTATGATTTTATGTTTACAGATTTAAGTCAGTATCTAAATACAACTCAAATAAAGGTGTTTTCTCTCCATAGATGGCCAAACTTCAAGAGTTTTACCTTGAATTGAGAAGACTGCCTTATCACCATATCCTGTATCAAACCCACTTTTTAGTGGTTTGGTTGTTTTTCCTGTGAGTTCAGTGAACTCTCAAGCAGCCCTAACCCCTGTTCAGTGAAGCTGTATCAGTAGAACAAAGTCCTGGCACACCACACCATTTTTGCTCACAAAATACTTTCTGTAGTAGTGCTACACCAGCCTGAATCTTCCCTGTTCCTGCTCAGGGATTAATGATGGTAAATAAGTAACTACAGTAGGGCAAGTAGGTGACGAGGGTTGGAAAATTTGGTAAAATGATAATATGCAGTTTGATATGATGGATGGCTTTATTCTGTTATTTAATATCTTGGGATACAAACTTGATTCTTCAGTGGATGAACTTGGGCTGTGACTAGTGTGAGGCAGAAAAACTTTGTGACTGCAAATTACTTATATATGTAATATGCTTATTACTGCTAATAAAATATGTGTTCCCAACATTTCCTTAGTGAAAGAACCTCTTCCACCAACATCTCATAATTAAGCAATACCCATATTGTGTCACTACCTTTTTTTTAACTTCCAATTGCAAATATCTGCCAGGATGTCTGGCAGACACGTTATTTTTTGAACATAAATTTCTAATTGTAATGACTACAAGCTAAAACTTGAAAGCATGAACGCTTAAGATTATGATGCCTGCAGATAAGTAAAATAAATCCAAACCTTTGCAATTTAAAAAACAGTTCTGTAATCTCTTCCTTATCATCTTAATTCAAATCATTCTTTTAAAACTATTCTTCTCTGAAAACACACCTAGACAGTCCATTATTTTTGTTTGATACTCACTAGAAGAAAAAAAAAAAATTAAAAAAAAACCTGACAGGCTACAAAGTAGGTATTTCTTATGAAACCAGACAATTCTTTTGTTGATATTACCCTTACGTAGTGAAGGTTAAACCAGAGGGATGGCTAAAGCTGGTTCTTTAACCAAAAATCTTAGCCTATCCAATAGTTTGATTTTCCAGGTATTTCTACTTTTTTTCCTATTTAATCCATACTCTGTTGCACAGAAGAAAATCCTGAAGCAAAATTCCTTTTTGGAAGCATCCCACCAGTCTCACCATCCCATACTTCCTTATGGTTTGAGCTGCGCTTGGTGAGTTCATGCCATGATCAGCAAGGAGAATAAAGCAGTTTAGAGAGGGACTTGGTAAGTTTTGGTGCTATTCAGAGTCCTCCAGTGCTCTTTAGAGCTGTACTAACAATAAGTGTTGGGGGGTAGGAGGGCTGTGAACAAAACAGGGGAAGAAGAAAAGGCGGAGAACAACAAGCCACTGGATTAGGAGTGGGGAGAAATTGGAGAAAGAAGGACTGCTCTACAATCCTCAGCCATGGCTCCAGCTCTGGTTACCTAGATTTCAGATGTAGACATGGTTATGGGTACCTCAGCTGTGTGTGTCCATTTTGAGCTACTTCTTAGTGTCCTAAATAAATAAACTGTGTTTAACCGCTCTTTCTATAGTGGCATCAGATTGTCAGCCTAAAGCAAAGAACATTACTCCTCTTGCTACCAGTGACAGTTTTTCCTATTGTTTTTTTTTTTTTTTTCTGTGGGCAGTAATAGGAACCTCATTAAACTCTAATCAAAGTCCATGGAAACTTAGAAGGACTTTGGGTAAAACCTTCAGTGACAGAAATAAAGATAGATAAATAGATAGACAGACAGACAGTTATAGAAAAAACAGGGATTTTTTCCTGTGATTTGAACTTTGATTTTAGATAGGTACTTCCAGGTTAAACACATATACAAATGTCTTCCCCTCCTCCTTCTTCTGTGCAGCCCTGCGGGATAGGGCATAGCCTAACCTTACTCTAATTTCTCTGTTTTCATCTGCTGAGGGACAGTGAACAGATCAGGAAGCCTGTTGTTCCAAATCTGAAATTCCAAGCGCATTACTTGTTCAAATTAAGCCATGTGATACTGTTTTAGTTCATTGATTTGACAACTGTGACATTTAAAACAATGTTTCTGATACAGAAACTGCTGGAAAAGCAAATGAAAAATGTCCCAAAAGCAAACTGTTGTGGAAAGTAAGCACAGCTGGACCCTAATTCTTTAATAAATTGAAATGAATATTCCCAGAACAAATTTTCAGTATTTAGCTGTGTTTTTAAATTGCAAGACTTCTGAACTTGCATGACACCTGGAAAACATACCATCCTCCGTCTCTTCAGAAACTGAGTATTTCAGGAAATTTTCTTGTCTGTACAAGGAAAAGCCCCTAAGTTCAAGCATCATTATCCCTAATTTTTAGGCATAAAGTTTAAATACACTGAACTTTGAAATAATTGATTACTGTGATGTTCAAAAGTACCAAAGCTGCTTAAAACACCCCAGAAGTATGTGGATGTGTCACTTGGGGACATAGTTTAGCGGTGAACATGGTGGTGCTGGATTAGAGATTTATCACACTGATCTTAGAGGTCTTTTCCAACCTTAGCAATTTCACGATTGTATGAAAGTGCGTTTAAAAATGTTGTTATCTGCTTGTACCTCTGCTTTCTGCCTTTCCATCTCCTGTCTCTTCTTGTCCCATTGTCTCCATTGCCAGCCTTTTTCCTCTTACTTTCCTCCAAATGCCAGACTAAAAATACTTCCCTTCTGCTTTCCCCACCTAGGTCTCAGCACACTGACCATACCTTTGCCTTGATTCCCAACACCATTAAAAACAGTCTGTGAGGGATATTGCTGCACAGCTTGATCATGTAAGCAACAATGCTCTAGTGTACCTGTAAGATGCAAAGGTACTGTAAAAATAGAGAGGAGGGAAAAAAGAAAGTGCTATTCTTATTCCTCTCAAATGAAGTAAGAGGTTGTCATGGAAGCTCAGTTTCCACACTCTCTCCCTACCCAATTTTTTGGCCAGTCTGCTCTTCCTTCCCCACTCATCCGTGAGGAGTTGAAAAGGGCAGAACCTAAAGCAGCACGAAATGGGAGTGAGACTTGTAAAGAGAATGAAACAAAATGAATAGACGTAAGTAAAATAATCCTAAAACAATGACAGCTCTCTTTATTGTAAAAACCGAGATGATAAAATGGATAGTAAAACTTTTAATCGCCTCTTTACCACAGTGCAAGACTGCTGCTGTCAGAGTCCTGCAGTCAAGCCGTGGCCAGACTGAGCAGGTTTTTTAGAGTTTCATTCTTCATCTGCAGATTTCAGGAATGAAAGGATTGTTCCTAAGAGAGGAAGTTAAAATTTAAATTGCCCAATTGCTTCCTTAGGCTGGCATAAATCAAAGGTATCAATTGAGTTAGGCTGGTTGGGAAGAGATGAAAATCTGGTCTGCAATCTTTAAAAGAAAATGAATTTCTATTGCACATTATTAGAAAATTAATTTTTGTTGCCTCTATAAGACAACAATAAGAAAGGGAGGGGAAATAAAATGTTTTAAGTACTGTAATATGTCCCATGGACTCTTTTTGGAGTACCAGTCAGTCATCAGTCCCAAAATAAGGTCCTCCAAAGCTGCAAAGGACTCCAGGTTTGCAGGAATCCCGAACTTGTGGCCAGAAGCCCAGGGTCCCAACAACTGACCAGGAAAAAAAGGCAGACTTCCACCACAAATCTGTCAAACTTGAAACATTTCCATGAAGCATTTCAAGTTAAACTAATTGTACCTTTTTGAGTTTTGTCCTGGCTCTAGTCAGGGGGCCTGTAGTTGTGCCAGAAGGTTTCTGTAAGAGAAGAACAGGAAAGCCCGAATCAAACCCATCCAATTTTAGATAAAGATGATCTGCGAAGTCCTGTCAGAGTCTGGCCTGAGGGGTGTTCCAGCTCTTCATTTACCGTTTATAATTTCTCCCCTACATTTATTTCAAAAACACAGTCTTCTCTTTTAGTCTTGGACTCATTTCATGAACTGAAGGCTGTCTGCCACTCCTGATGACTGACTGATGAAGTCTGCTTCTATTTCTAAAATAAAGCCAAGAGCAGCCTGAGCCAGGCTAGGATGAGAGGGATGCTTGAATGAGAGGGATGATCGCAGTAGAGAAGGGACAAGTCAGACATTTAGGCTCTGTGTCTCTTCTTGGGCTGGTGATTTAAGACAGACCACTTTGCCCTTTACCAATAAAAGAGGAACAAAACTACCACTTTCCCTGCTGTTCTGCTGCTTTATAGCACAGGAAGGGGGAAAAGAGAAGAATGTATTTGTTTGGAGCATCCATCCACCCTATAGATTCTGGAACCCACACCCCAGTGTTATGCCTTGGCCACGCTGCTACATCCCAGGAACAGCCCTCCTGGGAGAACAGGAAGTTCCTGGCTGCTGCTGTATGTCTGACAGAGTTGGTAGGCAAACTAAGATGGATTTGAAACTTCTCCTGCTAGCACAGGAGGGAAAAAGATGAAAACAAATGGGCAACAGGATGGCTAATGGTGCTGGTACAATCACTGGCAATAGCAGCTGTAATAGAGTCAGCCTTGAAGCAAGCTGCAGAGTGGTGATGTTACTTTATTCTTTGTAATGATCATTGTTAACTAATATTTGTCTGCTGAATGCCCACAGGTCTTTGTCAAGGATCAGGCCCCTACTATGTCTGGCCCTGAGTACAACCTAATAAAAAGCTGCCGTCCTCCAGAGCTTGAAATTGAAGCACCAGTCAAAAGACAATAAGTGAATTCTGCAAAGAAACAGGTGGACCCCAGGGTAACAATGAGACAAATGTGTCATGACATGGCCTGAAAGTGGCCAAACAGTTACATGCAAGAGAATGAGAAATGCTGCTATTTCTGTTAATTTGAAGAGTCTCTCGGACAGTCTATCTAAGTTAAAGTTGCCAGGTCTTTTGAGGCCTTTTCAGAGTTGAAGTCCGCCTCCTGGTAAGCAGCTGTCAGCAAGGCAGGGAAGAGGTAGCGTCTCTCTCAAGGTGACATGAAGTGAATGTGGGAGCAGCAATGTTGATACCTAAGGCTAATTCTCTGCACATAGTCCATTTGAACTGCATCTTCCAGAAGCCAAACTGGACTTCCCAGGCAGCTAATAAAAGGGATTTGTCTTCTGTACAAACTGGCTGCTGCCAAACGGCCACTGCAGAGTGAGCAGCCGGTCCTTCCCCAGGCTCGCACTCTTCAGAATATAATGATGGCTTTGCTGTCTCTGCTGACCAGCTCTGTACCGAAATGGGAAAGGTTCCATACGTGTAATAGGAGCTCAGAGACCGTGGTAATGAGTATGGTGTAAAAAATGATAGATAGGTGGATGGACAGATACCTCTTTATCATTTTTCTGAGCCATCCAATTTCCCCAGGCACAGAGTACACCCCGGAGATTTGGGTTTAAGGCAGAGAAAGCTTTACACGATGGATTGAGTGTTGTGTAAATATGTAAATAAAGAATAGCTCTTTAATTTTTTATGAGGAATGCATTTTAAAGCCCTGCTTTGGTCTTCTTACTCAGGCAAAATTGCCACCTAACAAAATGGCAGTCATACCTGAACAAACATAACTGTGTTCTGCACATAAAACACCTGTATTAAAAATTAACTAATGAAAAAATATTTGGATAATATTAAGAAAAGCAAAAAACTTGTGCATCAGACACAAGCTTCCTGGGGTATGAAGGCTATCAAGATGCTCTTTGTAGGCCACATGCTGCTTGCTGACATGCTTGAATCCTAAATAAACAGACTTTATACAGGGAAGCTAACAGGGTTCAGGGGCAAGTGGAGTGTCACAGCCACCCTACTGCCATGTGTGACATGTCTGGAGGCAGTCTGTGCACAGCAGCACGTAGTGGTGGCACCGTATAGGACCGAGCTGTTCAGCAGCAAGACTGGCACCTGCGCACCCAGAAGATGCCAGGCCCTCAATATGACTCCTCTAGGACTGTCAAGAAAGCCTGCAATGGGATTTAAGCACACAAGCTCCCAAACTGGCAGAGTGAAGTGGAGGAAGCTGGCAGAGGGAAGTGGAGGGCTAATCAGTGCTCTCTGGCACCATCTGAGCTGGCTGTAGGGTGCTGGCTCCCAGGCAGGCACATCTGCACCCCATGTCTCAAACATACAGCCTGTGCCTGAGCACGTCAGCTCAGGGACCTCTGATGTGACCCCAGTTTTTGTGGTTTCCTTCGGCCCCACACAATCCGTCTGTTGGCACTGCAGTAAGGAGACCTGCACGGCTCAGTTCCCAACTGCACAGAGGAACTTGCCTGCCTGCCTGCCTTCCCCTATCCTGGTCTGCCCTTACACGCTGAAACCGGGAAGGCAGAGGAAGGGAGAGGAAGGGAGCCCCCCAAAGCAATGCATTGCAAGTGATTTACATGGAGAATGGCTAAGGCAAAGCAATGTGTGCATCTGGGAACAATCCTGAGCTGGTAGGAGCACAGACAACACAGTCCACTCATAGTTGCTCTATTCCCGCTCCAGGATCTCCATCAAGATGTGAAAGGTTTCAGCAATTGATCACCATCATTCAAAGGAAAAAAAATAATTTTCAGATTCTGCTTACATGTAAGAAAAAAATCTTAGAACTGTTTTACTGCAAGAAGTCCAAGTGTAAATATCATCCACGAGAAGAGACTCTCTGCCATTAAAACCCTCCTTGCTTTGTTCATCCCACCAAAGACACAGTGTTCTGCCTAACTAAAGGTCACAAAACAGCAGAAATTTGAATGCTTCTATCAATGCTTCTAGCAATCCAGGAGATTTCACATGAAGCCTGCAATCCATCCAGTAAACATATCTACATACATACATATATACGGATATTTATATACACACACATACACACAATGAAGGAGGAAATACTCCCTTTTTAGCATGACCTTGTTGTTTTGTACCACTGTTTAAGAAAGGGATTATTAATGAAGCCAGCAGAAGCGCAGCAGTGTTTGTTAAGGCAGCAAAAACACCCATTCCTCCTTTTTTCAGCCGAACTGAAACTCTCACATACATCCACACTCTTGCAGTGTTTAGGTGTAAATAACACCCGGTGTGTACAAAGCTCCCCCTTTCATATTCATTACTGTCATAGCTTTGAAAGGAAAAAAGCAGAGGTCATTTATTAGAGGTTACTTTTCATGCAAAACACCCTGTGGTTGCTGTCATTCAGAACTACTTAGTCTATGCCCTCAGTCATCTATTAGCAGGGCTTCAGGTCATAACCTTTAGTGGCATTTGGAATCCCAGAACCTCTGATTAGTGCAGGATTTACATATCCTTCAGTAAAAAATGCTCAGCTATAGAAATGCATGAAGTGTTGTAAATTTGTTTGGCCTTTTGTCTGAAATACATATGAACTCTGCATTCAAAGTAGGGTGCATTAAACTATATTTGTTTATCGTGTTATAGCTCCTCCGTTAATATGGCATCCATTAACCCATTAAAGACAAAGTGTCCTTTCAAAATGGGCTCGTAATTGAGCACAAAGAGGAGGTGGACGCCAGTGCAATTAATAGGTTCAGATCACACAAGCCAACTGTTGGTGCTTCGTTAGGCCTGTTCTGTTTTCCTCAGAGAAGTAGCCATGCCTTTATGAAGTTTGATTTCATGGTCTCTGCTGGGATCCGTATCATGAAATTTTACTGGAAGGTGTGAAAGTACTACAGAGTTGCTGCCTTGGCAGATGGTAGCAAGGTGTAACCAATCACACATTTTTGAGTTTCAGTAGCATAGAAACATCATTCATTTGCAATATAGGATCAATACATGTTGGGGTGTTTTGTTGCTAGAATTTAGAAATGGAGCCAAATTACACTGTTCTTCTAACGGAAATGCCATTAACAAGCATTAGCATGACTAATTGGCTGATTTAGCTCAGCAGAGAGGATTTGTCAAACAATACTAAGCCAGGTTCCCAGATATTTGAGTACTTGGGGTGCTCTTCTACATTCTCATGTATTTCAAGCAAAATATTTTTTAAGGGTATAATATTCACAGCACATGGCTGGAATCAGTCACCTGTGTGTTTGAGAGGACCTCAGCTGAACTGAAGTTCTCTAAGTCATGCACAGTGAGAGACCATCCATGTTTTATTCAGGTTGGTTATGACTCTCTTGCCTGGCTGTGAATTCTAAGAGTGATAACAAAATTGGTACCCTGTGCAGTGGGGGCTTCTCTATACCATCACAGAGCTTCACCCGGACATTCCAGCTTTTGAGTCAAATGAAATTCCATCCAGAAGATCATTTAGCCTGCGGTCTTCCTCCTGAGAAAGTTAATTTGGATGTCAGTGAATGCCAGTGAGAGCACAGCAAACAGAATACTTTTCAGGAGTATTTTTTATCTATATATTATGAGTTTGTGTGGTTATATGTCCCCTCTAGGTAAAGCTGGAGATATTTTTGCCATAAATTTACCAAAATAAATATTATTTATAAATGTTATTAATACCTTCTTACACCAAATGAATACATGACCTTGTATACAGGCTGGTGGACATCTCTGGTCCCCAGTTCCTTTCAAATTACAACCCAACTGAGAGGTGACACTTACAAGTCAGTCTCAAAATTCTTTGCTGAAAGAGCAACCTCAGCCACCTCTCTGTCATGTCCATCCTTATTTCTGCATGTCTTGGTGTTTCATACACTCAGATGTGAGAGGAACTCCTCGATGTCCGGCAAATGTCAATGGGAGATAAAGTCTGAAGGGATGCTCCCTGCATGGATGTAGCCTTAGCAGACTGATCCATGGTCAGCAAAGAGGATATCACCTTTGCATATCTATCACATGTCAACATCCAAATGACTGTCCGGTTCTGTAGCTAATCTTTGACTTGCCTTCAAGTTGAGAATGTCGGAATGGCCTGGCCTCTGAGTATGAAACTTGACTTTTGAGGTCACATCTGTGCATTGCTTCATTCAGAGGCTGCATCTCGGGAGGAGTGAGGTCAAGTATTTAAATGTATCTCCTGGTTTAATATAAACTCAGTAATAAGAGGCAGAGAGAGTCCACATTTAGGTGACTTGCTGAATTCCTTCGAACCAACCCACCCTCCAGGGGAGCAGAAGGACACAAGCTCACCTTTAAATTGGCAGCAATGGGGAAAAACTGTGAACCTGGGAGCTGCATCTCAGGTGATTATAGTAAACTTAATTTTTTCAATTCAGGAAAGTATTTCAAGGCATACAGGCTGAAACTGAGAGCACAGATCTAGATATAGCCCAAGAAGAAAACCTGGCCCTTTGTCTCTTTCTTACCACAGAGAAGCAATACCATTTTAATTATAGGAGACATCAAAAGGTCTATCTGTGACAGACAGAAGGCTAAAATACCTAGAAAATGTCATTTTCCTGCAACATCAGGTTCTGGCATGGGTATCTTCACTGATCAGGCTTTATAACTCCTCAAGGTTACCACACTCTTCAGGGTGGAATCATGTATGCCTGTCTTATTTTACCTTTCATATTTCCAAGCAGAACCAGAAGAAAGGCAGAGAGAAATTTTCCATTCTGCAGGATCAGAAAAGAGAATGACACAGAGCCAACAATCACGTGAGCTTAGAAGCAAAGCTGGGGACATTTCCTATGGGAATGTGAGATGGAGAATGATCAACCCCAGGACACACTGAAAATAACATCAAGGGTCCAGCCATGTCTTCCATTCATTTTTTGAAAGCCTGAAATGCTACCGATTCTCCAACACTGTACTCAGAATTTGTAGGAGGCAGGACACTGCCAGGTGAACATGACATCTGATACACCTGATCCACACAGAGAGAGCCTGAAATGCACAGGAAAAGCTCTCTGCCACTCTTATCTAGATGTGCCACCGCCCTAGTGCACATTAATACCTGGAGTAAACAACACATTAAAAAGTTCATTGGTAGGTGTCAAGGTTGTTCTACAGGGACACACATAAGAGATGGTTTTCTGAGCTTTCGTGGGATTTCAGGAAAAAACTCATCAGTCAGCTCCTGATGACAAAAGAAGCTTCATGCGTGGGACAGTGCTCACCACCCACAGAATAAGAGCCCTGGGAGACAAATCAAGGGTAAGGAAGGATTAATAATGGGAAACAATGAAAAGTAATAGAGAATGGAAAGTAAGAAGCAGTAAAAGACATGGAGGAATGAGATCAAAGCAGTAAAATCACTTGGAAAGCAAACTGTCTCACATGGTCGGTTGAAAAGAACAGATGACACATGGACACCCCTTAACTTATTACAGCTGTTTGTCAGCACAAGTAAGAAGGCAAGCCTACAGATACCTCTGAGCCCAACTTCTGCCTGCCTGTGGCATGCACATTTATTTAAAGTTAAAATGATTAAGTAGCACTCTGAAACAGAGGGGGTTTTTTTCTGGTAATATGAAGAAAGAAAACTGAAAACCTCTGTTCCACAGTGATAGAAAAGGTCACTAGCTCCAGCAATTTGTAAGAGAATTTGCTTTCTTCTACTATTTAAGCAGTTAATATTCATTCATCAAAGCTTTTACACCAACTTTTAGGCTGTTTAACAACAACAAGACTCTAGCCCACCTTTAGTTCAGATAAAACACAAATGTTTTGCTAAAATGAGATCCAAGGAAACTATTGTTTACATAGAAGTCAGGGAATGCTTTGTGGCCACCTTCAGTGAGAGAAGACTGAATTTCATATTGCATGGTTACAAACTGTATTTTAAAAAATGAGCTTAATTTAGAAATCATTTCATTAAGATAAATACCATTTTTCGTCAAATAAATCCTCTATCCTTTGTTTTCCTCAAAACCTAGTTATATGAAAGTACAATATTCAGGAAAATATTCGAAATACTGCTATTGTTTAAACTGAAGATGATAAATAAATTCAAGTGTTGATCTGTCCCTGCTACTGAACAGGAGGAGCTGCTGTTGAGGTCAGCACTGAGAAGAGTTGTCACCAGATCCCTGCCACGTCCCATCAGTTATTTGCAGTTTTGATGTACCAGGCACCCACTGTGGTGTAGTTAAATTAGATGGGTATAGCTTCTGTTGGACCTTGAATGTGAATCACATATTCTCAACTAAATAAGGAAATAAAATTAAATACAATTTTGGTCAACCCTCTACCATAAGTGAAAGTTTTGTGTTTGTATATACAAATGCTTAAATCTCCATACATGCATACAATTTTTAGTGGATTATTCCGACTGCCTGCCTTACAGCTGCATCACATTTGCTGTGTTTAGGAACACTGCGACCTTCCCTTGCATAGGAGACTGACGGCAAGAGAAGACACATCCATATGTTCTCCCCTCTGCTTATCCCTCCTCTGCTTCCATACTCCCCCACATCCTGACACTTGCTCAGACAAGAAGGTCTGATAATTTTCCCACTTAACAGGTTAACTCATTTCATTACTCCACCATTCTTCAAAATTCTCCACCACTGCCCATGTTTGCAGTGCCTGTGCACTGCAGCACCTCCAAATATAACTCTCCTCTGTCTTAGGGGCTTGTGCACTGACCTTATCAACTTCCCTTGGAACGATAGCCATAAACAGCACTTTAAACACCAGATTTATTTAAAAGTGATGTGATCATGAGAGCACAGCACAAACAGAGCTCAGGGAACATGTTTTTTTTCCCCTCTGGCTCTCCCACTGAATGGCTATTAAGACTTCAGGCAAGTTACTGAGTTCCTCTGTGCTTAAGTTCAGTGCTCAGACATGTTTCTCTCTAAACTTCACAGTCTCAGAGACAAGGCCTGTCTTTTGCTCCAGCTTTGTAAAATGACTGGCACAGTAAGGCCTTGTTAGTAGCTGGAGTCTGTAGCTATTATGGCAATACCACAAATGCTGTTAACATTTCAGAATCAAATACTACACTGCAAATGCATTTAGCACCCGACAGTCAAATAATGTAATAGGTCCCTGCCACATAATCAAGGTTAGATTTCACTTAAAACAATAACACTAAAGAAGTCATCTGAGTGTGGAAACTGCAGCAGACTTGAGATAAAGCCTCTGTGACATTTCCCTGGCTTACACAAGCATTTTCTGCCTCCCGTCTGAGCTGCCAAGGCCTGACTTGTTTGCACTCATAAGAGAAGGGGTGGTGGGCTTAGGGTCACAGTGGCCATAGGGCTTTTTGTCAGCCCAGCACATGGGCAGTGTGGGTGCTTCTGCCTGAAAAAGGTGTTGTGTAGAAATGTCCTTACTCAGCAGATGAGTGAGAGTGAAGCTGCTCAGCAGAACACGAGGTGAACAAATGGAAATGGAGGTGGGAGGAAATCACCATCTCCTAAGCGACCCTGCAACACCCTGTGCCCAGCCAGGACTCTGCTGTCCCCTCCTGCAAAGAGGAGGTTGCAGTAGCTAGGCAAACATCTACTGACCTCACTGAAACACGTGGCAGAATGAAGTAGGTGGCAAACAGCAAAGACATGATTTCCTAGACAGCCATATTTATAATTTGTAGGCATACACGCACACTGTAGAGCAAAACTGGGACCTAAACAATTTGTGTGCATTGATTTTTGTACTAGACTCAAGCTGTTCAGTTCACCTCTGACATCTCTTAGCAGATTTTTTTTTTTAAACTACCACGTGACACAAAGTGAAAAATCCCTGTTGAGCTGTCTCCATCACAAGTGTCTTCACCTCACTGAACTTTGCCAGTAAAGCATCCAGGAAACACAGTGATGCCACTTTTAGTCATTGTCTCATTTTCCAGCTGTTGGTAATGGACATACTGTGCCTTAGCCTGTAATGATAAAACTGAAACCACACTCTCTGTGTTTTATAGGCCTCCGCTATTTTGAATTCATGCCATCTATGCTAAAATAGGTCTTTTTTGACTACAGCTGGAAAAATGCACCAGTAAGACATTTAGCTAAAACATACTTTATTGCAAAAAGGTGAGAAGGATTATTTTTTAAAAAATTTCATAAACAGAATGGTGTCATTTTATGATTTTTAAATACTAGAGATTTATAAAGAAAAACAAAATAACAGTTCTATATGGGTTTTGTCTTTCTGTATCATAGGGGAAAATCCTTTGAAATGTTTTGTTGTAGATGCTGCTCAGTGAAATATCTCCTAAAGTGGTCAGGTTGAGGATTTTTTTGGAGAGGAGAGGTGTGAACCCAGCAAATCCAGCCAGAACAATGTATTTATATACTGCATCTGAGCAAAGCACAGTGAGCTGGGACTGAGACTGCCTGGTGAAGACTAAAGAAAAGGCTGTAGCCTGGAGTAGGGAGGATCCCTGTCTCTGTTCCTGGGAGTCTTGTGCATTGCCAGAAATTACTATCTGAAGGCTTTTTCAGAAAGACAAACAGACAGCCGAGGTAGCAGGTGGCATTTTAAAATCAGGCTGTGGCACAGTCTCAGCTTGAGGGACTCCAGAAACATGGGGCTGATGAGAGAACCCCCTGGGTGACTGGGTCACACTTGTGACTACATTAAATTATAGCAGTAATGAACTCTCACTCACAGTGGGCTAAGATTTGGGGGACCTCAAAAAATATAATGAAGTGGCCAGTTCTGTGCAGCCCCCTGTCCCAGGCTGTGTCAAGTGGCCTTCAGGCTGGAATTCCCCTGCCAGCCAGAATCGTTTTCAAGGATGTGTGACCCACCAGAATTACCCCCCATAAACACTGTCCTACATTTATCCCTCCTTGTTCCACTACCCACAAGAGCAAGTACAGTGCATGCAAAGGAAAACTTCCAGCTTCTATTGAAAAGCTACCAGTGATAATACTGAGGAATGAGGAGAGGAGAGGAGAGGAGAGGAGAGGAGAGGAGAGGGCACCAGCTGTTTCCAAAACTCCCAGCTGATCTATCTGGATGATGTTTCACACCTGGGAGGGAAACCACTGGTGTGTGAATGGCAGTAGTTACTTAACCCCTACACCCACGGAGAACTGGAGGAGAGCACAAAGGCTGAGGCAGTTCTGCTTGTTCCTATTGCCAGCCCCTGTTTTGGCAGCCCAGCATCATTTCCTCCTTACCTCGCCCCTCTCTCCACTCTCTCACCCCCAATTTAAACTGGAAACCAGTCAAATGTTTTCCTTAGGCCTGCAAGTCTAATTCTTTGTAGGTTTGAGTTGTTGGTTTGTGTTGGGTTTTTTTTCCAAATGAAAATGCCTAGTTACATGTAACATATGGATTTTATAAAGGTGGCTGTGTATTAAAGGTAGAACAGAAAAAGAAAGAACGAAGTTTATTATTTTACACAGTGGCGTGGACACCTCATATGGCTAATTCTTGAGTTAAATGAGTTTTCCAAGAAAATGTTTAGTCTTTCATTGAACAATTATTTTAAATACTTTGCCACCAAGAAGTAAGGCAGTGTAAGTTTTATGAACATACTTTTTTTTCCTTTCACGGAAACATTTGCTTGACTGATCCCTTATAGTTCCAGAAACAAATACCAGTGCATTTGCTTAAAATAACAAAACCACACACAATACTTAACTCATTAGGATGATTTAGCAGTGGTTCAGTATTTCTTTTGGCTGAGCGCTCTGGATGAAATCCCGTGTACACAGTCCTGTATTTTACCTTAATACTTTTACTTCAGGTTATACAGTAATCTCTGTCAGGCACTGTGCCCCAAGTACAGTATTAAAAGCTATCTGCTGGTGGAATGTCTCTGTCAAAAGGGCATGTGCAAAATAGATTCTAAAAATTAAACTTGTTTAATGCATTACACTTCATGGGTGTTAGAGCGGAGAATTAACTGAGATAGTAAACCCATACTCCCCACCACTTAAAAGATAAACACAGTCACTGAGCAAGGGATATATTTGTAACTATGAGGAAAAAAAATTGCCTCAGTTCTAGAAAAACTGTCTCAAACTGTCCTCTTTCCTTTTCATGCCTGACACATGTAGAAATTAAACCTGTTAAGTTGTAAATTTAATTAAAAGAAACCTCATAAAATATATTAATACAATCTCTAGGAGTACTCCTCTGTACCAAACTTTTATTGGCTTCCCTTTTTATGTGCCAGAATAATCCTTTGTGAAATTTCTCCTTAAATATATTTCATTTATATTCTCTCTGGGTGGTGACACTCACACTTAACATCCCTGCGGTATGGAGGCAGCTGGCTGTACCCTACACACCGTGTATCCAGTGTGTGGCACAAGCTTTTCCAGCTGAAACTGGCCAAATGCTGTCCTGTGACCCCACACTCCACTGCCTGCTGCTCGTGACCATTTGGGTACCAAGAAGTTACTTTGAGGCAGGGTGGCGGAATCCTGACCTAAAGAAGACCATGTATTTAGAGGCCCCATTCTGCCATCCTTCCACAGGTTTTTAATGTTTCTAGTTTCCTACTGGCTTAATTAGAGCTGCAGGGGAGCTTCTAATTTTTCTGGTCACACTTTATTATCTTCTGATTACTAACCATTAGTCTTCATCTTTCTCTAGGGCTTGGGTTTTTAGACTTCTTTTTTGGGGGAGATTTGGGGGGTTCTTTGGGGTTTCTCCACTTTTTTAATTTTTTTTTTTTAATGGCCAGGAATGAGATATATGTTGAAAATCAATTTCCTCTTGTCAAAGTAATTGCTAGCTGGGGATGATAATTTCTTTGTTCAGAGCAGAGCAGATATAGAACTATTGTCTTGGGCTCCTAAATTGGTACGCCATACCCCATGCTGTCTGCAAGCATCAGTGTGGAGCCATGCACAGTTGATGCTGAATATCCAAAATAACGGTGGTGTCCCTGTCTAACAAAAACTAACTCCTTCTCCTTT